>CP139507.1:348924222-349065396 GCA_021014915.2 Artemisia tridentata subsp. tridentata
GTTGGGACCACCTGGGCTTATTCAGAGGAAATATTGATCACAGTGTCAGCCATTTTAAATCTGCACATACATATACACAAAAGAGCCAACATACATGTGCTTAGTTAGATAGGAGCCAATGCTCGAGGTTATTACACATTATATGATATCATAGATGGCTACTGATTGAGAATGGGCTCGCCTTCTATAAGCATGAAGCATATAGTGGCATACATACGATATGAGCATGGATATGAGTATTAATATGACCTCAATCAATCAAGTTGTAATTAATTGGCCAAATCACACATTGTAGCATACATGAAACACATTATATGGCATTAGATTCTATACGCAAGTATGCACTAACACAAGAAGCAAATGTATACACATCGCAACAGTGAACAGGCAGACAAGCACAACAATGATCAGACAGGCAAATTGCTACAACCATCAGATAGACAAAACGCCACATTGAGCAGATAGACAAAATGCCACAATGATCAGTTGGACAAATCGCTACAACCTTCAATCAGACAAAACGCCACATTGAGCAGATAGACAAAACGCTACTTGATCAAACAGACAAATCGCTACAACCATCAGATAGACAAATCGCTACAACCATCAGTTAGACAAAACGCCACATTGAGCAGATAGACAAAACGCCACTTAAAACAGACAAAAAATGCCACAATGAATGTGCACTCAAAAAGTCACCCAATCACTCCTCCCATGAAGTAACTACTCTATGTATGAGACAAACGCTTTCAGCAGGTCAATCCGAGGCATCTAAAACTGAACACACTCATTAGGCGCATTATCGAGGGACAAATGCATCAATAATTTACAATCACTAGCGACCTAATAGATCTAATTCCCAAAAGATCTAGTGAAAATCAATCGCACACCACCAGTAATTCACAAGTTTACCACCAAATGATCCATACCTAGGTTCGTTAATGACTTTGACTTTTAAAGTCAAACTTCATTCGATAAAATTGACAATCACAATTATAGACCGAAAAATGAAGCCATGAAAGCACGCAACAAGCATCATAACACATTTAGATACAAGACCCACCAATAAAACAAGACCAAGAACATCACACTTACCTAGGACCGATTGAGGGATCGTACGAATCAACCTAGATAGTGAAATGATATAAGTTAGAGTCTAGTTATGAATCAAGAGTACCTTTCTAATCATAAAGATGCTTGTTAATTACCTAGGATGGGGCTCAATTGGATAGATCGATCCACAGTAATGGTTTAGAGAGAAACTTAGTAGAGGCGATTTGATTGAGGTGAGAGAGTGGATTTATGACAAGTCGCCAGTTTTTCAAGGCTTTATATTTTTACTACTTTTAATGAATGACACATTTGGTCCCTGTCCTTATTAGCTATATAACTTCTTTCAAGATATATCACTTTGAGTCCCTGACTTTCCTAGCAAGAGAAGTTCTAGTCATGTTTTCAGCTAAGGCACAATGAATCCCTAATGTCTTAATGAAAGTCCTGACATATGCCTATAAGTCCCTAAAGTCTTAATGAAAGCCCTGACAGATGCCATAAATTGCTATTGCTCTCCCCCTCAATCAATGACTTAATTTCTGTATAGAAATATAGACATTGATTGTAAATCAATTTATCACTTGGTGAGTCCAACAGTGAGAGTTTTTTAGGCAACATAGGAGCACCAGTATGAATGAGCATGAATATGAAGTAATCCATGCTCAGGTGAACTTCACCTCGAAGGATAGTTGTCATTATGGCGACAAGTTGTTCTTAACTAGGAACGCGGGTTGCTATCTAAAGTAATAGCAAGCCTCAGAGACATGATTTACTTATTAGGATCAACTTCTGTTCGAGCTTCATTTAAAACCCCGTGTCATTATTGAATGACATTTCTAGGGTCGTAAATGTTATCGATATCCAGAAGACATGCCACACCCTATTCAAAACACATATTACTATATACAAATAAAACATATACCTATAGAATAAAAGAAACTATATACAAAAGGATACTTGAGATTCTCTTCATACTATCAATACGAGTTTTGAACTGATTTGTTCAAAAATCATTGTCACCGTACATCACAGATGGGTTTTCTGAACCTCCACTTTGGGAGTTGACATCCCCTTTGGTAGCCACACTTTGAGTTTCTTCTTGAAGCATTCTGTGAAAGTAGCTGCACTCAGAAACCGTTTCCCTGCACTATCAAAAAGATTCTGTTCGCATATGTATTGGTTAGTGACAATGGGGTCCTGCCTCTGTAGTTTCTTGCAGACATTCTTGGAAGCATTTTCTGTGTTAGTAGGTATCCACTTAAGACCAATTTTCTTAAAGATTCTACCAGTTGGCAACCATCTTAGGCACATTCTAGATAGACTATGTTTCTTAAGCACCTTAGTGTTCTTACAAAAGGGATTTTCTTGTCTTTCAGCACTAGATCTATCAGGCTTCTTAGGGTGCTTCATCAGTTCTACAGGCCTATTGTGGTTCTTGGTCGTTGATGTGTTTTTTTAGGTCTATAATAAACTGCCAAGTTTTAAATTTATTTATTGCCGAACTAACCTATAGACTCTAAACACTCACGAGCAGTGTACCCGATCAATGTAGATAGTTTTTAGGTAAGCAAGGGTCGTTCACTAGGAGCGAAGCTAAAGTGATCTAAAGGTATTCTAATTACTAAACTAACTAACCTAGAAAACAAGTAAATATTTTTGGGGTTTTAGCCTGAGAGGCTATCACGTTTTTGTGTGTTTAATTAAACTAAATACGAGAAAATAAATATTAAACTAATTAAAAGCAAATTAAAGATAGATGAAGATAGATAGGAAGAACGGGTTAGCCACGTCTAATCCATTTTATAGTTATACATGCTTATGTCTACTTGTTTTAATTCATTCAATTGTTTTGTCGCCAATCCGATTATTAATCCTGTCACGATTAAATAACCTACCATCGTGGTGGGAAAGGGGACATGATCATAGTGACTCGTCTAGCATCAATACTAACTTATTGCTTTAAACCATCTAACCTAGTTCGGTATTACACGCTACTAGTCCTATTAGGTTGTAGACACGTTCCGTTTATGCCAAACAATGATTCCTAATAGAGATTCGGGTTAACACGCAAATAACTCAACCTAAGCAACCACAATTACAGGTAGTTAAGTCACATCAATTAAAGTTATAAGGATCATAACCTAGTTACATAGACTTCTACTAGTTATAAGCAATAAACGAGTTTTTATCGACAAGCACCCAATCCAATAACAAAGCAAACACATCGACAAAATCATAAAAACTAATAAAACTTCATAAACATGGCTAACACCTAAGGGTATTAGCCCATAATCTCAGTAACAATACACAATGTTTGAATCATAGCATAAAAGATAGAAATCATAATGAAAACTACAAGCTAACCGAATGATTAAACAAAGTAAATTGGCTTGAGATGTTCTTCGTGGATGGAATGGATCTTCAATATAGTCTTCTGCTGTTTTGGGACGTTTACAGACGCCTGGGAATAATCCCGAGGGTCCCCAATGATGCCCTAATTCGTTAATGAGTTCGGTATTTATAGATTCTGAAATCTGGGTCGATACGGCGCATCTAGAGAGTTAGATGCGCCGCATCTATAAGTAAACGTAGCCTCCAAGTCTGAAACTGACCCGATATGGCGCATCTATAAATCTGATATGGAGCATCTCCCAATACGGCGCATCTAAAGACCTGATGTGCCGCATCTCCTTTAGATACAGGTAGATCTCCTTTTTCTCTTTCCGTAGCCGCTTGAATCAACTAAAACGGAGTCCGGATGAAGATTTTATGGCCAAAATACGAAAGCATCTTCAAGTGTCGACTTGTAATCTTGACTTCTTCATTAAGCTTCTAATCTCCACTTGATTTCTTGGTAAGGATTGTGTATGGCCGATACGGCGCATCGGATTGGTCCGATGCGGCGTATCTGGAGTAGAACAAGTTGGTTCTTCTTCGTTGACCAAAGTTTCATATGCGACGCATGATAAAATCAGATGCGGCGCATGCTTCAAAGTCAGGCAATGGTCTTTAATCTCTTCAATTCAGCAGACTTTTCCAATCTTGATCATTTTGCTCCATTTTATGTCCATAATAGCTAACTTTCACAAAATGCTTGTTTATAACTGAGAATTACAAAAGTAAGCGATTAAGTATCAATTCCCAATATAAAATAATACAAAAACAAGCAATATACATAGGATACATGATGCTAATAAAATGTACTTATTTGATGTCATCAGTCGTAGTGGAGGACACAGTGACATGATCATTGACTTCCTTTGTATGTGTATTGTGAGACTTATCCTGAAAGTGGCGCTTAGCCAATTTTCCCTCATGTCTATGTTGTGAAGTGACTGGTTTTGGCAAACTCTGAGTCTCATCAACTTGGGGAGCACACCTTGGATCAGATGCAGGTGTTCCCAAGACTGGTGGTTTGTCAAACTTAGTGTTCACACTGTTCTTGGCCGACTTTTTCAAGTCCTTCCTACGGGTAGCTATAGTGAAACTCTTCCTTAGGGTTTGTGCTTGGAGGTGAACATTTTCAGCTATCAAGGATTTTGTTGGGTCAATCCCCTTGGATTTGGTAGCCTTGACGGAATCATACAGTTGTTTATATTGCAATTTTAATATTTCATTTTCAGTCTGTAACTCAACTGCTTTAGTGTCATGTGTGGTTTTATCATCATTGAACTTATCTTGCAATTCAATTAGTCTGGTTTTTAATTTGTTAATGGTCAAGTTCTTGGCCACTAGCTGATCTTTCAACTCGTTTATCATAAAAAATTCCCGAATGTCAGGTAATTCTGGATTTTTTGTGGGAAGGTTAATTTGAAACCTTTCTTTTATTTGTTGCATTGAAATTTCGAGATCAACACAATGTTTTTCCAGTTGTGAAAATCCTTTTAAAAGTTCAACATAAACCCTTTTTTCAATCATATCATGTGATTTGAAAAACTCAGCCGTAGGAAAAGAACTCGACGTATTATCATGTTCATGTTCAGCACCCTGATCAATTTCTCCCCCCTTATGACTCATATTTGTTGAATCAGAGGTAATATTGCTATCAGTCTTTTCCAACAGATATGTGTCATACATAGGTTTAAGTTGATCAGTATGTTGTTGTTCATTAGAAAAAGCATTATCTAGATAAGACAGATGTACCACAGCAGACTGTGCTTGGTGATTTTCAGGTTCGTAGGATGCATTCTCACATCTTGTGCAATCACCTCCTGTGCTGTCACCATCATCAATCTTGTCTGATCTTGTTCCATTCCCAACTTGTTCAGCTTTTTCCTCAATGAACCCATTAACATCCCTTATCAGTAGTAGCAGTGTCATTTTGAACATTGCAATCTCTGACCCAGTGTATTTAGTGAAACACTCTTTAGTCATTTGACTATCATAATCATAGTCCAGAGTGTATTGAGAGCCAATAAACACTTGGAGTTGATTGTTGATCACATTGAGAGCGGCTCTGGATTTTTCTTCAGAAAATTCTTCCTTGTCCAGTTCCTGTTCTAGTTGATCAGATATAGTGTCATTTTGACTGTGAAATCATGTACTTCCTGACCAAAGAGTGTCGCGAAAGCCCGTGTGTACCCCATCACGTATTCAGATTTTTTAAACAGAGCCTTGATATGTGATTGAAGTGTACGGAAGCATGTAACTTGACTTTCCTTTTCATTGGCCAACTGCATCGCCTGAAGACATTCTTTCATGAGTGATTGCGAACATGACTCATTTGTTCCAGCCGAATCAGAATCACTTGCTTCTGTTTGAAGTGTGTAATTAGAATTCCCATGATCCTCATTAGCATTGTACAATTTAAGTACCTCCGATATGAAGGAGTCTGAAGTAGTGGTCATTGTTGGGATTTGATTCATTTGCAACATTTACCCTATTCTTGATTGACACAAATCACTACACACAAATCGCTACTTTTGGAAATAGGACAAATCGCTATTTTGACACAAGTCGCCAGACACAAAATGCCAACTTTTGGAATTAGGATAAAACGCCAGTCACGAGACAAGTCGCTACTTTTAGAACTAGGACAAATCGCTATCTTGACAGAGACAAGTCGCTACACACAAAATGCCACTTTCTGAAACTTGGACAAGTCACTACTTTGACACAAAATGCCAGACACAAATCGCTAAGTTGCTAAAAAACAGAACAGTCACTATCAGGGACAAAACGCCAGCCACAAAACGCCAAACAAGTCGCTATCGTAGCAGTTTGTCATTTTTTGCCAAATCCGGTAAAGGGACAAATCGCTAACTCGAGAAAGACACAAATCGCTACTTTTCTTTCCCAGCCAGACACAAATCGCCACGAAGAACTTTTTACCGTGAGGCAAACCTCCACTACGAACAACCTTCAAATCTTCCAAAAACCGCCACACAACGCCTAGATCTGTGATTCCAAACACCAAACACTACTCCTATGTAATCCCTAAGCTAGAAAGTACAAGATTTAGCAACTTTTAACCTCTAAACAAAGCGTAAAATGGATTTTTTAAGAGCAAACTATTCAAACCAAAAACAACCCCAAACTACACAAATCCGTGAACATCAACACACATGGACCTAACCATGGCTCTTGATACCAGTTGTAGGATATTCGCTATCACATAAACACTAGTTTGAGGCAAGATATGGATCGAATAAGAGATGAGTTAGAGAGAGAAAGTGGGAGCCTTTAGTGAGACAAAGTAACTTGTAATCTATTAGCTTGAAAGGTCCAACCCTTCCCAAGGGTGGGAAGGGGTATTTATACTACATACATATTGTGGCCCTAGCGGGCTGTAGAGCGAGCTGACAGAGGGTAAAGACCCGACCCACTCCACAATACTAATAATAACTAAACTACTAATAATAATACTGATAATCCTATGAGCTATGATGTGCTAATAAATACTTGGGGTGACCGAGTCTTCAACTGAATATTCATATTCCTAACAACTGCCCATGTGTAAAAACCAGAAACGCCAATTTTGCTGAGAGACTGTCCTTGGCTTTTATTTATGGTCATAGCATAGCAAACTTTAACTGGAAACTGTTTGCGCTTGAAAATGAAAGGGTAGTTGGGGTCTTTGTGTTGTAAAGGAATTCTTGGAATATAAACTTTTTCGCCAATTCTTGTTCCTGTGATGATTTTAGCCTCAATGAGTTTTGAACTAAGGTGTTTGACAATCATTCTTGTGCCATTGCAGAGACCACCTCCAAGATTCATGTTTCGCAACATCATGATTGGAACTCCAACCTTTAATTGAAGGACGTTTGGCGGCAAACATGGGAATCTGAAGGTGTTCAAGTATTCTGGAGGATATAACATTTCAGTTGCAGCGCCATCTCTTCCAACTGGTATTGCTTCGTCTGAACTTATGTACAGTGTAGGTTCTCCTTCTATATGGGATAATATTTTCTCATTTATTGCATCTGTGGTTTCATTTTTGGGGCATACAATGGCTTTTTCTTGCAGGAGTTGTGCAGTTGGATTCTTCAAAGTTTTTTCATCATAGATGAAATCAATGAGTTCCTGAATGCCAGTTTCGTTATTTGATATCAAATATTGGGGGGAATGGTAACCCAAGCAGCGTCATCTGGATTTTCTTCATCAGCCTCCCCGACTTTGCTATCGCCTATATCCAGTAGCCATGAAGAGAAGTCACGGATTGCGGTTTTTTGATCTTCGGAAAGGTTTGTCTGAGTAAGCCTCATGTTTTTTTTAAGCTTGAACACTTTAAAATGTTTCCACAAATATGATGTAGCAATCGATAGTCCAACGATCTGTGACTTTGTTCCTTTTTTTTTAACTGGTAGTGTCTGCCTGAAGTCACCACCCAACATAACTGATTTTCCACCAAATGGCTTTTGTGAATTATTCAGAATATCTTTAAGGGTTCTATCGAGTGCTTCAAAACAATGCCGGTTATTCATAGGTGCTTCGTCCCATACAATCAAGTCAGTTTCATTAAGTAACTTTGACATGATTGTATTTTTTTTAATTTGACACATCGACTCATCGGTTAACTCAAGCGGTATTTTGAACCTCGAGTGTGCTGTTCGGCCAGCTGGTAGTAGTAAAGAGGCGATTCCGGAAGATGCAACGGCTAACACAATTTTCCCTTCTGATCGAAGTGTATTGATAATTGTCTTTGGTATGTACTAAAACACATACCTTTTATTTACCAAATTAAGACCAAAACGACCAAAAACTAACCAAAATGCCAAAGATATTTATGTTTTTGTGTTTGTTTATGCGCAGGAACGGATATCGAGAAAAAGGGACAAAAACGATGAAAAATCCGGAAAATCAAGCATGATATGGAAAAGAGCACAAGAAGCCGAAGCCGGGAAAGAAGTTTTTCATTCGGATTTTTATTCAAGCTCAAGAATCTCAAAATGACCCTTGGATAATTTCAAAATTACAAAATTGGTCCCTTGATTAACTTTGGAGATATGGTAGAAATGGTCCATGAGGTTTCATAAATTACAACTTTGGTCCTTGGTTTGTTATCCATATTATCCTAAAACTACCTATCCGGATCCCTTAAACCATATTTAAACCCAACCTTAAACAAACCCCAACCCATATTAATAACCCCAGCCCACTAAAACTCAAGCCCATCCACTATCCACCTTAACCCGACCCACTCCCATCCTTAATAATATATCACGGTCAAACCCCCAATCTCAGTCAAATTTCTAATTAAAATACTATTTCACCTTCTCCTTCCCACCATTAAACCCTAATACGCTGCTTAATCCCACCAATCACCATCACCCTCTCCACCTCACCACAACCAGCCAAAGAACCTACATGACCTTATCTTTGGTCCCCCCTCCACCTTATCAATCCCAGTTGCAAGCATTTCATCCAACGCCCAAGAGTTAAAGATGTGAGGAGCAAGTTTTAATCCAAGGGTCAGAAAAGAAGCACAGGTAGCAGAAGGGGATTCCACTCACAAAAGAAACACAGCAGCAAGAAGAAAACCCTACCCCAGTGGCTTTATATAGCAGTCTTTCCTCTAGATAGTTTTTTGTCCACTTTTCATGTATTTAGAAAAGTTTTGACCAATTTTATTTGTTTTCTAATTTAGTGCTTTCTTAGTGTAATCTTTACATTTTGATTGTAATTTCATTTTCAGTTAATGCAAATTTAGTTTTTCTTGTTTTCATTTCTTGGTCAACAAAGTCAAAGTGGGTTGAATTAAAGTCTATTGTTCGAAGGCGTTTGAGTTACTTTTGATCTAGTTTAATTTAGCTTAGTTAAGTTTTTTTTATATGAGGTCTTTATCTATTTTGAGGTTTACTTTAGAATTAAGTTGATTGTGATGAGATAAATGGTAAATCTGATCTTGATAAGCATCTATAGGATTAAGCATTTGAGTATTTACTTTTGGTGTTTATCTAAGTTCCTTTTAGTCCACTAAGTAGATAGTTGCAGTACAATAGAATTTGTGGCCATTTGGTCAATTTTCGTTCAAATTCTGTCACAGATAGTATAGCAGACTGCATAAGCTTTTGCCTCATCAGCCCTTTTTCAATCTCAACTATAGCTTAGTTAAAGTAGGTTTTAGGTTTTAATATTGTGTTTTTCTAATAGCTTGCAAGTTAATCTTAATCTGTTTCACTATATTTTGGACTTAGGAGCTTATTCTCTAGCTTATTTTAAGCCTCAAAAAGCCCTCAGTAGGAAATCCTAGGCCTGCATTTTTTTTTTTTCTTATCAGTCCTTAGCAGCCTTTTCCAGCTGATTGTTTTAAAGCTTTTAACTAGCTCTTAGGGTCTGAGCTGGTGAACATAAGCTTATTGGCTGCTTATCTCACTGTCTTAGCATTTTCAACCTTTTTCATTAATTTGTTGATAGCTTTTTAGGGCCTAGATCAGCACCCCAAAGGCCACTTTCTGCCCTGTAGATCAGCAGACCAACAGCAGACCCTTTTGATTTTTTTTGGCTTAATTTGTGCTTTATTAATGCTTATTTATGATTTTCATAGCTTATTGTGACTTTGATTTGTGTTTTCAGCTTGATTATAGCTTATATTTATGTTTAGTAGCTTATTAGTAGCTTATGTAGTTTACTTGCATTTTTTAACTTGTTGTTCTTTTTAAGCTTCCCAATTGATCTTAGTAATGAGCTGGTTTTGAGCTTGTTGTGAGGTAAAAAAAAAAATCAGTTTAAAATTTTGCTTGATCAATTGTCAGTTAAGTTTTATAAGAAAAAAGTCAAAGAAAAAAAAATAAATAGCAAAAACTGCCATACCTGGGACTCGAACCCAGGCCAGCAGACTCACAACCCCAACACCCTTTCCAGCTGATCTAAGTGCTCTCTTAGTATTTACTTCCTAGTTTTTTTTCTTTTTAACACCTTTGTTTTTTTTTTACTTATTAAGCTTATTTAAATCGTTTAGCTTATTTTTAGCTTGTTTCCAAAAGCTTTTTCACCTTTTGTATTTTTCATAACTTCAGATTAGTATAAAGTATTTTAGGAAAAAGTTTCAGATTTTTTTTCTTTTCATTTAGCATTTTTAATCATTTATTTTCTTTAAAATAGTTTTTAATTCGTATTTAATTATTTAAAAATCAGAAAAATGCAATTCTTTTTTCTAAAATTTTATTTTATCATTTAGGACGTAGAAAAATTAAATTTGCATTCGTAGGTTAATTTTTTTAAAGATTTTCACTTTTAGGCTCGTTTTTATATTTTAGTTCGCGTTTTTATTTTTGTTTTAATTGTGTTACTTGTTTACTTTCCTAGATTTTTAAATCAAAACCTTAATCGTGTTTCAAGCACTTTAATACCAAACCTCAAACGATATCCTCAATTTCACGCATCACTGGGACCACGACCCGAGTATCCACTTATCCAGTATATTACATTCGATTTTCGCGTTTAAACTGTCGCGAGTTGACTTTTCTTCGTGAGAGGTTTAGCTTGTGACGCGTTTCGCGCGATATTAGTCTTCCATAGAAAAATCTTCCCCGTTCCACCATGGCCATATACAAAAACCAACTTCTGTTCTTTATTGTTGCATGCATTAATGATGATGTTATAGATATCCTGTTGTTCAGCGTTTAATTTAACAATTGAGATTGCAACTTCTTCCTTTAGCTGTTCACGGTTATAATTCTTTTCTTCCATCAACAACCTGTTCTGCAAATCATCAAGTAGATCTTTTGGAGGCAATGAAAACCCGAATTCTTTTATTGATCTTGAAGAGTTGTTCAGTATTATTTCAATTTCATACAAAATGTAATTTTTTAGCTTCTGGTCGTTTAGCTGAAGGTTTTTTACGCCACTTGTTTTTGAAGATCTTGGTGAGATGTCATCTTTCATAGAACTCCAATGCCTTTCCTATAGCTGTAGAGGATTGGCAACTCCACAATGCATCAAAATATTTGCAAACAGGGTACGCAGTTCTTGTGATGATGCTGACATGGATGCTTCTTGTAGGGTTGTGTCCCATTTGTTGTCATCATGAAGCAGACCCATAGCCTCACATGCTGCGCGGTACGTTAAGAAGACTTTGTTGTTGACAGTACGTACTTCAACGAACGATTTGCAGCCTTTTTGGTGTGCAAGTAACATTCGAAAGTAGAATAGTTCACCTGCAGCTGGATGGACATAGACTAATCTACCGATCGGATGTTTTGTTTTAATTACTCGACGTTTCCATATCTTGCGGTCTTCATACCAAACATATTCAGAAGGAAAGTCTAAATATGTTAAATGGCGGCCGTCTTCAAACAACGCATTGTATGTGAACCATTCAGTGAGTGTCGTTAGTTTTCTTCCATCATCTGTGACAACGTGGCCCAAAGGTTCTTTGTCACGAAACGTTATTTTTTGCATGTCTTTAAGATGAACTGTGAGTACCTGTACTGCTGGTTCTCTATGATGTATAGGGAAATCTAGTATTCTCCAACATGCTTCATGTGGACAAAGGAACCTTCCATCAATGAAGTTCTGAATTTCATCAATCTGTATTTGAGGAACAGACGATGACGGCCCTGGATCACCAAGCGGTTTGATAATCCTTGCTGCAATTCGGTCGGTGCCTTTCGAAATATATTTGAAGAGGTACTTTATCAGCATACTCCAACCACAGTATTCAACATTGATGTGAGCATTAAACATGAGATAAAGTTGTCGGTTATATGGCACAACATAAGTGTTGTCTAATTTCAGTTCACCCTTTGGTACATAAGCAGCTGTTCTTCTTCTTTGATAATGTGTGTGCCTATTTTCATCAAAGTAAGTATGGTCATTATATCTTTTAGGATACTTCTTTTTGCACATTCCTTCTTGCATACATGGGGCTTTTGGGTTTGCATTTCCGCATGGTCCATGCATCATCATGTCTGCTACAACTCTATAAGCTACTGGATCGATTGTCATGTCAGGGAGCTCTGCTGAGATGAAATTGTCCACTTCCTCAGGATTCTTTATTTTGTCATTCGTATTTAGCCATAAGAGTGTGTGACAGTGCGGGAGACCGCATTTCTAGAATTCAATTGTGTAAAGGACTGCTGTTGAAAATTTAAATATGTAAGAATATTTGTTTATACATAATGTGGAAAAGTGTGTGACAGTAACATAATGGCATTGTAAGTATTAATTACCTCGAGTAGAGTGGCCAAAGATGTGTTGTTCCTTGAGAGTCATTAAGAAATCCTCAACCTTCTGCTCAAAAACGCGAACTATGACATCAACTCTGTCTGATGGTGTAAGTTCTGGATATCTTCTCATATGTCGTTTAATCTCTGGCCAGTTGATGTTGCACGTGAATGTGATGAAATATTATGGATTCCCTAGAACTCGACATACGGCGAGGGCATCAAGATAGTGGCTATACGTTTATCTTGGACCGCCAGTGAAACTTGAGGGAAGGATTATTTTTTGTCCTATGTCGGCTCCAAAATGATCTCCTCTTGACATCGCGTCACAAATGCCAGAAAGACACTCACTTCTTAGATTATTCTGCTTTGCCCGAATGAAATCAAGACGTGTTTGTTCGAGTGCGCAGTATACGGTGACAACATATTGTTGGAACAGCCTGCCCCCTCTAAATAGAATACCAAATTGGTCATAACGCTCATGTAGTTGATATTTATAATTGTTAATACAAATATCGTCCTAAAAACATTATTTATATTTTACGATCTTTACTTAGTTTTGTTAATGACAATTACAAAGTATATCTTTAAGCAAATTATAAATACTAGCTAAAGTCTCTTTAGAACACATTTTACATTTCACAAGTTTACTTGGAAATACATTTCATACATCTACATGTTTATTTCCTTAAAAGGAAACTTTATTTCTAAAATGATACAATGACATCATGGCATGCATCATACATGTAATCTTGGTAAGATCTTGTAATATCTTGGATAGATCTTCAAGTAAGATAGTTGACATTGGAAGATCTTGATATGACAACACAAAGATATGGAAAGATTGGAGAGATTTGGAAAATCTCTTAGTTGTCTTACCTCTGGCATACCCACGGATCCCTTCGAAATAAAGGACGGATCCCTTTTAAGGGATCCGCCGGATTCGCCGAGTGTTTATCAGCTTTCCTATAAATAGCAAGCTGATCACTTGGCCTTCTCATCACTCATATAGCTTAAGAACATACTCATTCATATTACTAACATCATTCATTCATATCATTTGATCTTTCTTTTGTAGCAAAGAAGATTAAGCATCAAGGTTCAACACAGACGTGTAAACCTTTAGTATAGTTACTGTGTGATCTTTGTGTAATTCACACATCATCATTTGTATCATTTATCTCAGTGAGTGTGGTTAGTGTTTTAGTCCTCAAAACACAAAGAGTGTAGGGAGTGGTTGTACCCTTGTGAAAGAACTCGACATCTAGCTTAGTGTCGGTAATTATATAGGCGACGTTGGGTTGGTTCTGCCCTGAAGTAGAACTCGGTGTTTAGCTTAGTACCGGAAATGGAAGTAAGCAACGTGTAAAGGTTTTCTCCACCTAGAAGAGAGTTTGTTTCTTAGTGAAGGATAACTCTCGAGTTAGAGGCTCGAGGAGTGGAGTAGGGCAAGGAAGAGAGTCCTTGTAGCCGAACCACTATAAACATCCGCGTTGTGTGGTTTGATCTTTCCTCTCTTTACTTTTCATATATATTGTGTGAATACTTGTTTGTGCTTGTTTCCTTTGAATTAACATAGAGTAAAAAAACGAATTAATTTAATCGGTAAAACTATTCAACCCCCCCCCCCTTCTAGTTTTCCACAATTGGCATCAAGAGCTACGTTACTTAAGACTTTTAAAATATATTGTATTTTAAAACTTAAAATGATCCATGGATTTTGAAAACTTTAAAGAAGGGCAATCTATGCAAAGACCACCTCTATTTGAACCAAATTGCTTTATATATTGGAAGAATCGCTTTGAGACATATGTAAAGTCAAAGGACATAGATCTGTAGTATATAATTGTTGAGGGTGATTACAAGCCCATTAGTAATGATATTTCGGGTGGTCGGGATGTAGGAGCTTCTCTTACTCGTCACAGTGATGAGCAAAAGAAGTTGATTGCCAAAAACAATGAAGCCAAAATGATGCTTTACAATGCCTTACCTAAGAAAGAATATGAAAGAGTTTTTATGTGTAAAACGGCTAACGATATTTGGCAATCTCTTATTATCACTCATCAAGGGAACTCACAAGTCAAAGATAACAAAATTGATCTTCTTGTTCAACAATTTGAACAATTTGTTATCTCTGAAGATGAGACCATTGATGGTGCTTTTGCTAAGTTTAATACTATTATTACATCTCTTAAAGCACTTGACGAATCTTTTTCTAGTAACAACTTTGTCAGGAAATTTCTTAGAGCACTTCATCCTAAGTGGAGAGCAAAGGTGACGGCTATTGAAGAATCCAAGGATCTCTCGAGCATGACACTAGATGAGCTCATAGGAAATCTCAAAGTTCACGAAATGGTGATGGAAAAGGATTCATAAATAGTTAAAGGGAAGAAGGAGAAAATAAAGTCCATTGCCTTGAAAGCTAGAGTTGAGTCAAGTGATGATGAAGAGTCTTGTTCAAGTAGCGAAGACGAAGAATATGCCATGGCCGTAAGAGATTTCAAGAAGTTCTTCAGGAGACGAGGAAAGTTCGTAAAACCACCTCGTGAAGAAAAGAAATCTTTACGAAAAGACCATGATGATAGAAAGGGCAAGTTAGATAGGAAGTGCTATAGATGTGGAGATTCTGGTCACTTTATAGGTGAATGTCCTAAGCCTCCAAAGAACAAGTCTCAAAAATCATTCGTTAGTGGAGCTTGGAGTGATAGTGAAGGAGATGATGATGAGCCTAAGAACAACGAAGTTGCCCTTATGGCTCATGACACAGAAGAGGTACATTCTGACTCATACTCCTCTATAGATGATGAAACCTTAGAAATAGAATATAACAAGCTGTGTGATATCACATTAAAAATCATCAACAAAAACAAATTCTTGAAAACTAAAACAACACTTTTAGAAAAAGAAGTGTATTGGCTTAAAGAAAAAGAGATACGAATGGAAAAAAGGAAAAATAGTAAAGATACATGTGTCTCTTGTCAAGAACTAAAATTAGAATTAGATGCACTAAAAACTTCACAGGAAGATCTCATTAAGCAAAACTCTAAGTTTAAAAGGTTTGATAAAAACATAAGTTGTGCAGATGAGATAATGAAGATGCAAAAACTTCCTCATGATAAAACCGGATTAGGTTTTATGAAACTAGGAACCTTAAGTGACTTTAAGAAACAAACTGTGAATGAAAAAGAAACTGTTTCAACTAAGTCAGAAGCTCACGGATCCGACGGATCCAAAGTTTTGGATCCGCCAGTTGTACCCAAGGGATCCGCGGTTACAGAAGTTGAACAGAAGGTTCAGAAAACAAACCGTACTGAATTTGTTAAGGTCACTAGAAAACCTAGTACTAGTATAACTAATAACAAGCTAAAACCAGCTGTGTTTAGAGGGAGAGGTCAAGCTAGGAATTAGTATAGAGTTAAAACAACACAACAAAGACCTCAAACTAGTTTTCCCAAACACCCCTCTCCTAAGAGTAATGTTAATTCACAACATCATTAACAAAATAATTGGAACCAAAATATGCCTAGAAACTTTCAAGGTCCCATTTACATGCCATGTAACTATTATCCTCCATTTACTTACATGAACCATGATAATGTTATGTTTAACCCAAACGGACCCATGAGATATTGGGGACCAAACGCTTGAGTCTTTATTGAACTTAGGTGTGCTTAAAAGTTGAACTTGAACCTGATGAGTGGATCAAAGATAGTGGGTGTTCAAGACACATGACGGGAAACAAAAGCCTTTTCTCCACTTACCAAGTGTACGACGGAGGTAATGTCACATTTGGTAGCAAGCTTAAAAGTAAAATCATCGAAAAAGGTACAATCTCTCATGACTCCCTCTCTATTGATGATGTTGCTCATGTTGATAATTTAGGTTTTAACTTACTTAGTATAAGTCAATTGTGCCGCAAAAAGTATAACGTCCTTTTCAGTGAAAATGGAAGTAAAATACTTAAAGATGGCATAACAGTAGGAAAAGGTGTCTTAAAGAATAACGTATATGTTATGAAATTAGATAAAACACCTAAAGACAAGCTTTGTCTTACTTCTCTGGACGAAAACTCAACCTTATGGCATCGACGCTTAGGTCACGCCAATATGAGGTTAATTCAATCCTTATCATCCAAAGAACTCGTTAGGAACCTACCTAAGTTGAGATATGACCAACACTTTTGTGATGCTTGCAAAATTGGGAAACAAGTGCATAATAGCCATAAGGCTAAAAACATGGTATCTACATTTAGGTGTCTAGAATTGTTACATATGGATTTGTTTGGCCCGTCGACTATACAAAGTTATGGAGGTAATTTTTACACATTAGTTATAGTAGATGATTACTCTAGGTATACATGGACTAAATTTTTGAAAACCAAAAATGAGGCCTTTGATAAATTTGAAATTCTAAGCAAGAAAATTCAAAATCAATTAGGAAGTAACATAGTATCTATTATAACTGACCATGGTCGAGAATTTGACAACGAAATCCAATTCGGAACATTCTGTGATAAAAATGGAATAACTCATAATTTCTCGGCTCCTCGAACTCCACAATCTAATGGTGTAGTAAAACGGAAAAATAGGAAAATTCAAGAAATGAGTAGAACTATGTTAAATGAACAAAACATACCTCAAAAGTTTTGGTGTCACGCAGTAGATACTTCCACATATATCCTAAATAGAGTTTTAATTAGACCATTTTTAAATAAAACTCCTTATGAACTTTATCGAGGAAAAAAGCCTACTTTAGGATATTTTAGAGTGTTTGGAAGCAAGTGCTTCATTTTAAACACAAAGGATTATCTCACCAAATTCGACCCAAAGTCGTATGAAGGTATATTTCTAGGATATTCACAAACTAGTAAAGCATACATAGTTTTGAACAAGGAAACCTCAAGAGTCGAGGAATCATTGAACGTAACATTCGATGAATGTCCACCTCCCTCTAAGACATCACCTTTGGTAGATGATGACTTAGTTGAAAACCAAATGGTTGATAATCAGGAAAATGTTGAAAATGATAAAGAAGATGAACCAGTAAAAAGAGATTTAGTCAACATCAAAGAAGATAAAAGTCATCCATTAGAAAACGTCATAGGAAAACTCAATGAAAGAACATTAAGGTCTAAAGCTCAAAATGAAAGTAATTTCTTTTGTTTTGTTTCAACAATAGAACCTAAAAATATAAATGAAGCAATAAAAGATGAATATTGGGTCATTGCGATGCAAGAAGAATTAAATCAATTTATTAGGAATGACGTTTGGACATTAGTTCCTTAACCTAAAAATCAAACCATAATAGGTACTAAATGGGTTTTTAGAAATAAAATGGATGAAAATGGTATAGTATCTAGAAACAAAGCTAGGTTAGTAGCACAAGGCTACAATCAACAAGAAGGAATAGATTACGATGAAACATTTGCACCCGTAGCTAGACTTGAGTCTATTAGAATACTACTTGCATATGCATGTGCACATGATTTTAAATTATTTCAAATGGATGTCAAAAGTGCATTTTTGAACGGCTTTATAAATGAAGAGGTATATGTAGCACAACCTCCCGGCTTTGCCGATTTTGAAAAACCAAATCATGTTTACAAATTAAAGAAAGCTTTATACGGACTTAAGCAAGCACCAAAAGCTTGGTATGATCGACTTAAGACCTTCTTAGTTGACCATAAGTACACCATGGGCCTAGTAGATAACACTCTCTTCACCAAGAAAAAGGGATCACATATTATCATCGTCCAGATATATGTGGATGACATTATATTTGGTTCAACTTGTCAAGAGTTATGTGATGATTTCTCAAAAATCATGCATGACAAGTTTGAAATGAGTATGATGGGGGAACTAAACTTTTTCTTAGGTCTCCAAATAAAACAATTAGAAGATGGGATATTCTTCAACCAATCAAAGTATATCAAAGATATGCTTAAGAAGTTTGGTCTTGAAGACTCAAAACCAATGAAAACACCTATGTCCTCCGAAACCAAACTCACAAAGGATGAAGAAAATGAATCCGTAGATAGCACTAAATATAGGGGAATGATTGGTAGTTTACTCTATCTTACGGCTAGTAGGCCGGACATTATGTTTAGTGTTTGTCTATGTGCACGTTTTCAAGAAGATCCCAAAATATCCCATCTTGAAGCCGTTAAACGGATATTTAGGTACATCAAAGGCACTACACATGTAGGATTATGGTGTCCCAAAGGAACGGGTGTAGAAACCATAGTGTATGCCGACTCAGACCATGCCGGTGACTATGTTGATAGGAAAAGTACTAGTGGTATTTGTACTTTTGTAGGATATTGTCTCACCTCATGGTTCGCTAAGAAACAAACAGCCCTCACAATCTCAACGACAGAGGTAGAGTATGTGTCTGCAGGAAAGGCGTGTCAACAAGCACTGTGGATGAAACAAGCTCTCGTAGACTATGGAATCGAACTCAACGACATCCCCATTCTTTGTGACAACAAAGGAGCTATCGACCTCAGCAAAAATACGGTCCAACACGCTAGAACCAAACACATTGAAATACGTCATCATTTCCAACGCGACAATGTTCAGAAGGGAAATATCTCAATTGAGAAAGTTTCCTCAGAGGACAACATTGCCGACATCCTCACAAAACCTCTCAAAAGAGAACCTTTCAACTACCTTAGACTTGGATTAGGATTAATGGAACCTAGTGATTAGAATAGACAGTAGCGTAAACCTTAGTTTAACCAAACTCGACACTAAACCAAAAACTGTGTTCGGATCCCGCGGATCTAAACGATAACAAAGGCGGATCCTTTGTTTTGGATCCGCCGGATTCGTCACATGCACAGGTTGTTATATTATAAAATAAACAACACCATGTACTATTCATCACTCTCCTAAAACTTATCACCTACTGAATTCGTCCCATACTTCACCAAATTCACAAATTAAGCCATTGTTCTCAACCAAATTGTGCTCCAAACATCACTGTAAGTATCCTTATCATGTTTATACTCCTGATCTGCGTCTAGGATTTCTATTTCATGCACAAAACCAAACCTTGGGGTTATGCATAATTCTTGAAAAATCATGAAGCATACTTTCCAAATTGCATAATAAATCATGTTTTTCATAGTTAGGAATTGCATCTTATAGTACATTGTCATCATTCATCAAAAACCCCATGAGAAATTTTTGCTAAAATCTTCTCACGACTTGGAAAAACGGTTTTTGGACATTGTTCATACAAATACAAAAACGTTAGGTTTTAAGCATCACTTGCATCATGTCTCTTGAATGCTAAAGGGAATAGATAACTAATATGTATTTTTGGGTACATTCAAATGTAGCTACATTGAAGTAGGAGCGTTTGGGTTATCTCTTGTTTTATTATAAAACTTGCATAAACATAATTTTCATGCATCAAAATGAGTCGAGATAATCGCACCTCCACATTGTCCCCATGTAGGCACACACTAGACATATATATTTTTGATAATTTCAACTAAACTATATATATTTTTCGTGTCTAGGATAATCATGCCTCCCGCCACCAACTATGATCACAAACACACCGTCAATTACCTACCTAAACACCATAAAACCAAAGGACTTAGTGAATAACAAGTTGAAACTTTCAAAGCTCTAGAAAAATACTACGTACATGAGGGTAGGTTTGTAGAGTCCTCATTCTATGAAGGAACCAATCTTAGGGAACAACTAGCGGCCATTCACTTTGATTCCCTCCTAGATATCGATGAACCAATAGTTCCACGATTCATTTTAGAATTCTATGCTAGTATCACTCTAGAGTCAAATGATCAAGGCTACATAAACATTCGCTTCAGTGTCAATGGAACACAATACAACATCCCTTTAAATCTATTCGGTGAGGTCCTAGGAGTTCCAAGTTATGGAACGAGTGTCTATACCGATAAATGGTCATTAACCATTCTTGAGTCAAATCTTGAACGAACGGCACCATATGCCACTCCTTTAGCCTCAAAAGAAGTCATTCATGAGCATCTCTTCATTCCTAGGAACAACCCCACTAGGATGTATCGAGGTAAAGAAGTAGCTAGAGATCCGTTTGCTATGGAGCAAAATGAGATTAAGCCCGAGTTTAGGAAAATGGAAGAAGTCTTAAGGGCCAATGTCATGTGCACGGTAGGAAACCGCGATCACATCAATGCTTGTCTTTGCCACATGATGTACAATGTGTCAACCCGTCAGCCTTTCAATCTTGCTTACTATATCGCCAAGAGAATGGCCGATATTCCAGTTCAAGGAAAATGGCATTGCCTTATGGAATGCTCTTAACCCGTCTTTATCGAGCATTTGCACCAATTCCTAGAAATGCCTTAGGTTTTGTTCCCGACTATGATGAGATCCAACGCACCTTTGCTCCCTTAAGCGACCATAGGGTAGCGCTTGATAAAGGCAAACGTCCTCGTGCTCAAACCTCATCATCTTCATCATCAATGAGTGACGATGACGGCTTACCAAATTCTAGACTTCCTCCACCCGAGTACTTGAGACAACTTCCACCAATTCAGAATGAATCACCTGAGCATCGTCAAATGAAGGGAATGGTGAAGAATTTAGGTCGATAGATCATGAAGCTTCACAAGGGTATGAAGAAGTTGAAGAAGAAGTTGAGTTGATAGGAGTGTTTGGAACTAATCGTTTCTAGACAATGTTATGTTGAATGGTTATGTTATTAACTTGTTATGATGCTACTTGAATTGTATGTGAACTAACTAATACCTGCAGGTCGATAACACTTAGTGTTATCAATTTTCTAAGTGTAAGCCTATGTTTGGCTTAACTCCTATTAAGGTAAGTTCACATGATCGGATTAATCTATGATTAAATATGTGTTAGTATCATCATATATAGTTGTTTTGCATTACATATTAGATGATAGATATGCTCCAAGAGAATTTTCGGGTTTTCGTCGAAAAACGCGAAATATGACATACTCTCTGTGAAGTTTTAGCATTTTTGCCAGACGGATCTGGCGGATCCCTTAATTTGGATCCGCCAAGTGTTAGCGTTGGCTCCGTCATTTTACAACCTGCGGATCAGGCGGATCCCAAATTTTGGATCCGCACGCCTTGTCGTTTGGATCTGCAGGTATAACAGTTAATTTCTTAAACTTTTTGACTCATCCCAATTCTTTGATTTTAGTTTCTAGTGTTCTTTAGAATAGGTTCACTGATCACTATAAATCTTAGAATGATTTAGAAACTCTTAGAAACTTAAGAACAAAATTTCCCACCAAAATTTGAATTTTCAAATCTTAGGAGTAAGTTACCTTTCTGTTACAAGTAAGGAACCCTTTTTAGGGATCCTTCAAATCCGTGGGTACATCACATCACAGGATTTTCCATTATCCCTTTGCATTTACTGCATATCTTCCTCCTCTTACTCAACATAAGTTCTATGGATTGACTTATGTGATGTGATTTGCACAAATTTTTGTTCCAAATCATTCAGAACCAACATTCTCTATTGGATTCACATCAAATCCAAACACACAGACTCATATACCTTCTGCCTATAAATTAATGCTTTAGGATCATCACTTCACACAACAACCATTTCCTCTCCTGTACATCTTAGCTATCATACTTCACCATGACCAAGTCAAACAACTCTTCCACATCTAGACCTCCAAGAAGAACAGCCCGCATTAGTGTTAAACCTTGTTGTTTTATCAACTTAGCAAACTCCTCATCTGAGGAAAATTCTCCTCTCAATATATCATCACCCATTGCTAGTGAAAATTTCCTTACACTCTCCACCCCAACACCATCAAATGTTGTTATACAAACACCACCACCAACCATTACTCCAATAGCCACTACTCCACCACCGGCTCCATCACAGCATGTTAGATCACCATCACCACCAAAATCACCCAAACTCCAACCCTTGGAATTATTTAGGACTCCTCCTACATCACCACATCTTGATGACTTAGAAGAACTTTCACCAAGATTACCCAATCTTCCACCCATGACCTTTGAAGGTCAACAACCCATGCTTTTTCACCTGGTTTACCCGGATATCCATGGTCCATTATACCATGATGCACCATCATCCTAACCTCAACCACAACCTCTATCACCCACATCCACTCTAGTTCCCATTGACGAGGCAATGTGGATGAATATGCCTCAAACCCAAGAAGAGATTAGTGAAGCGCTCAACTGTCTCTACACTCTCTCGGGTATAGTAGATCACCGCCTAAATGAAGCCATGGACATCCAAAACATCCTCATGAACTCCCTCCAAACACCACCACCAACCAATGAACAACAACAACAACAATCCAACAACAACAACCAACCACCACCACCACCACCACCACAAAACTTGGAGCCTAGTCTTCCTCCCGGCTTTTCAAGTCATGATTGCGCACATTGTGAGAGAACGGCTCACTTGGCCCAAAGGACCAACATTTTGGTCCATGAGCTTCAAAATGAGATGAGGTTCATCTTGAACCATGTTCTCGAGCGTCTCAATGCAATCTCTCATCCGCCTCAATAAAAGTGCTGTTAGGAACTTTATAGGATGATGTTGTAGTAGTTGTCTTCATTTAGGATTTATTTTGTAATGTAACATCATATCATGTGATGAACTCAAATAAGTACATTTTATTACTATCATTTATCCTATTAATTTGACTTGTTTTACTATATTATGTATGAGGATTGATACTTAATCATTTACTTTTGTAATTCTCAGGTAAAAACAAGCATTTGGTGAAACTTAGTGATTTTGGACTAATAATGGAGCAAAACGTGCATAAAGTGAAAGTCTACTGACATGGACAAGATCAAGTCAATTCTGCTCCAGATGCGCCGCATCTCACTCTCGACATGCGCCGCATCTCTATCAAGATATCACCAGATACGATCCAAGATACAAGAGGACATGCGCCGCATCTAATCATGGAGTTACGCCGCATCTTCTGGCGGTGTACGAATATTCCTGAATATTATAATCTTGGACCCCACGCGAAGTTAAGTACATGCGCCGCATCTACTTATTAGATGCGCCGCATCTTCCCTCAGACAGAAAGTATAAATACCCCGTAGACCAGACGAATTAGAAGTTCCGAAAAACCTAAAACCGAAGACCAAACAGGAGGAACAAAGGACGAATTCAGTCAAGGAGGCAGCACAAGACACACCCAAATCAAAGATACAAGAGCTGTAAGAAGGTGCTGCATGTGTTTAATTCATTAAGTAGATTTGTTTTATTGTGTTAGCAAACTTTAATTCATCAGGATTGGTGGCTTGTGTAATGTGACAACGAAAGATTGCACTCCCTTTAATACTTGCTTTCCCATCAATTAAAGTTTATATGATGATGTCTTTGGTTACTACTTATTAGTGCATTGATAACCTCTGTGTTTATTAGTGGCTTGCGGGCATTTGACTGCGGGACATAATGTGGCTCCCACGGTTGTTTCTAAATTGATCCCTTAGGAATAACTTTTAGACATAAGTAATCATTAAGGGTTTACTCGCCGATAAGAATAGGACCAACGAGAAAGGGTTAACTACATACACTTCATATAAAGCTATCAATAAAACAAGTGACAATCTACTTAATCATAAGGACAGCCCTCTTATTGTCTCAAGTATTTATCTGTGTACGTGTGTGCTACTTGCTGATTCGTGCCTATTGGTTTATTTTATTATTTAATTGCAACAAATCGTGCCAGTCTCTCAGGCTGAAACCCCCTTGCGTTAGGATATTAAAATACTGATTAGAATAACGAGATAATACGTTCCACTCTTAGTGATCGACACTCTACTTACCATTATCTTCATACTGACCGGGTACACTGCTCGTTAAGTGTGTGTGTTATTGATAAGTCGGCTAAATATAAATTTAAAACTTGAGTAGGCATTAAAACTGCTAAACCGCAACGACACATCACGCGCATCAAGTTTTTGGCGCCGCTGCCGGGGAGTGAATTGTTATTATTTGTTAATTTGATTAGTATTTTAATTAGGTTTTTCTTTTTATTAGATTAATTGCATCATTGTATTATTTTGCATATTTGTTGTATTGTGTGTTAATTGTTTTCTTTTATTTTTGTGTGTTTATTTTCGTTTGTGTGTTTAATTTTTGTTTTTATTTTTCGTATTTTTCTGTTCTGCTATCGTTGTACTGTGCTAAATCAAACGATACGGCGCATCTGATCTCTCAGATACGGCGTATTGCGTTTAATTTTTTTTAAAATACAACGCGTTTAATTAATTCGATACGACGCATCTTTTCCCCAAGATACGGCGTATCTGTTTTTAATAAGAAAATTTTTTCTAAGCGATAAAGTAATACGACGCATCTGCTTTTGCAGATACGGCGTATCTGTTTTCAATAAAAAAAAAATTTCTAAACGTTAACGCCATACGACGCATCTGCTTTAGCAGATACGGCGTATCTATTATTTTAATTAAAAACAGTTTGCGAATTATTAAACAGATACGGCGTATCGATCTCTATCGATACGGCGCATCTTACTGAATCAAAAATCTTTTATTTTTAAACGTAACGAAAATACGGCGCATTAACTTTCGTTAATACGACGCATTTAATTTTAATTAGATAAGTTGATTTTTGATTAATTAATTCGATACGGCGCATTCTTAAATTCTAAAGCGGCGTATCTATTTTCTGAATAAAGTCTGATTAAATTTTAATGTATTAAGATACGGCGTATCCAACTCTTTGGATACGGCGCATCGTCTGCAGATATCAGCAACTTTTATTCTTTTCTAATTTCCGAACGGAAAATATTCTGACTTACCCTTATACTAGGAAACTTTTACTTTGAAATCTTCTTGTTCTTAATTTTCAGGAACAATGTTCGATATTTTCCCAAACTGGTTCGGAAGCCCCCAAAGAAACCTTACTATGGAGGAGTTTGCACTACTAATCGCTCAAGCCAATGAACAAGAACATCATGAAGCAAGGAACTTTATCAATGAATTCAAAGGCAGTCATGAGCTGTTACTAAAGGAACAAAACAATATGATCAATGGTTTGGCAATTGAAGTGCACCAATTGTCAACAGTGCTTAACAAGGTTCTTTTGGTAAGGCACGATCTGAAAGGAATTACAACTAGAGGCGGAAAGTCAACCTTTCAAATCGGAGAAACACCCGAGGATGACAGTACAAACAAAATTTCCCCTGAATCTTTACCACCTGAGCAAGAGCAACCAAAAGAGACTGATCCAGAACCTGTAATTAGAAGAGAACCTTCTGTTGAACCTAAACGATCAACACCACCCTTCCCACATAGGGTAAGGAAAGAGAAAGAAGATGCCTATCAAAAGAAATTCCTGGAGAATCTCAAGCAGCTGCAGCTAAGCATACCATTTATGGAAGCCCTAGTGCAAATGCCGAAATATGCTAAATATCTGAAAGGCTTGCTTACAAACAAGTCTAAACTCGAAGAGGCTTGCACCATAACAATGGGGAAAAGGAGTTCAGCGGCATTGCTCAACAAACTTCCGTCTAAAGAAAAAGATCCAGGGAGTTTCACTATTCCTTGTCAAATTAAAAATTTGCATATTGAAAATGCCTTAGCCGACCTAGTAGCTAGTATAAGTCTTATGCCCTCTTCTATGTATGATAAATTAGGTCTTGGTGAACCAAAACCTACTAGGATGTGCTTAGAACTAGCTGATAGGTCCATACAATACCCATTAGGAATAGCGGAAAATATATTAATAAAAGTTGATAAGTTTGAATTACCTATCGACTTTGTTATCCTTGATATGCCTGAAAATTCTAGAACTCCTATAATATTAGGACGACCATTTTTAGCCACTGCTAGGGCCATAATTGATGTTTTTAATAAAAAGATAACTTTTACCATAGGGAAAGATGAGGTTGAGTTTAACATGGAACAATCTATGAGTAAAGATGAATCCGATGACGATGAATGCTATAACATCGATGTTTCTGATGATACGATTAATCAATTTACTCAGAAATTGTTAAAGAATAATTTGCTTGATTCTTTTCTGCTTAAAAATTTAGAAAACGCAATTGCTATAGAAGATCAAGTAGATGAGAATACTGTTGATTATAATTCTGCTGCTGACTCTGCTGTATGTAACGCGATGCGGCGCATCGAAAACCTCGATGCGGCGCATCTATCTGATGACAGCAGCGATATAATTAAAGAACAGGTTTATTCCGCTAGTGCTACTGAAATTGATAATGTTAAACCTGTGCTTAAGGATCTTCCTTCTACTTTGGAATATGCTTATTTAAACGGAAATACTAATTCACCCGTTATTATTGCATCTGACTTAACGCCAAAAGAAAAAGAGTCTCTTTTGCAGGTACTATATAAATGAAGAGGAGCATTAGCGTGGAGTATGTCTGATATTAAGGGAATTAGCCCGTCATTTTGTACACATAAAATCCTTATGGAGGATGAATTCAAACCAACTATCCAACCTCAAAGGCGTTTGAATCCAAAAGTCCAAGATGTGGTGAAAAATGAAATCATAAAGTTACTTGACTCCGGACTTATCTACCCAATTTTCGACAGCTCATGGGTCAGTCCTATCCACGTTGTACCAAAAAAAGGAGGAATGACGGTAGTACTCAATGACGACAATGAGCTAATCCCTTCAAGAACTGTTACCGGATGGAGAGTTTGCATCGACTACCGCAAACTCAATGATGCTACGCGAAAAGATCACTTACCTCTTCCATTTATTGATCAAATGTTAGAAAGACTATCAGGATATGATTATTATTGTTTTTTGGATGGTTTTTCAGGTTTCTTCCAAATACCCATTGCCCCCGAGGATCAAGAGAAGACGACTTTCACCTGCCCTTATGGAACCTTCGCCTATAGGAGAATGCCGTTCGGACTATGCAACGCCCCTGCTACTTTCCAACGTTGTATGACGGCTATCTTCCATGATATGGTAGAAGATTTTATGGAAGTCTTCATGGACGACTTCTCGGTGTTCGGTAACTCATTTAGTGATTGTCTCTTTAAACTTGATAAAATGCTTGCTAGGTGTGAAGAAACTAACCTTGTTCTTAATTGGGAAAAATGTCACTTTATGGTTAGAGAGGGAATTGTGTTAGGACATAAGATTTCTGGGAAAGGTATAGAAGTCGATAAAGCTAAAATTGATGTAATTGCTAAACTACCTTACCCCACTAACGTAAAAGGCGTAAGAAGTTTTTTAGGGCACGCTGGATTTTATCGTAGATTCATAAAGGATTTTTCAAAAATATCTAGGCCTATGACCCAATTGTTGCTAAAGGATGCAAAGTTTGATTTTTCTGAAGATTGCATAAAGGCATTTAATATACTTAAAGAAAAACTAACTTCTGCACCCATTATAATTTCGCCTGATTGGAATCTGCCTTTTGAACTAATGTGTGATGCTAGTGATTATGCTGTTGGAGCCGTACTTGGCCAAAAAAATAGATAAGAAATTTAAACCAATTTATTATGCTAGCAAAACATTGAATAATGCCCAAGAACACTACACCACCACGGAAAAAGAACTTTTAGCAGTAGTTTTTGCATTCGATAAATTTAGATCATATCTTATATTGTCAAAAACTATGGTTTACACTGACCATTCTGCTTTGAAGTATTTGTTCAATAAACAGGATGCCAAGCCAAGGCTTATTAGGTGGGTTTTATTGCTCCAAGGATTCGATATTGAAATTAAAGATAAAAAGGGTGCCGAGAATCTAGCTGCTGACCACTTATCTAGACTTGAAAACCCTGATATGGAGGTGCTTGACGAGAGGGAAATAGCTGATGACTTTCCTGATGAACACCTTATGATGGTAGGAATTAAGAGCAATAATAATGGACCATGGTATGCCGACTTTATAAACTTTATTGTTGCAAATGAAATTCCAAAAGGGCTAACATCCGATGAGAAAAGAAGGTTTATAACTCGCGCTAACGAGTATATTTGGGATGAACCTTATGCCTTTAAATTATGTCCTGACAATATTATACGAAGATGCGTAGACGGTGATGACATCGCATCAATATTGGCACATTGTCATTCAGGGCCAACAGGGGGACATCACGGTCCAATCATCACAAGAAGAAAGATCCTGGATGCGGGATTTTATTGGCCCACTATGTTGGAGGATGCGAAAGATTATATAAAAGGATGTGATGCGTGTCAACGATCCGGAAATATTACATCAAGAAACGAAATGCCGCAAAACTATATCCATGTATGTGAAGTTTTCGACATATGGGGATTAGACTTCATGGGACCGTTTCCTGAATCTAAAGGTAATAAATATATTTTAGTTGCTGTTGATTACGTATCAAAATGGGTCGAAGCGCAAGCATCTCCAACAAACGACAGCAAGGTAGTACTTAAATTTTTGCAAAGTTTGTTCTCTAGGTTTGGAATTCCTAAAGCATTGATTAGTGATAGGGGAACACACTTTTGTAATCACCATCTGGGAAGAGCCTTGCAAAAATATGGAGTATATCATAGGGTTTCCACCGCATACCATCCTCAATCAAATGGTCAAACTGAAGTAACCAATAGAGCTATAAAAAGAATTCTTGAAAAAACGACTGGATATAATCCTAAAGGGTGGTCTGACAAGCTAAATGATGCTTTATGGGCATTCCGTACAGCCTATAAGACACCAACGGGATGCACTCCATTTCGTCTTGTATACGGAAAGGCATGCCACCTACCGGTCGAAGTTGAACAAAGTGCATATTGGGCTTTGACGAACTGTAATATGGATATGGAAGCTGCAACGAAGAACCGTTTCATGGAACTTAATGAACTCTATGAACTAAGAGATGAGGCCTACAAAAATACTAAGAACTATAAAGAAAGAACTAAAAGATGGCATGACTCGAGGTTACGTGGGGATAAAACGTTTACTATTGGAGAGAAAGTGCTACTATTTAATTCAAGGTTAAAGATGTATCCTGGTAAACTTAAATCAAGATGGACGGGACCGTTCGTTGTCAAGAAAGTGTATCCATATGGAACTATTGAAATATGCGATAAAAATGGTTATATATTCAAAGTGAATGGGCAACGTGTGAAAAAATACTTTGATAATAAAATTGAGGATAATGAGAACGAGGTGGTGGAGTTTGAACCTGAAGTATTAGAATGAAGAGCTGAACGTGAGTCTAACTTGAAGACTCTGGAATAAAGACAAGTGCTTACCGGGAGACAACCCGGAGATTTATCTTTTATTATTCTGTTTTCTGTGTCGAGTCAGTCCAGGCCGCATGAGGATACGGCGCATCTCAATTCTGAGATGCGACGCATCTCCTGCAATGGTCATATCTTATTTTATTTTTCTGCATTTTTATTTTCGACTTTAAAACTATTTATCAGTTTATTTTAATGCGGCGCATCCCTGGTTAAGGATGCGGCGCATCTTTATTCTGATCCGTATTTATTCCAGGCTCGATACGGCGTATCTTCTTCAATAAGATACGGCGCATCGACTGACCTGATGATTTTCAGTTTAAATTTTTAAGTTTTATTTTTATCTAACTACTAATGTATTATGCAAGCTTGAACCTTTCTTATCTTAGGTGTGTTTTAAAGTGTTGTTGGTATTATAGTTTCCTGGATTTCCTGTGGATACATCAAGTATGAAGCTTTAACGTTCTAATCCACAAGAAGTTGATTTTTGCTCTTATACTAATGGAGGATCATACCGAGCAAATCTCAGGGGAGTTTTTCTGTTCTAATTCTTTTAATTTCCAGTTTTTAACCTTTTATACAAACAACGAGGACGTTGTTTAACTTAAGTGGGGGGATTGGAGAATTAGAACACTTAACAATTACTTGTCCTAAACTTTTTCAAAAATTATGCTTAAAATGTGCTTAATATATCAAACTTAAAAATTTTTTAGCATGTTTTTGTTTAAGATCTAAGTTGCATAACTGCACACATGACGTTATTTTCAAAAATTGTGATTTTTCAAAATTCACAAATCTATGAGTGTGCCGGTGACTTGTAAACTTTAGAACTTGGCTTGTATACTATTCGAGACCACCATAATGAGTATTATTTATATAATTGGAATGACTTGTCTAACTTGGTAAAATTCTAGGATTACACCCAAATAGCCTATTATTTGTTATGTGTTATTAACTAACTACACTGGTTAGTTAACCCCCGTATAAACCCTTTTGTTACTCTCATTTTTAGAGTAAGATACCCCTAGAAAAACCCTCAGAGCCATTCCTTTCGTTTCTTACACCTATGTTTAAAATGTTTCGTTACACCCTTACACCTTAGCCTACCTTGTAGATTAAAATCCGTGGTTGGTTAATTGCTTTAGGCAAAGTGTGTTTCCTTACATTACCTGTGTTCGCGTGCGTAATTCATTATCTATGGTTAGGTCGGGAAATTGCACAATGCAATTGGAGTGAAAGTAAATATTGTATTTCTTTGAGTTTATTTTTCGTGTGTTTACTACTTTCACTATTACCATTATTTCTGAAGTCATGAAAAGTATGGAAAAATTATCCGGAAAGAAAGTTATAGTGATGTGGTGAAATTTTACACATCTATGTTTATGTTTATGTTTATATTTAAAAAAAAAAAAAAAAAAAAAAAAAAAAAAAAAAAAAAAAAAAAAAAAATCGAAAAAAAATAAGAAAAAGAAAAAGAAAGAAAGAAAAGTTGGATGTTTTATTTTAAGCCAACGATGTAAAGTTATGTAAGTGGTCGATATCACCACTATTTGTTGTACTATATCTATGGATTGAATGGGAATTGGCAGTTATGGGAACGCCAATTAAGGTTTATTCTTTGATTAAGATCTTGTTGAGTATAATTCGTGTCTACCTAAAGCGTGTGTTTCAAGTGTTAAAGCGTAAGTTATTCGATGATATGAGTCTTATTCATGGGATGGTTGGGATAGTGATTAACCACACTTAGGATTTTAATTTATTTGTTTTGTTTATTTTTCATTTTACACCAATTTATATCCCAAATGTTATCCATGCCCTTTATTATTCTTTATCCAACCGAACCTTTGATTTATTGAGATTAGGGATTTGAGCAATCTTAAGTATCGTAGTCGTGGATTCGGCTATGTATTTATGATTTTGTCGCCCTTTTTGATATATTATTATTGGTGAAGTTTGGACCTATCTTTAGCCTATTCGAGTTAAGGATTTGAGCAATTACAAGTATCGTGTTCGTGGATTCGATCATGTATTTGTGATTTTGTCGCCTTTTCTGGAATTTGAGATCGATAGTGAAAGAGAATAATTAACCCTTAAGCCTAAAAACCCTTTTTACCGCTTTAGACTTGTTACTCCTTAGCTTTAGTGGTGGAGATGTGTATACTTGCCAAGCTTATGATAGAATATTCGTCGCGACTGGACAGTTAAACGATTAGATTTGCTTTTATCGACTTATTTTATTTTACTTCTGAATCGTTAAGTGTTTAGTTGTGTGATTATGAAATGAACGAATACATGCTTAAATATAAAAATAAATTCTAACATCTTTTAGGATACATTTTCATAAAAGAAATTCTAAGGTTTACTTGGGGACAAGTAAAGTTCAAGTGGGGGGATATTTGATGAACTCAAATAAGTACATTTTATTACTATCATTTATCCTATTAATTTGACTTGTTTTACTATATTATGTATGAGGATTGATACTTAATCGTTTACTTTTGTAATTCTCAGGTAAAAACAAGCATTTGGTGAAACTTAGTGATTTTGGACTAATAATGGAGCAAAACGTGCATAAAGTGAAAGTCTACTGACATGGACAAGATCAAGTCAATTATGCTCCAGATGCGCCGCATCTCACTCTCGACATGCGCCGCATCTCTATCAAGATATCACCAGATACGATCCAAGATACAAGAGGACATGCGCCGCATCTAATCATGGAGTTACGCCGCATCTTCTGGCGGTGTACGAATATTCCTGAATATTATAATCTTGGACCCCACGCGAAGTTAAGTACATGCGCCGCATCTACTTATTAGATGCGCCGCATCTTCCCTCAGACAGAAAGTATAAATACCCCGTAGACCAGACGAATTAGAAGTTCCGAAAAACCTAAAACCGAAGACCAAACAGGAGGAACAAAGGACGAATTCAGTCAAGAAGGCAGCACAAGACACACCCAAATCAAAGATACAAGAGCTGTAAGAAGGTGCTGCATGTGTTTAATTCATTAAGTAGATTTGTTTTATTGTGTTAGCAAACTTTAATTCATCAGGATTGGTGGCTTGTGTAATGTGACAACGAAAGATTGCACTCCCTTTAATACTTGCTTTCCCATCAATTAAAGTTTATATGATGATGTCTTTGGTTACTACTTATTAGTGCATTGATAACCTCTGTGTTTATTAGTGGCTTGCGGGCATTTGACTGCGGGACATAATGTGGCTCCCACGGTTGTTTCTAAATTGATCACTTAGGAATAACTTTTAGACATAAGTAATCATTAAGGGTTTACTCGCCGATAAGAATAGGACCAACGAGAAAGGGTTAACTACATACACTTCATATAAAGCTATCAATAAAACAAGTGACAATCTACTTAATCATAAGGACAGCCCTCTTATTGTCTCAAGTATTTATCTGTGTACGTGTGTGCTACTTGCTGATTCGTGCCTATTGGTTTATTTTATTATTTAATTGCAACAAATCGTGCCAGTCTCTCAGGCTGAAACCCCCTTGCGTTAGGATATTAAAATACTGATTAGAATAACGAGATAATACGTTCCACTCTTAGTGATCGACACTCTACTTACCATTATCTTCATACTGACCGGGTACACTGCTCGTTAAGTGTGTGTGTTATTGATAAGTCGGCTAAATATAAATTTAAAACTTGAGTAGGCATTAAAACTGCTAAACCGCAACGACACATCACGCGCATCATCATGCTTGTGACTTTTGTCACATAATTTTCAATTAATGAATGTGATGTTTTTATGCTTATGAGTGATCACCATACAGCATATTATCATTATTTAGGTGACTAACATTATAGTTATTTGGAATCTACATTATAGTTTGATCATGTACTTTAGGTACGAAATTTTGATCAGACACTACATTTTGACTTTTTCAAGTCAACTAGATTGAAAGTCCTATTTAGATGACCATTTCATATGCATTATGCTTCTCCATTGAAGCTATTCACAACTAACATTTTTTTTTTGTAGCATCTCATACTCTTCAAATGTATACGTTGGGACTCTTATAATGGGGAGTATACATCGAGGGGGAGCATATCATATTCTAACCATTTGTTTTGTAGGATCATGCATCATTACCTTGTTACTCCATTTAGGGGGAGTATCAAACAAGGGGGAGCTCTTAAAGTTCTCAAAATCACATTCCGCTACGCAACTCTTCTTTTTGTTTTGACAAAAAGGGGGAGAAAGGATTAAGTTTGCATAACTGTGAATCATCACAGTACATACACTTTTTGCATAAAAATAGTTTTTAAACTGAAATAAAACAAACTTAATCTATATTTTAAAGAACTCATGCTATACTTATTCTTTTGCTCAAAAATATACTTTATGTTTTGTCATCAACAAAAAGGGGGAGATTGTTAATACAAATATCGTCCTAAAAATGTTATTTATATTTTACGATCTTTACTTAGTTTTGTTAATGACAATTACAAAGTATATCTTTAAGCAAATTACAAATACTAGCTAAAGTCTCTTTAGAACACATTTTACATTTCACAAGTTTACTTGGAAATACATTTCATACACCTACATGTTTATTTCCTTAAAAGGAAACTTTATTTCTAAAATGATACAATGACATCATGGCATGCATCATACATGTAATCTTGGTAAGATCTTGTAATATCTTGGATAGATCTTCAAGTAAGATAGTTGACATTGGAAGATCTTGATATGACAACACAAAGATATGGAAAGATTGGAGAGATTTGGAAAATCTCTTAGCTGTCTTACCTCTGGCATACCCACGGATCCCTTCGACATAAAGGACGGATCCCTTTTAAGGGATCCGCCGGATCCGCCGAGTGTTTATCAGCTTGCCTATAAATAGAAAGCTGATCACTTGGCCTTCTCATCACTCATATAGCTTAAGAACATACTCATTCATATTACTAACATCATTCATTCATATCATTTGATCTTTCTTTTGTAGCAAAGAAGATTAAGCATCAAGGTTCAACACAGACGTGTAAACCTTTAGTATAGTTACTGTGTGATCTTTGTGTAATTCACACATCATCATTTGTATCATTTATCTCAGTGAGTGTGGTTAGTGTTTTAGTCCTCAAAACACAAAGAATGTAGGGAGTGGTTGTACCCTTGTGAAAGAACTCGACATCTAGCTTAGTGTCGGTAATTATATAGGCGACGTTGGGTTGGTTCTGCCCTGAAGTAGAACTCGGTGTTTAGCTTAGTACCGGAAAAGGAAGTAAGCAACGTGTAAAGGTTTTCTCCACCTAGAAGAGAGTTTGTTTCTTAGTGAAGGATAACTCTCGAGTTAGAGGCTCGAGGAGTGGAGTAGGGCAAGGAAGAGAGTCCTTGTAGCCGAACCACTATAAACATCCGTGTTGTGTGGTTTGATCTTTCCTCTCTTTACTTTTCATATATATTGTGTGAATACTTGTTTGTGCTTGTTTCCTTTGAATTAACATAGTGTAACAAAGCGAATTAATTTTAATCGGTAAAACTATTCAACCCCCCCTTCTAGTTTTCCACAATAATACATATTCATAGATAACTTTTTCCTTTTGGTATTTGCGTTTACACCTTTTAGTGTCATTTCAGTGTTGTAACCGGGCTGACCATATACAAAAAGAAGAGGAAATTGGAGGGACATGAATGAACTGTGAAGTTTATTAATTCTTTTTGGCTGCCTGTCTTTATACTCTATGATGATGTCGTAATCTGTTTTGCTATTTGCATCAGGTTCAAATACTATTGCTCCGAGAGTGTTGGAAGAAGGCAATTGATATTCCCGAGCTCCTACTACATTGTAAAGTTGGATCTTGAATTCAGGTACGTTTGCTTCATTAAATTTATCTCTTGCTGTTCTGAAAAGTTGAACCAACTCATTGTGCTCATCCAATATTTTAATTAAGTTCTGCACCATCTCTGGCTGTAAACCACTTCGTTCTGGACCCCCAAAAGGCTTCATCCTATTAGTAACTTCGTTTTCTGTATCGTAGATATACAATTGCATGAACTTTGGATCATCCTTATTGGTAGGACATACTGTGCCTATCCAATGGTGTATTTGACCTGAGATTTTAAAAACATATGGATCCTTTCCATTGTTTATTGAATCGTTGATTTCTGCACCGAAAGATGTCATACTAAACATCTGGTTATAGGCCCTAATGTTTGCTAGAAAATGCTTATCTTTGAATATTTGTTTGAAAAATTGTGGAGGCTCTAATTCTTTTTGTAGATACACTTGGCCTCCCGCGCAGCATTTACTGTATCTCACTCTATTTCGATGAGAATATCCTTTCAGCCGTTCTTTGTACCAAAAAGCTGCATTGCAATACTCACATGCATAATTGCAATCACCCATGTCAATGTACAGATTCGACATACCTACAATTGCAAATCCTAAACAGTATCAGAAGCATGTTTGTGTTAACATCTAATATTAAAGGTGAAACAATATTTGTTTACTGTGATAATATCTATGTTTTTGTGCATACCTTCACTATTCAATGTTGTTGAATCATGCTTCATAGTATCACTCGTATGCTGTCTTTTTGATTGATGAATCTGTTCATGAATGATTGAATCTTCATTTCTTGTATGTCTTTTCGATCTGTGCCGCATCTGTGTTTCATTATTGTAGCCGATTGTCGTTTTTGTGTATGTACACTTATGTTATGACACGAATTTTTACCCTTTGCAAATGTAATAGGTGATGCAACACCTACATTGAAAACCTTTGTTAAATATAGGGAGGGTAATATCATTGTTTAGTATACAATAATGCTTGAACGTTTGTTATGTTGTTACCTGGATTTATGGTTTCACATGATTCATAGGTTTCAGCAAATGTGAAAGGTGGTGTACCAACTGTGTTGAAAATTTTTTTTAACTTAGTAATGATAGTATGTCTTTAGGCAATATGTATAATTGTACATTTGATAAATAAAAAAATATCTTACTTTCACTGTTGGTAAAACTTGTAGCATCCTGGTGTGTGCACCAATAATTGTTATATTCATTAACTGGAGGTTGAAAACATATACTTTTGCCTCTGTCATTAAAACACCCTGGATGAAATAGCAATTTTTTGTCAAGAATTGTTGTACTAATAAATTTGTCTCATGTTCTGCATAACTAAAAAAATAATTACCTTTGTTGTCATTATAGGATGATGTTGGCAATGCAGCAGCATATTTATCGGTGACACAATTTTTATGACCGAGGAAATGTCGCAGCGTACAACAATGATTCTCTGAATTGTAAGTAACATCAGCCTGATTTAACCTTGAGTTAATAATAAACAAATTTAGTAAAAAATAAGAGTAGGCTGCATAATGTGTAAGAGATTAGTAACTTACGTATTTTTTTGTCACTATGGAATGCAGATGCAGCTGTTGTATCTATTGCATGTTTACGGCTACCACGTTTTTCATCAGAGTTGGTTTTACAACCATTTGATGACAAATAAATCGGTAAACTCTTATATTGGTTCTGCTTTGACCCTGGATCAACAATAAACAAAATTAGTAACAATAACAGTAGGCTGCATAACATGTAAGACATTGGTAACTTACATATATTTTTGTCTTTGTGGAATGGAGATGCACCTTGTGAATCCATAACACATTTACAGCTGGCATGTTTTGAATCAGAGGTGCTTTTACCACAATTTGACGACGAATACATGGGTAAGCTCTCATGTTGGTCCAAAGCTTGTGAACATGAATGTAATTTATTTAATGTGGGTATTCCTTCACTTGTAGGACACTTGTTGTTGGTGCAGAGTTCTCTTGTATCACTGGGTGCGAACTCAGTGTAATACGGGTGGGTTGTAAACTCTGCTTCTGTCGGCGTCACATCCAACTCAATTTGGGGTTGTATATGGGATGCAGCAGTGTAACTCAGCTTATCCAGGTAATACTTAAATTCTTTTGATGACTCTTCGGTTTCGGGCCGGGCATCCACATAATAATTAAATTATTTTGATGGTTTTTTACTTTGGGGTGGGTTATTTATATAATAATTAAATTCTTTTGATAGTTCTGCACTTAAAGATCTTTTACGCATATTTTAAACTGAACCAAAATGCTATAGGTGTAGAAAAAAGTATAACAGCAAAGCGCTTAGCAGATTATACTAATAGAAATGCTGTTCACTTTTACAGTCTGCATGGAAGCAAAATTCAGTGAGAAAAAGGCAGGAACAAACCAACACAAAACCACCACATGTAACTATCAAGGATGACATACAAAATATCTTTGTAAATGAAAGATTCCTTGTATTTGTTTCTTTCTAATTTACAGTAGATTAGATGGAATTGTAAATAGAAGATTCCTTGTATTTGTTTCTTTCTAATTTATAGTAGATTAGATGGAATGTGATTAAGTAGAATGGTGAAATTTCTAGAATGGGTTGTTTTAGCTCTAATAGTATGGATTTTTTTATAGGGAAATGCTGCTGCAGGCTTTAAAATGTACAGCAACAACATCAGCCACAAATTGATGTATTAGTCACTCTAATTACTTTGCTACAGTTTCACTACAGTAGTACTACAGTGGCGCTACAGTAGTGCTACAGTTGTATGAACAGTGTTCGACTTGCATAGGAACCACACATTGCTGTATTAATGTTGTACTAATTACTTTGCTAAACACTTTTTTTACTAATCCAAAAACTGACCTTTAAATATATTAGATAATGTTAATTATTGGAATGTATGCTTTTTATTTTAAAATATAAATATTTCTTATCATTGCCACAATTAATATTTAATTATAGGCTTATTCTCATAAACCAAAAATTTGATTTACCTATTTTTTCACTCCCGCTTCTTATTTTCCCCAATTCAACCCTCCGTGTTTTTCATATTCAAACCACCCATCATTGTTTATGTTTGTTTTCTAATGGAAGATAGTTATTGAATGTGATGATGCTTATAGCGTTGTAGCGTCTCGTTGATATTGTTATTACATTTCGAGACCGCATGATTAATAATACCATGCTTGGTTTTATATAAGTTAATGTTATTTGCTTTTGTAACAAAAACCCTACCACTCAAAAATTTCCACCCTAAAAACTCTACCACTCAAAATTTCCACCCCAAAAAATGTGAGGTTCGCCTTTAGATATTTAGGAAAAATTATTCACCTTTAATACTTATTAGTGTACCGGTAGTATATAGATTCTTGAACTTGTTTTTGTGATGCATTCCGAGATCGCTAGTGAGACTACATTCGTGTAGTTAGAATTTACTAAATGATAAGAGACATTAGGATAACCCTTGGTTTAAACTTGTTTTTATAATTACATTGGCTACACCGATCAAGTAATTCTCCCACACCTTTGCTATGTACTCATTTTTAGTAAAAGATACCCCTAGTATACTCCTCTGAGCCTATCATTTTCGCGGTTCTCGTGATATTTCTGTGGATTCCGGAATACTAATGAAGAGCATTGTTTACAATCTACCCCAAAATGTTACACCCAAATCGCCATAGCCTACCTTGTATGCACTCATCTTTAGTGCATTATTGTTACAACATTTATATTAAACCATTTGTTAATTGTCTAGTTGATTACATAGTTGCTAAGTCGAGTCATATATTATAATACAATTTTGGGACGATTGGGACTCATGGGTTAAGTACTATTTAATATGGAGTAATGGGGAATAAAGTCAAATGTTATTACCCCCATATGTACGTTAATGTTTAAGTACTCTACATGTTTTGATCTTTGCAATTCGGGTCATTAGTTTGTTTTTATTTATTTAAAAGTTCAAGTGTAGGGATGCAACTATAAATCCCTTGCTATGGATGTATATTTTATGGATGGTAGGGTAAGAGTATATGAAAAAAATGAAAAAAAGAAAAGAAAAAAAATCGAAAAAAAAATGAAGATGAAAAAAAAAAGAAAAATAAACTATGCGGACTACCATCCCGTCTTTATCTTTTGTTTAAATCAAGAAAAGACTCAAGAAAAATACATAAAGAGTTAGAAGTTAGTGAGTCGAGTCTTGGCTTAGCAATGCCACCTTTTACATGTGATTAACTTAGATGATTGACTTGCCACCAGTAAAAATCCCTATATCCACAAAACCAAGTTTTCCATACCCTTATACCTAACGTTACAACCCTTTAAAAGACCTCTTTGATAATTTATCCTAAGTGCTTACGCCAAAGTGGTGGAGGTTTGATCCGTTCTCAAGCCTATTGTAATATATGTGCTATGACAGGTAGAGAGTGTTTTATTTTCCCGTTTCCATTCATGTTATATAACTTATACACCCGAAAGATATGAGAATCCAAACACTTTATGTGAGGTGCTAGTATATGATTTTCGTGCTTATTATGACTATTGTGGAACGAATGTATGTTGTAATTACTTTTGAACCAATGCTAAATGACCCCTAACTTGTAGATTGATTAGGATAAAAGCACATTTGCTTGATGACAAGCAAATCACAAGTGTAGGGATATTTGATAAGGATTTAAAACATACCTTTTTAAGGGGTCATTTAATCCCTAAATTCGTATGTATTTGATCAATTATTACCTTAAATCTTTTATTTTTGCATTTTAGGTACTTGGGACGCAAAAGATGAAAACCAACGTGTTTTGGGCTAATTCGGACAAGAAAATGAAGAATATGACCAAGTCACGGAAAAGTCCGGAAAAGGGCTCCAGACGGCGTCACACTTTACACGCGACGTCGTCACTTGTATTTGAAGACCAAGATTCAGAGCAAAAATTACACGAGATGGCTCAGACTTTTTAAAGAGTGACGGCGTCACACATCACGACGGCGTCAGAGACACAAGGCGACGCCGTCACAATGGCAGTGGTGCAATAGAAGAAACCCTAATGACGGCGGGCTGACGCCGTCGCAACCATAACGTGACGCCGTCACACTTGTAATACTATATATATTTTCGTATGTTTTCCTTTATTCATATAACACTTTGGAGAGGCGAAACTCTAGACGAATTTCACAGCTTTTGTAAGGCTTTTACAGCCACTTTGCTCATGTTTTATTAAAGTTAAGTAATCCCTCTTTAATCATTCAATATGTCTATGTGTTGTTTGATTATATTCTTTTCTATTCTTCACTTTAACATGCTATGCTAAATTAATTAGTGTTTGCTTAGATCTAATGAAACCTATTTGTTAATTATTGATTGTCGTCTCTTGTTTAATTGGTTGTTTTGCGTTAGGAGTAGGAAAACTCGCTATAATCTTATATGTGTTAGCTTTTAAATCCGACTAAACGCCTTCATACCCTAGAGTGCACTGGTGGTTTATTTTTGTTGTATTTATTGTGTGAGTTGCGGCTCGTAGATAGTAGGAAATCCTAAGGAGATGACTTAATTGTCACTTGTAGATCTAAGGTTTTCTAAAGTAGACTTATACACTCATACAGTTAGGGACATTGGCACCACCCTACGACAATATCGAAATACAATGCGCCAATTAAACAAGGACATGACAATTCGACTAATCAATAAGAGATAACTAGGAAGTAAAGAAATCTAAGTAAACAACTTTACCTATCATAAGAGTCACCACGTTTACTTTTCTGCATATTTAGTTTTAATAACTTTAATTAGTAATTTTAAACACCCACTCTTCAAACCCCGATATTTTTACTTGCTTTATAAAAGATATTAAAAAATACAAAAAGAACCCTACCGCACCTTTAGACCTATATTGTCATACACTTCGGCCTTCACAACACTATTCTCCTAGAGAACGATCAATCTCCCGTGTCTTGCCTATACTATACTGTAGAAAACTAGAAGGGGGGTTGAATAGTTTTACCGTTTTTAAAATTAATTTGCTTTGAATACTTAGTGTGATTTCAACTAATGCAAATATCAATCAATAAATAACATGCAAGTAAGGAAAGAAATGATCAAACTACAACACGATTATTTATAGTGGTTCGGTCTACAAGGACTCTCTTCCTTGCCCTACTCCACTCTCCGAGCCTCTAACTCGAGAGTTTTTCTTCACTAAGAAACAAGCTCCTTTCTGGGCGGAGAAAACCTTTACAAACGTCGCTTACACTTTTTTCGGTACAAAGCTAAATACCGAGTTCTTTTATAAGGGCACAACCACTCCCGATACTCTATGTATTTTAAGGACTAAAATACTAACTGATCACTACAGAGGTATTATGATTGTTTGGTACAAACAAAGATGTGTGAAAAACAATAATTCACACAGTAACTAACTAACAAGTCTTGCAACGCTTTGTTGAAGCTTGTGATGCTTTGATCTTCTTGCTATAAAGAAAGATCACTTAAAATGAAATATGAAATATGAATGGGTTAGATATGAATGAAAGAATGTATGATATTGTTTATGCTTATGAGTGATGAGAAAACATGAATGTGTGGCTTGCTATTTATAGGCCAACTGCCTCAACAAGCCACGGATGGGACGAATCCAAAATAAGGGTTCCGTCCGTGTACCATTTTGGTTCCGTGGGAACCTGACAGCAAATCTTCAAAAATCTTCACCAAATCTAACCAAGATATTTATGTATCTTTTCATTGAGTAAGGATCTAAACAAGATATTCATATGATCTTCAAAATCCCCTAAAGATTTCAAAGTGATGCATGTCATGATGTCATAGTACATTTCCAAATTTAGAATTAAAATGTATATGAATGTAACTTGTAAAATGTATATGAATATGTAACATGTATATACTAGTGACTATATATATAACATGTAGATGATGTTATGTGTTTATGAAAAGCTTGTGACTATATATGTAAAAGACTTAACTATATTTATGTTTTGCTAAAAATAAAGTTTATAATTGTCATTAACAAAATATAGCAAAGATCGTAAAATATAAATAACGTTTTTTAGACGATATTTGTATTAACAATCTCCCCCTTTTTGTTGAGGACAAAACATAAAGTTTATTTTTAAGCAATGAGATAAATAGACTACAAGTCTTTTAAAAATATACATTAAACTAGTTTTATGCAATTTTAAAATCAATTTAGCCATTTTAAATTGTATAAAATGTGTGATGTTTGAGTTTAATATTATCTCCCCCTTTTTGTCAAAAAAAAAGAAGAAATGCGTAGCGGAATGTAGTGCAAGCCATTGGTCAATACTCCCCCTAGTTGGGGTGCCAAGTATAATGATGCATGGATTTTAAGTGCTTGATTAGCTCCCCCTTGGACAATACTCCCCTTAGTTAGGGTGCCAAGTATGTATAATGATGCTACAAAACAAAGGTTAGTGATGAATAGTTTAAACCAACCATATAATGTACAATAAGAAATCACAATCAACACACAAACATCAACAAACATCTTTCATTAGAAAATATTTTGGGACAAAAGTCACAAAATTTGGCTATAATGGAGATGTTACAAAGGAAATAAATAGAAAAATAGCTTAGAAAAAAAAGTCCTAGAATAAAAATCCTAAAAATTAACTTAAGAAAAAAAAATCCTAAGATATAAAGCTCCTAGTGTGAGCATCTATTGAGGAGGATGAGAAAGAGCGTTAAGGCGCTCGAGGATGTGGTTTAAAATAAACCTCATCTCATTTTGGAGCTCATGAACCAAAATGTTGGTTCGTTGAGTGAGATGAGCGGTTCGTTCACACATGGGGCAACCATGGAGAGGGAAGTTTGGTGGTAGGGTAGGTTCGTTTATTGGTGGTGGTGGTGGTGGAACATATGTGGATTGGTGGTTGGGATTTGGTAGAGTGATGGAGGAAAGAAAGGTGGTTTGTAGTTGCATGGCTTCATGGAGGTGAGAATCCACCATGTTGGAAAAGGCATAGAGGTGGTCAAGTTCCTCATTGATTTGACTTTGAGTTTGTGGAGGGTCAATCCACATTGACTCGTCAATGCCTTGAAGTGCTGAGGTTGGTGAGAAGAGTTAAAGTTCAGGTTGTTGAGGTGGTGGAGCTTGATCTTGGTATAGTGGGCCATGGATTTCCCTATAAATATGGGTGGAAGAGTAATGGTTGTTGTTGTGATGACTCACACTCAAATGGCAATGGTTGTGGATTGGTCGATCTTGGAGGTAGGTCTTCTAAGGTTTCCAAGTAGGGGTGTGGAGAGGTTGGTGGTGTGGCAAATAAATCTATAGGTTGGAGTTTTAGAGATCTTGGAGGTGATGGTGATTTGGGTATTTGAGATGGTGCGGGAGGTGGTGTGGTGGCCACTGGTGTTTTTGTTGGTGGTGGAGTTGTTATGATGATAGGTGAAGGTGTTGGAGTAGACAAGGTTAGAAAGTTTTCATCATTAATTGGAGATGAGATGTTGAGTGGTGATGAGTCTGATGATGATGAGTTGAGGTTAACAAAGCAACATGGTCTTACACTCATCCTAGCAGTTCTTCTAGGTGGTCTTGATGGGGATGAAGAGTTGTTTGGCTTTGCCATTGTGAAGAAATTTGTTGAGGTATGCAGAAATTTTTACTAGAAATGGTGGTGAAGGTGTGAGAAATGATCATCCCTAAAGGTTCTAATTTATAGAATCCAAGATTTATGGAAGAGTGTGTTTGGATTTGATGTTAAACCATACAAAAATGGTGGTTTCTAATGATTTGGAAGTGGAAAGGAAGGTTGTCAAATCATCAAAGTCAATCCAATGGGATTGAGTTGGGTGAAATGGAGAAGATATGCAGTTAATGCATGGTGGTGAGTGGAAAATCTTATGATGTGATTGATCCACGGATGGCAAGGAACCATTTTTAGGGATCCTTGCTTTGTGAAGAAAGGTAACTTGAGTGGATTTTTGAATTTTTAAGTTTTGGTGGGAAATTGTTTTTCTATTGGTCTAAGTAAGCTAAGATGATCTTAATATGAAAGAATAACAATTAAAGTATCCTAATAACAAGAATGAATGATCTAGAGTTCGGGATTAAACGAAAATTTAAAAAATATAGCTGTTAAATGGCTTGGTTCCGCCTGATCCGTCAGGCAATTTTTGGCGGCACCAAAAATTTGAACGGACGGAACCAAATTTTTGGTTCCGTCCAATCCGCCAATCAAAAAAAGTAAACAGAGGTAATTTTTGAACCCCCAAACCCCGTTCAAATCCCGTAAATTTTCCTAAAACATGTGTAATTAATTAGTTGTGATTGGAAAATAACAATAAAACAGGTAATAACACATGTAAGGTTATAGATCAAACCGGGGCTAATGATATCACTAACAATGTGAGTTGTGCCAAACAGGGGCTTAAGGATAGAAAATTGATAACATCATAATGTTATCTCCCTGCAAGATAATGTTAGTTCACATAATTGTTCAATGATAAGTTATCATCCTACGACCACAAAAATACATCAAATATCATTGTTAGAATCAAATGTACCAAACGCTCATGGAACCTCTCATTGCCTATCTAGTTTCTTGTTTATCTTTGTTAGGAATCTTCCAATGCATTTGAACATCCCTCTTGTTTGCTTGAATTCTTCCGATTGATTGTCAATGGTCGGAAGTTATTGCATGTATTCGAGAGGTGGAAGCCTAGAATTTGGAAGTCCATCATCCTCGCTCATAGATGATGATGATGAGGAAGTAGGTGGATGAGGACGTTTTCCTTGTGTTTTAGCTACTCTCTTATCACTCAAAGGTACAAATATGTGATTAACAAGGGAGTAGTCGGGACAAAAACCTCTAGCATTTGGTGGAATGGGTGCAAAGGCTTTAAAAAGATGGGTGAGAAGCATCCCGTATGGAAGAGCGGTGGTTCCTAACATTGGTATGTCTGCCATCCTTTTGGCAACATAGTAGGCAAGGTTGAAAGGTTGACAAGCTATAAAGCATGTAGCATAGACAAGCATTGATATGGTCACGATTGCCTATGGTACACAAGACATTGGCTCTAAGAATTTCTTCCCACTTTTTGAATTGTGGCCTAAGTTCATTTAGCTCCATGACAAAAGGGTCTCGGTTGACTTCATTTCCTTGGCGGGTTGTTCTTGTGTTGGAAGTTCTAGGAAGGAAAAGATGGTATCGGATTATTTCTTTTGGAACCAAAGGAGTGTCGTATTCAGGCATACGATCAACAATAGAATCAAGGGTTGATAAAGACCATTTATCCGAGTAAAGGCATGTACCTTCACACGGAATTCCAAGGACTTCTACAAATTGATTTAGAGGTATATTTAATTCATTTTGATTGACTTTGAATTGGATAGAGATGAGACCATAATCATTTGTGGTGAGGACAACACTAGCATAAAATTCTAAGACAAATCTAGGACATATTTGTTCATTGATGTCCAAGAGACCATCAAAGTGAATGGTTGCAAGTTCTTGACGAATATTGGTTCCTTCTAGAAAGGAAGGGTCAATGGTTCTACCCTCGTGAACATATCGTTCCTCTAGGGCCTTAAAATTTTTCACTTGAGCCGATGTGAGTCCCTTAGTTTTGTGGTAAGGTAGTTTAGGGTATCTTTGTGGTCATAGAATGTCGCAGGAGGCATGATTGATCCTAGATACAAAAATTACATACTTTAGTTAAAACTAACGAGAGTTTAGATATTATGTTCTAGTGTGTGCCTATATGAGGACAATGTGGAGGTGTGGTTATCTCGACTCCTTTTAATGCATAAAATTTTTATTTAGCAAATTTTGTAACAAAATGAGAGATAACCCAAACGCTCCTAATTCATTGTAGCTTCGATTGAATGTACCCGAAAATACATATTAGTTATGTATTTCCTTTAGCATTCAAGAAACATTATGCAAATGATGTTTTAAACATAACATTTTTATTTGTATGAACAATGTGAAAAAATCATTTTTTCTAATAGTGAGAAGCTTTTTACAAAAAAAAAATTGACATGGGGTTTTTAGTGAATTATGATAATGTCTTACAATATGCAATTCATAACTAAGGGAAACATGATTAGTTATGTAATTTAGAAAATGTACTTCATGATTTATCAAAAAGATGCATAATCCCCAAGTTTAGGTTTTATGCAAGAAATAAAAACCCTAGACTCAGATCAGGAGTGTAAATGTAGTTGGGAAACTTATAGTGTGGATTAGAGCACAAATTTGTTGAAGGAGATGCCTAAATTCTGACAATGGTGTGCTATGGGACGAGTTTAAGTTATTTGTGTGTTATGGGTATGAGTAAAGGAGTGTTTGTTTAATATATTTAAAAACTAACCCAGGAACCCACGGATGGGGCGGAACCAAATATTTGGTTCCGCCCTTGTTGTCGAAGGGTTCCTTGGGACAGTTTTGGGTTTTGGTTATTTTTGTCGTGTTTGGTTAAGCTAAGGTTTAAGCTAAGATTTTAACTACAAATTTGGTTCCATTAGTCCTAAACCAAGTCTAAGAAGATTAAATGGTTCTCTCTTAAGTGGTTTTGTTAGGATATTGGCAATGTTGTCTTCTGAGGATACTTTCTCGATTGAGATGTTTCCTTTTTGAACATTGTTGTGAAAAAAGTGATGACGGATTTCAATGTGTTTGGTTCGAGCATGTTGTACTGGATTTTTACTAAGATCGATAGTGTGGGAAACTAGAAGGGGGGTTGAATAGTTTGCCGGCTTTAAGTTCTTTTAAAAATCTTGTTTTAAAAGTTAGCTATTGGAAACTTTGATTCGAACTCTATGTGTAATCAATCAACACCAATATGAACCACACACTAAACTTACTAATGCTAAATAAAAAAAGTAAAGAGTAGAGTTGGAAAGATCAAACCGAGACAAATGATTTATAGTGGTTCGGCTACGAAGCTCTTCTTCGCCCTACTCCACTCCCTGAGTACCACACTCGAGAGTTTCAAGCACTATGTCAACAACCTCCCTTCAGGCGGAGAAAACCGTACACGTCGCTTATCCTATTACCGACACTAAGCTAGATGTCGAGTGCTAATCTTAGCTAGCACCAATCTACCAAGGTCCACGTGACTAATCACTCAAGCCCAATGGCTACAAGAGATCACCAAGATCTCAACACGATCACAAAGATCAACTCTCACTTCACTCTACTCAATCTAACTACTCTAGATCCTTTGATCACTCACACACAAGCCCAATGGCTTTAAGAGATCTTCACTATCTCTTAAGATCACAATGATCTTCACTCACACTCTCACAAAAGAAAGATAATCTTGATGTATGCTAAGATACAACAAGAATGTAACAAGTGTTACAAAAACCTAACAACTACAACTCTTGTATCTTCTTGAATACTTTGAGTTCTTCTCTTGCTAATGAAGAGGAATGATAACACCTTGTATCAACTTGGATACTTGTGTTCTTCTCTTGCAAGTGAAGAGGAATGATAACACCTTGTATCAACTTGGATACTTGTGTTCTTCTCTTGCTAGTGAAGAGGAATGAAGAGGATCACTTGGAGGATGATTGGATCACTCTTGAACAAAAGAAAAAACTAATCTAAATGATCAAAGAAAGAAAGAAAGTGTGAAGAGAGTATTCAACTCAGAAAGTTTTGTGTGTGTAAGGATGCCTAAAAACTGTGAATACGGTTGGTTTTTATAGGCAAGAAAAATTTGAACGTTACAGAAAATTTTGTACGGACGGCTCCACTAAATTTAGTGGAACCGTGGAGCCGTCCCAGACAAGGACGCTCCAAATTTTGTCTTTTCTGGTGAAAACTTATTTGGGGAAGTTTGGAGCTGATTTTGGGGGGAAAAATAGCTGTTGTGATTTTCAAACTTATTTTTCCATTAAAACATTTCTTAATAATTCAAAAATAATTTGTCATGTGTATTTTTGAAAAAAAAATGTTTTGTCACATTAAAATGTTAAGTCTTAAAACACAAATTCACTTCTTTGATCATTTGTCAAGTTGTAAATTTGTTCTAGAGTGATTTGCTTAGAAATGGGATCTTCCGATTAAAAACTTGTTTATGTTAATTTTAACGTAACGTGATTTCACATTTTGTCATCCTCAAAACGTGAAGTAATCGAAAGATATAAATAACGTTTTTAGAACATTATTTGCATCAACAGATAGCTCCTTTGTTGTCTCAAAGAATAGGGACGTCGTTGAGTTGAATTCCATAGTTGACTAGAGCTTGTTTCATCCACAGAAATTGTTGACATGCTTTTCCTGCTGACACGTACTCGGCTTCAGTTGTTGAGATTTCTAGAGCCGTTTGTTTCTTTGCAAACCATGAGGTAAGACAATGCCCAACAAGAGTACAAATACCACTTGTACTTTTTCTATCGACATAGTCACCGACATGGTCTGACTCAGCATGCACTATGGTTTCAACACCCGTTCCTTTGGGATACCATAATCCTAAGTGTGTAGTACCTTTAATGTATCTAAATATTCGTTTTACGGCTTCAAGATGGGATGTTTTAGGATCTTCTTGAAAGCGAGCACATAGACAAACACTAAACATAATGTCGGGTCTACTAGCCGTAAGATAGAGTAAACTACCAATCATTCCTCTATATTTAGTGTTATCTACGGATTCACCTTCTTCATCCTTGGTGAGTTTAGTTTCCGATGACATAGGTATTTTCATAGGTTTAGAGTCTTCAAGACCGAATTTCTTAAGCATGTCTTTTATATATTTATATTGGTTAAAGAATATCCATCTTCTAATTGTTTTATTTGAAGTCCTAAGAAAAAGTTTAGTTATCCCATCATACTCATTTCAAACTCATCATGCATGATTTTTGAGAAATCGTCACATAACTCTTGACAAGTTGATCCGAGTATGATGTCATCCACATATATTTGAACAATGATAATATGTGATCCCTTTTTCTTAGTGAAGAGAGTGTTGTCTACTAGCGTTCACAGCGGAGGAGAAAGACTCATCCTCTGGCAAAAGCTTGACTTTATTACCGCCTATTTATTAGTCACATGGTATACTTATGTTCAACTAAGAATGTTTTAAGTTGATCATACCATGCTTTTGGTGCTTGCTTAAGTACGTATAAAGCCTTTTTAAGTTTGTAGACATAATTTAGTTTTTCAAAATCGGCAAAGCCGGGAGGTTGTGCGACATACACTTCCTTATTTATGAAACCATTAAGAAATGCACTTTTGACATCCATTTGAAAAAGTTTAAAGTCATGTGCACATGCATATGCAAGTAATATTCCAATTGACTCGAGCCTAGCAACCGGAGTAAAAGTTTCATCGTAGTCAATGTCTTCTTGTTGATTATAGCCTTGAACTACTAGCCTAGTTTTGTTTCTAGATACTACACAATTTTTATCCATTTTATTTCTAAAGGCCCATTTTGTTCCAATTATGGTTTGACATTTTGGTTGAGGAACTAATGTTCAAACATCATTTCTAACAAATTGGTTTAATTCTTCTTGCATTTCTATGACCCAAGATTCATCTTTTATAGCATCATTTATATTTTTGGGTTCAATGGTTGAAATAAAACAAAAGAAGTTACTTTGATTTTGGACTTTTGATCTTAAGGTTCTTTCATTAATATTTCCTATGACACTATCTAATGGATGACTTTTAGATTCTTTGACATTGACTATTTCTTTATTTAATAGTTCATCTTCCTTGTCGTTATCTAGACTCTCTTGGTTTTCAACCATTTGGCTTTTAACTAAGTCATCATCTACCAAAGGTTATGTCTTAGAGGGAGGTGGACTTACGTCAAATGTTACGTTTAACGATTCCTCGACTCTTAAGGTTTCTTTGTTCAAAACAATATAGGCTTTGCTATTTTGAGAATATCCAAGGAACACACCTTCATAAGACTTTGGGTCAAATTTGGTGAGATAATCCTTAGTGTTTATAATGAAGCACTTGCTTTCAAAAACTCTAAAGTAGCCTAATGTAGGCTTTTTGCCTCTATATAATTCATATGGAGTTTTATTCAAAAATGGTCTTATTAAAACTCTATTTAAGATATAGGTAGATGTGTCAACGGCGTTACACCAAAATTTGTGTGCTATGTTTTGTTCATTAAGCATTGTTCTACTCATTTCTTGGAGTGTTCGGTTTTTACGTTCTACTACACCATTTGACTGAGGAGTACGAGGAGCTAAAATATTATGTTTTATGCCATTAGCATCACAAAAAGCTCCAAATTGAGTTCCATTATCAAATTGACGACCGTGATCCGTTCTAATTGACACAATGCTACTTCCTAGTTGATTTTGAATTTTCTTACTAAGAATTTCAAATTTATCAAAAGCTTAATTTTTTTTTTCAAAAATTTTGTCCAAGTGTATCTTGAATAATTATCTACTATGACCAAAGTATAGAAGTTGCCTCCATAACTTTGTATAGCGGATGGACCAAATAAATCCATATGCAAAAGTTCTAGACACCTAGATGTAGACACCATATTTTTAGCCTTATGGCTATTATGAACTTGTTTCCCAATTTTTCAAGCATCACAAAAGTGTTGGTCATATTTCAACTTGGGTAGGTTCCTAACGAGTTCCTTAGATGATAGAGATTGGATGAGTCTCATATTGGCGTGGCCTAAACGTCTATGCCAAATAGTTGAGTTATCGTCTAAAGAGGTGAGACAGAGTTTATCTTTAGGTGTTTTATCTATTTTCATAACGTATACGTTATTTTTCAAAACACCTTTAGCTATGGTTATACCGTCTTTTAGTATCTTACTTCCGTTTTCACTAAAGAGGACATCATACTTTTTACAGCATAGTTGGCTAATGTTAAGCAAGTTAAATCCTAGGTTATCAACATGAGCAACATCATCAATAGAGAGAGAGTCATGAGAGATAGTACATTTTTCGATGATTTTGCTTTTTAACTTGCTACCAAAAGTAACATTACCTCCGTCATATTCTTGATAGGTTGAGAAGAGGCTTTTGTTTCCCGTCATATTCCTTGAACAACCGCTATCTTTTATCCACTCGTCTGGTTCCAAACCGACTTTCAAGCATACCTTAGTCATAGAAAAACTCAAGCATTTGGTCCCCAATATCTCATGGATCCATTTTGGTTAAACATCCCTTTAACTTGATTCATGTATGGGAATGGTGGATATGGGTTCCATGGCATGTAGTTGGGACTTTGATAATGCCTAGGAAAGTTTTGGTTCCAACCATTTTGATAATTTGGTTGTGTGTTGTAGTTGCTTCTTGGAAAGGGGCGTTTGGGAATAGTCGTCCTAGGTCTTTGTTGAGTAGTTTTGATTCTAAATTCATTCTTAGCAAGTCCTACTCCTATAGTAAAAGCTAGTTTTTGTTTATTTACAGTTGAACTAGTATTAGGTTTCCTTGTGACTTTAACGAACTCTGTACGAGCCGATATGCAAGCTTTCTATTCAGCAACTAGTATTAGGTTTCCTTGTGAAACAGTTTCTTGTACTTTCTTGGCTTGTTTCTTTAGACTACTTAAATCTCCTAATTTCATAAAACCTAGTCCAGTTTTATCATGTGGTAATTTTTGAATTTTCATTATTTCATCTACACAACTAATATTTTTATCAAATCTCTTGAATTTAGAATTTTGTTTGATAAGTGCGTCCTGTATGATTTTAAGTTTCTCTAATTCAAATATAAGCTCTTGACATGATATACATATCTCGTCAATAGCTTTACTCTTTTATAATCGTTTAGCTTTTTCTTTTAACTCATAAACTTCATTTTCTAAAAATTCCTTTTTGGTTTTCAAAAACTTATTATTGTTTATGATTTTTAAGCTAAGTTCACATAGTTTGTTATATTCCATTTGCAAGGTGTCGTCATCAATAGAAGAATAAGATGAGTCAGAGTGTACCTCGCTTGAGTCATGAGTCATAAGAGAAACTTCGTCATTCTTAGGCTCTTCATTATCATCTTCACTGTCACTCCAAGCACCACTTACAAAATCTCTTTGAGTTTTGTTCTTGGGTGGCTTGGGACAATCTCGTATTAGATGACTTGTATCTCCGCATCTAAAACATTTCCTTTCCCCTTTTCCTTTCTTGTCATCACGATCCTTCCGAAAGGATTTCTTGTCTTCTCGAGGTTGTCTTACGAACTTTCCTCGTCTTCTAAAGAACTTCTTGAAATCTCTTACGGCCATGGCATATTCTTCATCTTCGCTACCCGAACTAGACTCTTCATCATCACTTGAGTCTACTCTAGCTTTTAAGGCAATGGATTTGACTTTTTCCGTTTTACCCTTTAACTATTTCCTTGGATTCTTCAATGGCCGTCACTTTTGCTCTCCACTTCGGATGGAGTGCTCTAAGGAATTTCCTGACAAAGTTCTTACTACAAAAAGATTCATCAAGTGCTTTAAGAGAAGTAATGATAGTATTAAACCTAGCAAATGCACTATCAATGGTCTCATCTTCAGGGATAACAAATTGTTCATATTGTTGAACAAGAAGATCAATTTTGTTATCCTTGACTTGTGAGTTTCCTTGATGAGTGATTATTAAAGATTGCCAAATTTCTTTTGCGGTTTTACACATAAAGACTATTTCATACTCTTTTCTAGGTAGAGCATTGTAAATCATCACTTTAGCCTCATTATTTTTAGCAATCAACTTCTTTTGCTCATCACTATGACGAGCAAGTGAAGTATCCTCATCCTGACCACTTGATATATCTTTTATTATAGCTTTATGATCACCTTCTATAATAATATACCATAGATCTATGTGTTTTGATTTCACATAAGTTTCAAAGCGGTTTTTCCAATATATAAAACCATTTGGTTCAAATAGTGGTGGTCTTTGCATTGATTGCCCTTCTTTGAAGTTTTCAAAATCCATGGATCGTTCCAAGTTTTAAAATACAACATATTTTAAGAATCTTGAGTAATGTAGCTCTGATACCAATTGTGAAAAACTAGAAGGGGGGTTGAATAGTTTTACCCTTTTTAAAATTAATTTGCTTTGAATACTTAGTGTGATTTCAACTAATGTAAGTATCAATCAATAAATAACATGCAAGTAAGGAAAGAAACGATCAAACCACAACACGATTGTTTATAGTGGTTCGGTCTACAAGGACTCTCTTCCATGCCCTACTCCACTCCCCGAGCCTCTAACTCGAGAGTTTTTCTTCACTAAGAAACAAGCTCCCTTCTCGGCGGAGAAAACCTTTACAAACGTCGCTTACACTTTTTCCGGTACAAAGCTAAATACCAAGTTCTTTTACAAGGGCACAACCACTCCCGATACTCTATGTATTTTAAGGACTAAAATACTAACCCTCACTACAGAGGTATTATGATTGTTTGGTACAAACAATGATGTGTGAAAAACAACAATTCACACAGTAACTAACTAACAAGTCTTGCAACGCTTTGTTGAAGCTTGTGATGCTTTGATCTTCTTGCTACAAAAAAAAAATCACTTAAAATGAAATATGAAATATGAATGGGTTAGATATGAATGAAAGAATGTATGATGTTGTTTATGCTTATGAACGATGAGAAAACATGAATGTTTGGCTTGCTGTTTATAGGCCAACTGCCTCAACAAGCCACGGATGGGACGAATCCAAAATGAGGGATCCGTCCGTGTACCATTTTGGTTCCGTGGGAACCTGACAGCAAATCTTAAAAAATCTTCACCAAATCTAACCAAGATATTTCCATATCTTTTCATTGAGTAAGGATCTAAACAAGATATTCATATGATCTTCAAAATCTTCTAAAGATTTCAAAGTGATGCATGTCATGATGTTATAGTACATTTCCAAATTTAGAATTAAAATGTATATGAATAAGTAACATGTATATACTAGTGACTATATATGTAACATGTAGATGATGTTATGTGTTTATAAAAAGCTTGTGACTATATATGTAAAAGACTTAACTATATTTATGTTTTGCTAAACATAAATTTTATAATTGTCATTAACAAAATATAGAAAAGATCGTAAAATATAAATAACGTTTTTAGATGATATTTGTATTAACATATACTACAACGGTTAGGTACACTGCCTAGGAGGATTGTAAAACTTGGTAGGTTTTGCAAATCACCCATCAAGTTTTTGGCGCCGCTGCCGGGGAATTATATAGGTTTCGATTTCTATCTCGTTTAGGTCTACTCACTAGATTCCTATCAAGTGCGATTTTTCTTTTCTTTTTATTTGCTTTCTTGTAGTCTATCTTTTTCTTTGTTCCATTTGTTTGTAAATCATATCACTTCCCATCATGGTGGGTGATAATATCTTGGAACCCCTTGACCAAGCACACCAAGAACCACAACCACACCGTGCACAACCAAACAACTAAAACCCATCTGAACCACCTCGAGCCCGTACTCTAGGTGAGTACTCCAAACCAAGCCACCAAGGCTATCGAAACACCATTGAGCTCCCCCAAAGATCCAATGTGTCTCCCTTACAATCCAACACCATTCAGTTGGTGCAAAACGGATGTGCATTCCATGGACTTCGTTCCGAAGATCCAAACCAATAAGGATTTTCTTAAAATTGTTGACTCCATTGACCTTGATGTTGCTACTTAGGAGACAATGCGCTTGCGTCTCTTCCAATTCTCTCTACGTGACCAAGCTAAGAATTGGCTTGAGCGTCTACCTGCGGTATCCATCTCAACTTGGGATGATCTTACTTCTCGTTTCCTTGCACAATTTTTCCTGCCGGGGAGAACTACCAAGCTAAGGAATGGCATTTTAATGTTCCAACAACGTCAAGGTGAAACTCTTTACGAAGCGTAGACTCGTTTCAAGGACTTACTCCAAAAAGTCCCTCATCATGGCATTGATCTTTGGCTCCATGTCCAAATTTTCTATGATCATATCAGTCACTCCACAAGGCAAACCATTTTCCAAGCGGCCAGTGGTAAGCTTCATGACAAGAATGTGGAAGAATCGTGGGGAATCATAGAAGATCTTGCTCTCTATGACAACGAATGTTGGAATGACCCCCGCGAGTTGAGCAAAACGGTCAAGGCAATAATATCCTTGCCTTCGAATAACTCAAGCATTCCCGATCGTAGGATCATTAAACTTGAAGACCAAGTCAAGTTTTTAATGAGTTCCTACGAAGCTCCTAAAATTTCACGTCAAGTGAACAAAATCACTTCTTCGTGTGAATTATGTAGTGGTACCTATGACACTCATGATTGCATGGAACTCCTTGAACAAGCTTTTGCGGATAGTGTACCTGACTTCAGAATCAGGCGCACCATGATACAAAAACTTTTGAATCTTATTAGCAATAAACATATTAAGACTGTTAAGAATTTCAGATGTATACAGGTGTCAAAAAAATTTCATGCAAGAAAAACTTTGGGCATCCAATTGTTGGAAAATAATGGTGCAAGTTTTAGTTAGTTTGATAAAAGGACAACCTCTCTTGTCAAGATTTGGTTGTCCTCAATAGGAATTTCTTTTCCTCTATGGATTCGAGTGAGAGGTTCAATTCTATCATTTTGGATGTAAGTTTTGATTTCATCAGGAGTGGGTGGTGTAGTGGCATAAAGTCCTCTTCAAGGTGAGCTTCTTGATAAAGCATCAAGGCTCCATTCATTAGAGACCAAGTCGCTAATCTGTCTAGAAAAGGGATCCAGACGGCGTCACACTTTACAAGTGACGCCGTCACTTGCATTTGAAGGAGAAGATTCAGAGTAGAAATTACACAAGACGGCTCAGACTTTTTGTGAAGACTTATAAGCTGACGGCGTTACTACTTGTCTCTCTTTAATTTCAATTTTTGCGTACAATAGGGACATTGTACAATTTAAGTGGGGGGACGGGAGTTATTATCGAGCAATTGGTGAAAGTTAGCATAAAGGACGTGTTTTGGAGCTAAATTGATGAAGTCCAAGAAAGTCTACTGAACTGACAAAGAATACGCCGTATCATTCTAGACAATACGCCGTATACCAAGACTTAGACGAATTCAAAACCATTGCTTGAATTTGATGCATATGCCTTATTCACTTCTACAATAAACCACAATCAAAGCCGAGTGTGTAATCGCCGAAAAGGCACGTCTATTAATCACTATGGATGAGACAAACTCTTAAACGACCTCGACATCTCTTCTCTCTTCTATTTCTCAACTACGACCTCTACGTTAATTCCTTCTTGACTATTATAATCAGCAATTGAAGTTCTGAATTTGTCGTCGATTTGTTCTTCAAGTCCTTTTTATGCGTAGAGAGCAGTTGGAAACTTGGCAAGTGATGTGGCATACCTCTTCTCGGGATCTGTATCACCATACATCAAGTATTCTAAGTCATGATTAAAGAAGTATGGTGTTGGTACCTTGGGATTGTGAGCATGATCGATGAGTGGTAGTGGTTGAGAATAGTCGCGGTATCTAAAGGTGTCAGATTCGTGTGGAGATTTTGCAACATCCCAAGTAATGTTCTCTGACAAAGCTCAAAAAGCTTCCTTGTGCAGATTTCCCATATAAAATGATTAGGTCTGTCACACATGTTAAACCATGCTTTCATCGTACATGAATTAGGTAGATTACAAATGTTAAACCTTGTTTTTAATGTATTACGGAATCATTAAACATGTTAAAATGATTAGGTCTGTCACTCACATTGTAGAGAGATTACAAATTGGAACTTTTAAAAATTATGACACACGTTTATCCTTTTGATATACTAGTTGGATATCCGCACACAGCGGCGGCGATAAATATAGTGTTGTTCCCTTTACACTATTAGAGTTAACTAGAAAGTTAATCTATTTCGTGTTTATGACTAATACAATGTTTAAGATTAATTCTAACAGTTATAAAACGTGAATATAAAAACACTATATTTTTCAACGTTTAAATTCTTATTAGAAATGAATCCAAGAATCTATTACCCAAGTGTTTTGCGGAAAAAACACTTGGGATTGAATAGACAAGGGTATGGGGTGTCTCCTATCGAAACTCAAGTTTTGCTTGAGTGGTAACAATATACCCACTGAGCTATCTCAGTGAGTTGTATACTCTTTGTAGGAGAGAAGTTACTTTGCAAAAGTTCTAAGCTTTCAATATACAAAGCACACTTTAACTTCTCTCCCATCTGATCTATTTATACACAAGTAATCTAAGTATAAGTGATTAAAAATAATACAAGTTGTTGAGGTTGCGTGTCTGACAATCACAAATAGTAATTGTCATTTCCAAGAACCAATAGGAAAGGGCTAATAAGACTTTGGAAGTTGTTGGCTGACACTCCATGACTTTTAGCCGCAATAGGGAAGGTTGGATCTGACAAGAGAAGTGATGAAGCGAAAAGTGTACCGCTTTTAGGGGGTCATTTAAGCCCTAAATCGTATTTATTTGATCAAATATTGCCCTAAATCGTTCCTTTTGTCATTTTAGGTACTTTGGAGAAGAAATCTGGAAAAGGAAGCATTTTGGACGTTTTTGGAGCATAAAAGTGAAGAAAACGACAAAGTCTCAAAAATCTGCTGAAAAGTACCTGTGACGGCGTCAAGCCCCAGTGTGACGCCGTCAACCCTTGACGGGCCAGAGAGGATTTTGGAGGATTAAAAGGGGACGGCGTCAAGAAGGCCATCAAGAAACCCTAACCGCGGCGAGGTGACGGCGTCACGCTTTATAACGTGACGCCGTCAGATCTGTTTTCCTATATATACTTTCATAATTTTTAGTCATTGGAGTGCAACTTTGTGAGGAGAAACCCTAAGACGATTTTTCTGCCATTTTTAAGGGTTTTATACCCTTGGATCTCCCATGTTCAATTGAAGATAAGTAATCAATTAATCATTCAATATGTCTATGTGTTGTTTGATTATATCTTGTTCTTGTCTTTTATTTAACATGCTAGGCTAGATTTATCTTGTGTTTGCTTAGATCTAATGAAACCTAACTATTGATTATTGGTTGTTGGTGTGTTATTAATTGTATTGGATGATTGTTTATCGATGTTAGGCTTAAGAAAACTGGCTAACCTCCTATACGGTAACTTGCTTGAACGTCTTAAGAAACATGAACCAATGCGTACTAAAGTTTTTATGGTTGTATTTAATGCATAAGTGAATTCTAGTGATCCCATGTTAGGAGCTTCTTAGCCGGCTCGACATAGGAGTGAAGTAGGAGCTTATAGAGTTGGGGAAGTACGTACGCCACCCCACGATTGGTATTAAGGAATACACCTGTCATCCACGCAATTAATAAACACTTATCAACCGGTAAAAGATAGTTAGGGAGTAAGGAAATCTAAGTAAACACATTTCTCTCCATATAAGTTCCACAACCTTTTTATTTTCAGTTATTTTATTTTATTTGCAATTGTAGTTATTTGGGTTAGTTGACTAGCAACTAATTCCGCCCACTCCTTCAAACCCGAGATTTTACTTGCTTTCACAAAAATATAAAAATACAAAAAGAATCTTCCCTCACCCTTAGACCTATTAGAATAGTTTTTCAATCCTAACGACACTATTCCCCTAGAGAACGATCAATCCCCTGGTACTTGCCACTGCACTATACTACATCGGTCAGGTACACTGCCTGGTGGGGATTGCAAGCCTCTTAAGATCCCTCGAGAGGTAAAACCTGTTGTAAGGTCGCAAAACCACGCATCAAGTTTTTGGCGCCGCTGCCGGGGAATAGTTATTGTTTAGGTTGAATTTTTTATTTTATTAGGTCTACTTACTAGATTCCTTTCTAGTGAGATTTTTATTTTAATTTTCTAGGATTTCTTTAGTCTATCTTATTTCTTTGTACTTTTGTTTGTGACACCTTCCACCTACCTCATGAGTAATAGTGATCGCTTGATCCCTGTTATTCGTATTTTCCGCCGTGCAAACTTCCAACTACCCGTTCCCGCCCCCATCGTAGAAAACAACAACCTTTCACCCGACCACCACTTTGGTAACGATTCTGAGATGGAGGAGTCTGACCATGAGAATGACTATGCAGTTAGTCCATTTTACGACTCAGACTCCGATGAGGATGCTGGTAATGGAGAAGTAGTTAACGAGGAATGGAGAAAATAGGAAATTGATCCCTTTAAGTATGTTGACCCTAGGACTAAGATCGAGAAGGATAGCCTCTTTAACATGCAATTTCCATGTAAGATTGGTTATCATAGTTTTCATGCTTATCTTAACTCATCTTTGCCTATGAACATTATCTCTCGCGCTAATTATAATAAAATCATGGTATATGAGCTAGAATATTGATGAAGCGAAAAGTGTACCGCTTTTAAGGGGTCATTTAAGCCCTAAATCGTATTTATTTGATCAAATATTGCCCTAAATCATTCCTTTTGTCATTTTAGGTACTTTTGAGAAGAAATCTGGAAAAGGAAGCATTTTGGACGTTTTTGGAGCATAAAAGTGAAGAAAACGACAAAGTCTCAAAATCGGCTGAAAAATACCTTTGACGGCGTCAGGGATTGCCCTGGACGGCGTCATGGCTTGGCAAGAAAAAGGTGGATATGAAAATTACTCATGATAAGCCAGAGAATTTTGCATGAAAAATCTGACGGCGTCACCCTTTAATCTGATCAAGGTCGTCACGACTTAATTTAAAGAGGGACGGCGTCAAGCTTATTTCTGAAGGCGTCGAGCTTTGATAAGCCAGAACGGATTTTGGAGGTCTAAAGAGGACGGCGTTAGGAAGGCCATCCGGGAACCCTAAAAGCGGCGAGGTGACGGCGTCAGAATCTACAACGTGACGCCGTCAGCCCTTAAACTCTATATATAGTTTTGCAATTTTTTGTCATTAGGGTGGAACTTTATGTGTAACCTTTTGGGAGGAAACCCTAAGACGATTTTAGCAGCTTTTTCAAGGCTTTTTGCCTTGAGATCTTCCATGTTACATTGAAGATAAGTCATCAATTAATCATTCAATATGTCTATGTGTTGTTTGATTCTATCTTGTTCTTGTCTTTTGTTTAACATGCTAGGCTAGATTTATCTTGTGTTTGCTTAGATCTAATGAAACCTAGCTATTGATTATTGGTTATTAGTGTGTTATTAGTTGTATTGGATGATTGTTTATCTATGTTAGGCTTAAGAAAACTGGCTAACTTCCTATTCGGTAACTTGCTTGAACGTCTTAAGAAACATGAACCAATGCATACTAAGGTTTTTATGGTTGTATTTAATGCATGAGCGAATTCTAGTGATCCCATGTTAGGAGCTTCCTAGCCGGCTCGACATAGGAGTGAAGTAGGAGTTCATAGAGTTGGGGAAGTACGTACGCCACCCCACGATTGGTATTAAGGAATACACCCGTCATCCACGCAATTAATACACACTAATCAACCGGTAAAAGATAGTTAGGGAGTAAGGAAATCTAAGTAAACACATTTCTCTCCACATAAGTTTCATCAACCTTTTTCATTTTCTGTTATTTTATTTTATTTGCATTCGTAGTAACTTGGGTTAGTTGACTAGCAACTAATTCCGCCCACTCTTTCAAACCCGAGATTTTACTTGCTTTCATAAAAATATAAAAACATAAAAAGAATCTTCTCTCACCCTTAGACCTATTAGAGTAGTTTTTTCATACCTAACGAACACTATTCCCTGTGGAGAACGATCAATCCCCCGTACTTACCACTACACTATACTACATCGGTCAGGTACACTGCCTGGTGGGGTTGTAAGCCTCTTGAGATCCCTCGAGAGGTAAAACCTGTTGTAAGGTTGCAAAACCACGCATCAAATATCAAGGAGATAACATTGTTGCTAGGATTGAGCCACTACACGTATTCGTAGGAAGTTTTGTGTATTTGGTGGATTTTATGGTTATGGAGAACTTAGGAGAATTTATTGATAACAAATTAACCCAAGTCATTTTTGGAGAACCCTTCAAAAGGTTGACCAACCTTGACGAAAAACTTGTGGACGGGTTAATTACATTCTCGGATGGGGATGAAGATTTTGTTTACCAAATGCCCCGATCACATCCTAGGTTTAAGAACTTCTCCATTGAATCTTGCAATAGACTTGTGCCTATTGACTTGTTAAGTGAGAATGATAAGAAAAAGGGGCTCAAATATCCACATGAGAAAAATAAGAGATATTATCATGGATGTCTGGAGCTGAATGATGAATACAAGAAAGATGAGACAACAATTAGATGGCTCACACTCGGATACGTGAGCATAAGCGACACTAGATAAGCCTGACTTTGAGTCTAGCTACAAGACTCGTTAATAAAGAAAAGCGCTTCTTGGGAGGCAACCCAAGCTTTATTTGCTTTGTGTGTTTATTTATTTGTTTGTTTGATTTTATTTGCTTCCGTATGTATGTTTAATTTTTATTTTTATTGATTCATGTTCGAGACTAAATTGTGAAAATGCTTTATCTTGTTTTTAACTTCGTCTTAACTACATATAAAGGTATTTTGCAAAAAAAGATAAGTGTAAGGGAAATCCAAATCGGTTTATTAGAACAAATGAACATGAATCATAACAATATTAAATTAACATACATATTAGTAATTGTTTGAGTCAAATGCTTGTATCGAGTCATAATGATGTTTTGCAGGAATTCTAGGAAGTAAGGTATAGGTTTTTCCAGAAATTTTCCGGAAACTTAACATGAGAATTCTGTCAGATCATTTTTGACGGCGTCAGGCTTTAATTTTCTGAAATTTTTGAAAGTTTTGTTTTCATAAAAAGTTTTTATTAAATCTCTAACTTATAAACTCCAGGAATCTGCAAAATTATCATTCCACAAGCATTATATCCTTATACAGATTTATCCCGCCGATGTTATGCAGGTTTTCGTGTTTGTTTTCTCAGGTTTAACAGGTTATTTTTGACAAGGAGATGTATGTGGAATCAAGCTTTTGGCGATGCTTTAGTCTTGGAGCTTCTACATTCTCTTGGAAGAAGATCTAACCATGTTACCCTTTATCCACCGAGCGAATCAGGGGAGTATTTGATTTCATTCTTTTACCTTATTACTTTTACATCTTGTTATTTGAACATTGGGGACAATGTTCATCTTAAGTGTAAGGGGGGGGTAAAGTACGATACATTAGAGAATGCTATTACGCTTGATTTTTCGTTTGTTTAATGGTAGATGTGTAATAAAACTGAGAGAAATACCTGTTAAGGCAATTTTAGTGCCAAATTTAAAATTTTTTACAACATATAGGAGTGAAACTTTGGTCTTAATGAGCGTCTCACGGATAGGAGTTATATGACTAGCACAAAACCGTACCACTAAAAAATTTTCCACACCCCAAATATGTGAGGTTCGCCCCTAGAATTGGTAGGAAAAGCATTTATGCTATGATGTGTGTACCGGTAGCACTTAGATTCTAGAACTTGCGTTAGGACCATTCCGAGGCCACAAGTGAGACTACATTCGTGTAGTTAGATTTACTACATGATAAGAGGCATTAGGATTAACCCATGTTTTACACCTGTGTTTTTGTTATAATTACATTGGCTACATTGGTCAAGTAATTCTCCCACACCCTTTGCGTTGTACTCACTTTTAGTACACGATACCCCTAGTACACCCCCCAGAACCTATCTTTTTCGTTTCTAACTTTAAGCATTTACTTAAAGTAAGAATTTGTTTACACCCCACTTAAATGTACACCCAAATCGCCTTAGCCTACCTTGTATGCACTCATTTTTAGTGCATTATTGTGACAACATTTGTTTAAACCCCAAGTTAATTATCTAATTGATTACATGGTTGCTAAGTCGAGTCATATCCTTGTACATATTGTTTTGGGACGATTAGGACTCATGGGTAAAGTACTAGTGTAATGGAGTAATGGGGAAGAACAACATAATTACCCCCATATGTGCTAAATATTTTAAAAGTACTCCAAGTGTTTTGATTATCTTAATTCGAGTCGATAGAATAGTAATTGTAAAGTTATGTAAAAGTTCAAGTGTAAGGGGAGAACCGAGACCCCTATGATATATTATTTTGGATGGTAGGGCAAGAGTGTATGCAAAAAAAAAAAAAAAAAAAAAAAAAAAAAAAAAAAAAAAGTAAAAAAAACATACGGACTACCATCCCGTTTCATTTTATGTTTTATTTTATCTTTTTGTTATTTTTTTTTCATTAGCTTAAGCCGAGTCTAGTCTTGGCTTAGCAACGCCATTTTGTACATGTAATTAATCAAGATCTTTAACTCGCCACCAGTAAAATATCCTTTATCCAACAAAACCGTGTTTATCATATCCCTACACCTAACGTTATAACCCGTTTAAAAGCCCTCTTTGATAGTTTATCTTAGGTGCTTACGCCTAGTGGAGGAGGTTTTTGATCCTTCCCAAGCCTATGGTAATCTATTTGCTATGACAGGTAGGAGAGATATTATTCATTTTCATTTATGAGATATACTTTTATGACACCTGAGAGATGTGAGTATCTAAACACTACTTGTGAGGTGCTAGTCTGTAATCTCCGTGCTTATTATGATTAAAGTGGAACGACTATTTGTTGTAATTACTTTTATATTAGCGTTAAATGACCCCTAACTTGTATTTTGATTAGAATAAAAGCGCATTTGCTTGAGGACAAGCAAATCTCATGTGTAAGGGTATTTGATGAAGCGAAAAGTGTACCGCTTTTAGGGGTCATTTAAGCCCTAAATCGTATTTATTTGATCAAATATTGCCCTAAATCGTTCCTTTTGTCATTTTAGGTACTTTAGAGAAGAAATCTGGAAAAGGAAGCATTTTGGACGTTTTTGGAGCATAAAAGTGAAGAAAACGACAAAGTCTCAAAAATCTGCTAAAAAGTACCTGTGACGGCGTCAAGCCCCAGTGTGACGCCGCAACCCTTGACGCGCCAAGAGGATTTTGGAGGATTAAAAGGGACGGCGTCAAGAAGGCCATCAAGAAAACCCTAACCGCGGCGACGGGTGACGGCGTCACACTCTATAACGTGACGCCGTCAGATCTGTTTTCCTATATATACCTTTCATTTAAATTTTTAGTCATTGGAGTGCCAAAATTTGTGAGGAGAAACCCTAAGACGATTTTTTTTGGCCATTTTTAAGGGTTTTTATACCCTTGGGTCTCCCAGTTCAATTGAAAAAAAGTAAACAATTAACATTCATAGCTATGTTTTTTGATTATTTTGTTCTTGTCTTTTATTTAACATGCTAGGCGATTTATCTTTTGTTTGCTTTGATCTAAGAAACCTAACTATTGTTTTTGGGGGTTGGTGTGTTTTAAAAAATTTTTTTTGTGATTGTTTAAACGATGTTAGGCTTAAAAAAACTGGCTAACCTCCTATACGGTAACTTGCTTGAAAAGTCTTAGCCTTCCTGAGTAGTGAACCCTTTCTTTTTTAAAATTCGCCTTAAGCATCCTGAAATGACTCACTGAGGGGGCTGTTCTCTCGTGACTTGAATTGTTCCCCGGGTTTTAAATTTTTAACCCACTTATTTTAATTTGTGCCCAAAACCCACGTTTTAGTATTTTTGGGGTTTTTTTCATGCCCCAAACATATAGTTATTTATAAATTAGAAAAATGAATTGCTAGCCCAACCCTCTCCCCCTTCCCTACCTGCTTATTTGAATTCGTTTCACAACACCCCGAATGTATTATGTTGGGTTGGGAAATTTTTTGGGTTTGGGTTTTGTAGTTTTTCCAGTGACATCTTATTTCTGCATAAAAAAAGGGCCCCCTTGCAATCTTTTAAACCCCACCCAAACCCTCCCCCCAAAAGTATATGTTTTTGGGACAAAATCAAGATTGTATTGATTGAAAAAAAGGGTTTAAAAAGTTTGAAAAAAAAATTTAAATTTTTAAAATAAAATAAACCCACTAGTTATCATAGTTTTCATGCTTATCTTAACTCATCTTTGCCTATGAACATTATCTCTCGCGCTAATTATAATAAAATCATGGTATATGAGCTAGAATATTGATGAAGCGAAAAGTGTACCGCTTTTAAGGGGTCATTTAAGCCCTAAATCGTATTTATTTGATCAAATATTGCCCTAAATCGTTCCTTTTGTCATTTTAGGTACTTTTGAGAAGAAATCTAGAAAAGGAAGCATTTTGGACGTTTTTGGAGCATAAAAGTGAAGAAAACGAAAAAGTCTCAAAATCGGCTGAAAAATACCTTTGACGGCGTCAGGGATTGCCCTGGACGGCGTCATGGCTTGGCAAGAAAAAGGTGGATATGAAAATTACTCATGATAAGCCAGAGAATTTTGCATGAAAAATCTGACGGCGTCACCCTTTAATCTGATCAAGGTCGTCACGACTTAATTTAAAGAGGGACGGCGTCAAGCTTATTTCTGAAGGCGTCGAGCTTTGATAAGCCAGAACGGATTTTGGAGGTCTAAAGAGGGACGGCGTTAGGAAGGCCATCCGGGAACCCTAAAAGCGGCGAGGTGACGGCGTCAGAATCTACAACGTGACGCCGTCAGCCCTTAAACTCTATATATAGTTTTGCAATTTTTTGTCATTAGGGTGGAACTTTATGTGTAACCTTTTGGGAGGAAACCCTAAGACGATTTTAGCAGCTTTTTCAAGGCTTTTTGCCTTGAGATCTTCCATGTTACATTGAAGATAAGTCATCAATTAATCATTCAATATGTCTATGTGTTGTTTGATTCTATCTTGTTCTTGTCTTTTGTTTAACATGCTAGGCTAGATTTATCTTGTGTTTGCTTAGATCTAATGAAACCTAGCTATTGATTATTGGTTATTAGTGTGTTATTAGTTGTATTGGATGATTGTTTATCTATGTTAGGCTTAAGAAAACTGGCTAACTTCCTATTCGGTAACTTGCTTGAACGTCTTAAGAAACATGAACCAATGCATACTAAGGTTTTTATGGTTGTATTTAATGCATGAGCGAATTCTAGTGATCCCATGTTAGGAGCTTCCTAGCCGGCTCGACATAGGAGTGAAGTAGGAGTTCATAGAGTTGGGGAAGTACGTACGCCACCCCACGATTGGTATTAAGGAATACACCCGTCATCCACGCAATTAATACACACTAATCAACCGGTAAAAGATAGTTAGGGAGTAAGGAAATCTAAGTAAACACATTTCTCTCCACATAAGTTTCATCAACCTTTTTCATTTTCTGTTATTTTATTTTATTTGCATTCGTAGTAACTTGGGTTAGTTGACTAGCAACTAATTCCGCCCACTCTTTCAAACCCGAGATTTTACTTGCTTTCATAAAAATATAAAAACATAAAAAGAATCTTCTCTCACCCTTAGACCTATTAGAGTAGTTTTTCATACCTAACGAACACTATTCCCTGTGGAGAACGATCAATCCCCCGTACTTACCACTACACTATACTACATCGGTCAGGTACACTGCCTGGTGGGGTTGTAAGCCTCTTGAGATCCCTCGAGAGGTAAAACCTGTTGTAAGGTTGCAAAACCACGCATCAAATATCAAGGAGATAACATTGTTGCTAGGATTGAGCCACTACACGTATTCGTAGGAAGTTTTGTGTATTTGGTGGATTTTATGGTTATGGAGAACTTAGGAGAATTTATTGATAACAAATTAACCCAAGTCATTTTTGGAGAACCCTTCAAAAGGTTGACCAACCTTGACGAAAAACTTGTGGACGGGTTAATTACATTCTCGGATGGGGATGAAGATTTTGTTTACCAAATGCCCCGATCACATCCTAGGTTTAAGAACTTCTCCATTGAATCTTGCAATAGACTTGTGCCTATTGACTTGTTAAGTGAGAATGATAAGAAAAAGGGGCTCAAATATCCACATGAGAAAAATAAGAGATATTATCATGGATGTCTGAAGCTGAATGATGAATACAAGAAAGATGAGACAACAATTAGATGGCTCACACTCGGATACGTGAGCATAAGCGACACTAGATAAGCCTGACTTTGAGTCTAGCTACAAGACTCGTTAATAAAGAAAAGCGCTTCTTGGGAGGCAACCCAAGCTTTATTTGCTTTGTGTGTTTATTTATTTGTTTGTTTGATTTTATTTGCTTCCGTATGTATGTTTAATTTTTATTTTTATTGATTCATGTTCGAGACTAAATTGTGAAAATGCTTTATCTTGTTTTTAACTTCGTCTTAACTACATATAAAGGTATTTTGCAAAAAAAGATAAGTGTAAGGGAAATCCAAATCGGTTTATTAGAACAAATGAACATGAATCATAACAATATTAAATTAACATACATATTAGTAATTGTTTGAGTCAAATGCTTGTATCGAGTCATAATAATGTTTTGCAGGAATTCTAGGAAGTAAGGTATAGGTTTTTCCAGAAATTTTCCGGAAACTTAACATGAGAATTCTGTCAGATCATTTTTGACGGCGTCAGGCTTTAATTTTCTGAAATTTTTGAAAGTTTTGTTTTCATAAAAAGTTTTTATTAAATCTCTAACTTATAAACTCCAGGAATCTGCAAAATTATCATTCCACAAGCATTATATCCTTATACAGATTTATCCCGCCGATGTTATGCAGGTTTTCGTGTTTGTTTTCTCAGGTTTAACAGGTTATTTTTGACAAGGAGATGTATGTGGAATCAAGCTTTTGGCGATGCTTTAGTCTTGGAGCTTCTACATTCTCTTGGAAGAAGATCTAACCATGTTACCCCTTTATCCACCGAGCGAATCAGGGGAGTATTTGATTTCATTCTTTTACCTTATTACTTTTACATCTTGTTATTTGAACATTGGGGACAATGTTCATCTTAAGTGTAAGGGGGGGGGTAAAGTACGATACATTAGAGAATGCTATTACGCTTGATTTTTCGTTTGTTTAATGGTAGATGTGTAATAAAACTGAGAGAAATACCTGTTAAGGCAATTTTAGTGCCAAATTTAAAATTTTTTACAACATATAGGAGTGAAACTTTGGTCTTAATGAGCGTCTCACGGATAGGAGTTATATGACTAGCACAAAACCGTACCACTAAAAAATTTTCCACCCCCAAATATGTGAGGTTCGCCCCTAGAATTGGTAGGAAAAGCATTTATGCTATGATGTGTGTACCGGTAGCACTTAGATTCTAGAACTTGCGTTAGGACCATTCCGAGGCCACAAGTGAGACTACATTCGTGTAGTTAGATTTACTACATGATAAGAGGCATTAGGATTAACCCATTGTTTTACACCTGTGTTTTTGTTATAATTACATTGGCTACATTGGTCAAGTAATTCTCCCACACCCTTTGCGTTGTACTCACTTTTAGTACACGATACCCCTAGTACACCCCCCAGAACCTATCTTTTCGTTTCTAACTTTAAGCATTTTACTTAAAGTAAGAATTTGTTTACACCCCACTTAAATGTACACCCAAATCGCCTTAGCCTACCTTGTATGCACTCATTTTTAGTGCATTATTGTGACAACATTTGTTTAAACCCCAAGTTAATTATCTAATTGATTACATGGTTGCTAAGTCGAGTCATATCCTTGTACATATTGTTTTGGGACGATTAGGACTCATGGGTAAAGTACTAGTGTAATGGAGTAATGGGGAAGAACAACATTATTACCCCCATATGTGCTAAATATTTTAAAAGTACTCCAAGTGTTTTGATTATCTTAATTCGAGTCGATAGAATAGTAATTGTAAAGTTATGTAAAAGTTCAAGTGTAAGGGGAGAACTGAGACCCCTATGATATATTATTTTGGATGGTAGGGCAAGAGTGTATGCAAAAAAAAAAAAAAAAAAAAAAAAAAAAAAAAAAAAAAGTAGAAAAAACATACGGACTACCATCCCGTTTCATTTTATGTTTATTTTATCTTTTTGTTATTTTTTTTTCATTAGCTTAAGCCGAGTCTAGTCTTGGCTTAGCAACGCCATTTTGTACATGTAATTAATCAAGATCTTTAACTCGCCACCAGTAAAATATCCTTTATCCAACAAAACCGTGTTTATCATATCCCTACACCTAACGTTATAACCCGTTTAAAAGCCCTCTTTGATAGTTTATCTTAGGTGCTTACGCCTAGTGGAGGAGGTTTTTGATCCTTTCCCAAGCCTATGGTAATCTATTTGCTATGACAGGTAGTGAGAGATATTATTCATTTTCATTTATGAGATATACTTTTATGACACCTGAGAGATGTGAGTATCTAAACACTACTTGTGAGGTGCTAGTCTGTAATCTCCGTGCTTATTATGATTAAAGTGGAACGACTATTTGTTGTAATTACTTTTATATTAGCGTTAAATGACCCCTAACTTGTATTTTGATTAGAATAAAAGCGCATTTGCTTGAGGACAAGCAAATCTCATGTGTAAGGGTATTTGATGAAGCGAAAAGTGTACCGCTTTTAGGGGGTCATTTAAGCCCTAAATCGTATTTATTTGATCAAATATTGCCCTAAATCGTTCCTTTTGTCATTTTAGGTACTTTAGAGAAGAAATCTGGAAAAGGAAGCATTTTGGACGTTTTTGGAGCATAAAAGTGAAGAAAACGACAAAGTCTCAAAAATCTGCTAAAAAGTACCTGTGACGGCGTCAAGCCCCAGTGTGACGCCGTCAACCCTTGACGGGCCAGAGAGGATTTTGGAGGATTAAAAGGGGACGGCGTCAAGAAGGCCATCAAGAAACCCTAACCGCGGCGAGGTGACGGCGTCACACTCTATAACGTGACGCCGTCAGATCTGTTTTCCTATATATACTTTCATAATTTTTAGTCATTGGAGTGCAACTTTGTGAGGAGAAACCCTAAGACGATTTTTCGGCCATTTTTAAGGGTTTTATACCCTTGGATCTCCCATGTTCAATTGAAGATAAGTAATCAATTAATCATTCAATATGTCTATGTGTTGTTTGATTATATCTTGTTCTTGTCTTTTATTTAACATGCTAGGCTAGATTTATCTTGTGTTTGCTTAGATCTAATGAAACCTAACTATTGATTATTGGTTGTTGGTGTGTTATTAATTGTATTGGATGATTGTTTATCGATGTTAGGCTTAAGAAAACTGGCTAACCTCCTATACGGTAACTTGCTTGAACGTCTTAAGAAACATGAACCAATGCGTACTAAGGTTTTTATGGTTGTATTTAATGCATGAGCGAATTCTAGTGATCCCATGTTAGGAGCTTCTTAGCCGGCTCGACATAGGAGTGAAGTAGGAGCTTATAGAGTTGGGGAAGTACGTACGCCACCCCACGATTGGTATTAAGGAATACACCCGTCATCCACGCAATTAATACACACTAATCAACCGGTAAAAGATAGTTAGGGAGTAAGGAAATCTAAGTAAACACATTTCTCTCCATATAAGTTCCACAACCTTTTTATTTTCAGTTATTTTATTTTATTTACAATTGTAGTTATTTGGGTTAGTTGACTAGCAACTAATTCCGCCCACTCCTTCAAACCCGAGATTTTACTTGCTTTTACAAAAATATAAAAATACAAAAAGAATCTTCCCTCACCCTTAGACCTATTAGAATAGTTTTTCAATCCTAACGACACTATTCCCCTAGAGAACGATCAATCCCCCGGTACTTGCCACTGCACTATACTACATCGGTCAGGTACACTGCCTGGTGGGGATTGCAAGCCTCTTGAGGTCCCTCGAGAGGTAAAACTTGTTGTAAGGTCGCAAAACCACGCATCAAGAAGAGTGTTGGGCTGACACTTTTATCTTCTCAGATCTTTTCCCTATTGTTCCCGCCTTTTCATCAGGCGTTGGTTCCTCAGTCTTCAATCACTTTGTTTGTTGAGGAGACTGGGGTTCAGTGAGTTCTTGTCCAACACTCACTGAACCATCATCTTCTTCTTTGGCTTAAGTCCTACTCAGAGAGTACCGCCTTCCTGAGTAGTGAATCCTTCTTCTTGAATTCGCCTTAAGCATCCTGAAGATGACTCACTGAGAGGCTGTTCTCTCAGTGACTTGAATTGTTCTCGGTTTAAGTTTAACACTTAGTTAATTTGTGTCCAAATCACGTTTTATGTATTCTTGGGTTTTTCATGACCCAACATATAGTTATATTATAAATTAGTAAATGAATTGCTAGCCCAACTCTCCCCGCAATTCCCTACCTGCTTAGTGAATTCGTTTCACAACACTCCGAATGTATATATGTTAGTTGTATGTGTTTGGTTGGGTTTCTCGTAGCTTTCCAGTGACATCGTTATTTCTGCATATAAAAAGACCCTTGCAATCTCTTACCCATCAAACACTCCCCCCAAAAGTATATGATTTTGACGAATCAAGATTGTATTGATTGAAATAAAGGTTAAAGTTGTAAAAAATTTGAATTAAAATAATATAAACCCACTAAAAATGTAAAAACTAAAAACTTATATAAAAATATATCAAAAAGGATGTTGAATTAAAGAGCACAAAATTTTAGAAAATATGGTGAAATTAGATCATAAAAAAATATAGATAAAAAGATATTTCAATTTGAAAATAAAAATGATCTTTTAGTTGAGAAGTGATACATGTCACTCAATAATTGTAGCTCCTTATCTTAATTTTTGGTGGAGCGCACAACTTAAATGCTTTATATAATAAGTATAGATTCTGAGCGACAAATTTCTCTTTTAAAGTTAATAGCAATTATACTTTTGTTTAAATTTGATGCACTAAAGGGGTGTTTTATTTTGAATTAATTGACTTACTATGAAAAAAAACTGAATTAATTAAGTCATATGAAAACTGTTTATTTGTAACTTAATAGAAAAAAATGACTGAAAATATTAAGTAATAAAACTGAGGTTGTCTGCATTAAGTCATCTATTAATTAAGTATGACTTAATAAAAAAATTTAACAAACACGCCTTAAAGATGCTCTACCATCTCCTTAAAATAACACCATCTCAGCACACAAATACACATGCATGCGTGAACACACAACACATCTATACTATATATAAAATAAAAATGGTTAAATGTGAAATGTTGAAAGTTGAAAATGTCAAATGTGAGAGAAATTTAAAATATTTTAGGAAGCCTTTTATATTATTTCCGGAAAGCATATGCAAAGCTGGAAACTATTAACACACTATTAATACACATCAAAATCCGGGTTGACCTGGGTCGCTTCAAACCCGGCGGGTTGACCTATTTTTTCGACCCAACCCGGCGGGTTCACCCGGTTTAATTTGACCAGTTTTTCCGACCGAAAAGATTCAACCGGTTGAACCGCCTAGGTCGAATCGGGTTTTAAAACATTATGTTTAATCCCCAAATTCTCAAACTTTTATTATTTTTCGCTTATAACCCATAAACTTTTTTTTATCACTAAAACTATCTGCTGCTACAAAATCACGTTGCTATGCACGGGTACTCATCTAGTTCGTATATATATATACATATATATATATATATATATATATATATATATATATATATATATATATAGGGGCACTTTCATTTCAGAACCATCTTATCTGCGAGAACTGACAGAACCACCAAAAACATACATGCACGCCTTCAATAATTGTATTTTTGCACATATGTTCCAAAAACAACATATATGTTTTAAAAAAAATGGTTGTTCTAAAGAATTTGATAAGAAATTGGAAATACAAAAATTTTCTTTGAAGGTGTGCATGTATGTTCTTATAAGGCGTGCAATGACAATATTGCGGCCGTGTGTAAGGTTTTTGTGAAAAAAGAGGATGAGTTCATGATGATATTGAAGAACATAGGTGGATACTTACGATTATTGATGATTTGCATGTATTTTATTTTATTTTAAAAGGCGTGCATATATGTTTTTAGTGGTTCTGTCAGTTCTCGCAGATAAGATGGTTCTGAAATGAAAGTCCCACTATATATATATATATATATATATATATATATATATATATTATATATATATATATATATATATATATATATATATATATATATATATATATATATATATATATATATATATATATAGGGGAGCTTTATTTTCAGAACCCTGTTAAGTGCGGGAACTGCGAGAACTCCAAATTTGCATTAGAAAACGTGCATGTTCATATAAAACATGTATGTTTTCTTACATACACCTTAATACACATACCTGCGTATTAAGGTGTATGTAAGAAAATATACATGTTTTATATAAACATGCATGTTTTCTAATGCAAAATTGGAGTTCTCGCAGTTCCCGCACTTAACAAGGTTCTGAAAATAAAAACCATTTTGCATTGATCTGTTGCACTTAACAGGTTTTATATGAACATGTGTGTTACTCAAGTATGTGTATTAAGGTGTATGTAAGAAAACATACAAGTTTTATATGAACATGCATGTTTTCTAATGCAAAATTGGAGTTCTCGCAGTTCTCGCACTTAACAGGGTTCTCAAAATAAAGATACACTATATATATATATATATATATATATATATATATATATATATATATATATATATATATATATATATAAACAAACAAAACCCGATTTCTAGTTCCAGACGAAAAGGATTTTCGGGTCTAAATATTATGTTTTGGGTTAATTAAGGGTTCTATTTGCACAAAATAGCTAATTTCTTAATTTTATAATCTTTGTAAAATAACGACGTGATAAATATAGTCAACTCGAACTAGGGCTGTTCAAAAAGCTCGCGGCTCGTGGCTTGCTCGAAACTCGCTCGAAAAAAGCTCGAAAAAAGCTTGCTCGAAATCGGCTCGTTTATAAACGAGTCGAGTCGAGCCGGCTCGGTTTGTAAACGAGCTGAGCCCGAGCCAACGTCGGCTTGGCTCGTGGCTCGCTCGTTAGCTCGCTCGTTGGCTCGCTCGTTAGCTCGCTCGTTTGGCTCGTATATATATATATATATATATATATATATATATATATATATATATATATATATATATATATATATATATATATATATATATATATATATATATAAACTTTAGTTATATATAATATAATATATACAACTAGATGAAAGAGTAATTCAAGTTTTTGAAAATGCTATTTTGTTAACTTCTAGATGAAAGAAACTCAAGTCTGTTATTTTGTTAATTACTTTGATGGCCATATTGCAGAACTGCAGAACTAATTTTTATTAGAATTGAATTAGTATTTGACATTTTGACCTGGATTAAAATCGTGTAGCTTATTTTTTGTTTTTTTATGTTAAAGTATATCCCATTCAATGTAAACGAGCGGGCTCGACGAGCCACAAGCTGGCTCGAGTATTTGACGAGCCGAGCCCGAGCTCAACTTTTCGGCTCGTATAAATAAACGAGCCGAGCCGGCTCGGCTCGATTTTTAAACGAGCCGAGCCCAAGCCTACCCTGGCTCGGCTCAGCTCGGCTCGTTTACAGCCCTAACTCGAACATGCTAATAACAATTAGGGGACTCGGAGTGGGCAAGTTTATGGGCAAAATTTATGCCCATACCGCCGGCTACACCGCCGCCGACCCAAAATTTATCCCAACGGCTTCTCATACCGGTGGCCATAAATTGCTTGTGAACGTTGGGCAACGAATACATCCAAAAAAAAATAGCCGTTTGGCTTTAAAAAAAGCAGAACTCACATATTCATCACCACTCTCAATCGACCCAGAAGTCATACTTCTGTTCAACTTAACAAAATTTTCAAGTTTATTAAATTTACAAAAATGGGAACTTAAAAAGGGGGTTTTTTTATGAGCCAAAAATTTATGAAATCGGTTAGTGATTTGAGGTGGGTTTATGATGATTGTTGCCACTGTGGCAGCAGACATTGTGAAGAAGAAGAAGAAGATATCTGCATAGAGTATGGGTGTTATTTTTATAATTTTATGTATAGGTATTGAATATGGATATAGATTGAGGTTATTATTTGAACAAGTAGGTGAGTTTGATGAGATGAAGAAAATTCCAAAATGAAAAGTGTAAATGTGTCATAACTTATTTAAAGGTGTTGCCGTGTTGATACAAGTTATTATAGGTGGCATGTAATCCCAATCATGTTTTTATGTATTAATGAAATGATATGTTGTTATTAAAAATTATTTAGTTTAAATATTAAAAAATAAAAGAAAATTTTTTTTTTTGGGAGAGATAAGAATTTATTGGGCGCCAGTGAATTAGGTTGGAAGGGATGATAATTTATGAAATGAATTGGCTGAAGTTTATTGGCTGAATTTAGGAGGTATGATAAATTTAACCCTTTCCCACTCCTAGTATCCTTATAGTTGTTTAAAATCCCTTTTTTTGTCTCAATAATATAAAATCCCACTTTTTGTCTCAATGTATTATTAGTTCCACGTTTTGTTTTGATTAATATTTCTTGAAACAAGAATAAAAATATATGTATGTAACAACTATTTAAAACATATAGAATACTGAAGGGGCAATGGTCGTAACAGCTTTGGTATCCAAATTTTTGATGAAGAAGTTATGCAAAACTCATCAAACTAATGATCAAATGACAAATATCATGAAGAAAAGAAAAATATGTATGATAATACTCAAATGAAAATCAACCTAACACACTTGTACTAATAGTAACTTCAAATAACATATGATGCAACTACCACTTCTCAATTGTTAGTGTATGATTTTGTCTGACAAATGGACCTCTTACCTTATAGTGTATCTATATATGATTGCCTGGGAATCAAAGCATATAAAAGGAATACCAAACCAATACTCCCTGCAATATTTAGTTATTGAGAAAAAACCATGTTTATAAGAGATAATATTGTGTCTCAATTTAATTTTAGTTTTATTTATACTTAAAAAATTGACAATTAAAATCATTCAGACAGTTATAAAAAAACAAACAACATTATTTCATTTAGATTTAGACTTTATAGTCACTTCTTACTATTAAGATGTGGTAGTCAGATTCATACCCAAAACATCTTAATGAAACAAACAACACCTTAGTATTATAAATGTGTGTCACATTTATAGTGAGCGGTTATATGTTACAAAATATAGTACTCTAAGAGTTCGTTCAAAAAAAAGAAAAGAAATAAAGAAGAAAAAATAGTACTCTGATCGAATCAGAATGGAATTGAATCACAAATAATGAGAATAACCTCAAAGAAAGAAAATAGATTACACCGTTTGGTACAAATAGAGAATCGAGCCCAAGTTAATGATTCTCTTGTTTGGTTCTAAATATAGTGGAATGAGAATGATGATATTCACTAATTCAGCCATAAATTATTTTGTGAAGCTTTGTGTTACACACTTTTTGTTAAATTATCTGTTGTAACTTGTATATTAACAAAATTTTACAATCGTAAATCTCTTTTCCAGTTTTTATAAAGTTGCAGGACAACATATATTATTAAAACATAAATAATCCCAAACACCAATGTAACTTTGTAACCATCTGAAGTAACATCGATCTTCATCTAATATCCCCAGCTTTCTTCCAATCACTTGTGATTCTCCGCAATAAAGGCACCGTGAATCACTAATGCCTAATGTGCCGATTCTCTCTATTCTTCACATTTTTTGGAGAATGAATAAGCTGGAAAGAGAATGGTGTTTTGATTCATGGTTTCCTTTCCTAGCTTATGTAAAACAAATTTCTCCTCATTCTATTCTAGCGTACCAAACAAGCCAGTAAAAGTACATCAAGTCCTTTTGTTACTCATATTCATTTTCACAATAGCTTTATATATAAAAGAAAAAAAACTTCTAACAAAAGTAATCTCTCAACAAACTGAGCTAAGGGTATGATCTATTTATATTCTGCCTACTCATATTTGACTGTGACGAGATCGGGAAAAAGACACCTCCTGAAAAGAAATATTTACCGAGTAAAATATAACTACAGTGTGGTTTGTCTTATTAAGTGCAGCATCTAATTGCAGCCTACAAATACTCGCTCTCCCACCCAATCTCAATCCACAAAAACACACATTCTCTAAAACATCAACAACAATGAGCATTGATCTCAAGTCTAAGTTCCTACAAGTTTACGACTCCCTTAAATCAGATCTAATACATGATCCAGCATTCGAGTTTGACGATGATTCTCGTAACTGGGTCGAACGTGTAAGAACATTAACTAACACTTCATTTCATCGTATATAAACACTTCTATGTGTGTTTTTAACAATGCATCAACTCATTTATATATATAAAACTTATTCTAGATTTATTTATGCATGTATGCATTTAATGCGTTGACTGAGGATGTTTTTATGTCGTTGACATTAAATCATTAATTAATGTTGTTTTAGTACTTGATGTTCTATACATGTAAACAAAGTACACTTGTTTTAGTGGTCTTTTCTAGATTCACAACAAGATGTAGTGCAGATTACTACATTAAGTAATTACTTACATAGTTTTATGTTTTACGTACTAAATCTGTATTCGGACATAATTGTTGGACTAATTAGAAACTGCTGAATTATTCCGTTTTAGACAGACCGGTATCAGCTAAACGGGTAAAGAGATGACGTTTTCCGTGGTTAGATTACCCAAGAGTATAGGTAGCAATTTGTGCTCAAAATCAAAAAAATAGGCTTCTATGGGCTAATTTGTAAAAGATTTAGGCGCATTTAGCCCCTCTTTTTTTCGAAATGGGCATGTATGACCTATTTAAAAGTTAAATGGGAATTACGCGCACATGTTTTCTTTCAATTCGTGAACATTGCAATTGTTTTTAAAGAAAAACTTATAAATATAATATATTTTGTTATTTAAATATAAATGAGGTACTCCATGTTTAGGGAATCTTTTTTCTGTGATTTTTTGTTTTTTCTAAAACGATTCATATAACATGAGTCTGTTTGGCCAGTGCCCGTTTAAGCTCGTATCCGTTCCCGCCCGAGCCCGTTTGGACCCGTAGCCCGAGCCTGCCCGTTTTGCCACCTCTACCTAGGAGGATGAGTCTTTGACTCAGATATACACGGCCTAACCGGGGTATCTCCGGACAAAATGACAATTTCTGACCCTTTCCTTGGCCTCAAAATCCATTGTGAATTTTTATGTTTTTGATGAAAAATTGAATACTATGCTAGGCTTAGTTTGAGACAAATATGGAAAACAGAATAGATGTATTTATGTCTTTTCTGCAAAAGTTGGCTTGATAATGACTAATTAGCTAAAATGGAAATATCATTAATTTTAATTGTTTAAACTTTTTTCCTTTGTAAGTATCGGTATGCTTTAACTTGGTTTTAGTTAATGATTTACACGCCCCGTGCCTTTTATTCCTTCTTATGTTTGACATCTTTTCAATTTATTTAATTAAGTATTTGCTAATTTTAAGCAGATGCTTGACTACAACGTACCTGGAGGTAAATCAGTTGCTCCATTCGTATTTAAGAAACTTAATCATACTGTTGATAATATGTCTTAAATCAAAATGTGATGTATGCAGGGAAGTTGAACAGAGGCCTTTCAGTTGTGGACAGTTACAAGTTGCTTAAACAAGAAGAACTAACCGAAGATGAAGTTTTTCTCGCATGTGCCCTTGGTTGGTGCATTGAATGGGTAATAAACACATATATACTGAACTACTCATTCCGTCCCCAAATATATGTCCATTAAACATAAGACACTTTATTGTTGCATTGCTCAGTAGTTAAATGTCATTTTTTATCCTTATATGAATACATAGTTTAAATTCGTAAAGCTAATTTTGTTTTAGTAAATCACTTTAAAAGTGGACACTTTTTGGGGGATGAACTAAAAAAAAGGTGGACACCATCTGAAATTTTAATGTGATATTTATGCTTGCAGCTTCAAGCATATTTTCTTGTACTTGATGACATTATGGATGAGTCCCATACACGCAGAGGTCAGCCCTGTTGGTTCAGATTACCCAAGGTGTGATTCTACTGTGAAAACTTTTTTTTTTTTCCTGTTGTGGTGGCTGATAATATGAATTCTGAGTGTTCAAGAATTTGTTTATAGGTTGGTATGATTGCTGTAAATGATGGAGTTGTTCTTCGCAACCATATCCCAAGAATCCTAAAGAAACATTTCCGAGGGAAGGCTTATTATGCTGATCTACTAGACCTCTTCAACGAGGTGTGTTTTCCATATCATATTTAGTATATCATAAAATTTAAGTTTAATGTTCACTTCTGACAAGGACTTTTAACCGCATGTTTTGAGTAGGTAGAATTTCAAACAGCCTCTGGACAGATGATTGATTTAATCACGACACTTTTTGGACAGAAAGAGCTCTCGAAGTATTCTTTGTCTACGTAAGTGACAGTAGTTTTGTTTCATTTATATTTTATGTCTGTGCTGCATCTTCTGAAGTAGACAATGTCATGCTGTTTTGCAGTCACCGGCGGATTGTTAAGTTCAAAACTGCTTATTACTCATTTTACCTTCCGGTGAGTATATTTTGTCCTATATAGCGTCTTAAGTTTGTGTTCAATCTGTTTAAATTATCATAGATTAAAGTAATGTAAACTATTCGCTGCTTTAAGGTTGCGTGTGCACTCCTTATGTTTGGTGAGAATTTGGACGATCATGTTCAAGTGAAAGACGTTCTTGTTGAAATGGGTACCTATTTTCAAGTGCAGGTATTGTGTTCATTCCCTTGCTAATTTATAAGAATCAGTTTGTATTCATCAAATAACATTGAAAGACAATAGTTTGTGATTGCTGAATAAAAGCCGCTGAACTGTAGGATGATTATCTCGATTGTTTTGGCTCTCCTGAGGTGATTGGTAAGATTGGAACAGATATTGAAGACTTCAAGTGTTCTTGGTTGGTTGTGAAAGCTTTGGAACTTGCCGATGAACAACAAAAGAAACTTCTGAATGTAAGGACGTTTATTAAAAAAGTTCTCATCATTCTGAGGCACATTGCTTACCCCTAAAACTTATATATATATATATAGGAGAACTATGGCAGAAAGGACCCGGCCAGTGTAGCAAAAGTGAAAGAACTTTACCACACTCTCAACCTTCAGGTTCTTATTTCTGATTCTATCCTATGTTGTTGTTAGATGTGGAAATAATAACTCATTTACATTTTATCTTAAACGGGTCAAATGGGTCTGACTTTAGAAAAATAATTTAGAAGAAAACGGGTCAAATAGGTCGAAAGTCACCCGGAGTTCATTTTTAAATGATAAAGCCTCCTAAATCATCTAACTTAAGAAAGTTTTATTAATATATGCTATTATTTGTAATGATATTTGACTCATTAACTATATATAAAGTTATAAAAATTGTACCGAAATTACCCCTTTTGACCAATTTGGTGAATATTTTGTAGGGTGTGTTTGAAGATTACGAGAATAAGAGTCACGAGAAAATAATCAAGTCGATTGAAACTCACCCAAGTAAAGCAGTACAAGAAGTGTTGAAATCTTTCTTGGGAAAAATATATAAGAGGCAAAAGTAGGTCTCCTAGTCCCGTAAAGAGGACATGTTGTGTGTATCTTTTCTTATTGTATTATTGCCATTCTACCCTCAGTTTGTTGTGTATCAATGCAATCACAATATGACATATCTTAAGGGACATTTGTACTATACCCAACCACGATTTGCGATCAAAACCGGCTAAAACAGAAATCTGAACATGATTACAATAGTCACATGCCATTCCTATTCCCCGTCTATTTGCATATTTTTCATATCAGTCTCAATACAGAATCCTTGCTTTACTAAACTGCTAATCCTAAGTATTATCTTTACTAATGTTATCTAAGCCTAATGGACATTTTATATGACAAAAGAAAATTGAAACATGAAGCAAAAGTTGGAAGAGTTTTACATGCTTGAAACTGACTAGTAAATGAATTATGTAATTACAACTTTACTAAGTCAATTAAAAAGAGGTTGAAAAAACAGGAACAGGAATCCAGTTTCTAGGACCATTATTGAGAAGTCTGGTTTTGGTCATCAAGATTGGATAAATGGTTAAAAGAGCTACCATGATTACCAAGAGAACTACTTCTATGGTAACGACACCTAAAAGATCCAACATGGGTGGTTGGGGAGCAAAGGCAATTAGGCTTCGTATCGGATGGTCCTCTTGAGGTCGCTATATGTGCTATTTCTGCATAGAAACGAGAAGTTGCAATCTGAGGATTCTTGGTTTCTTCCATTTTTAGTGTCTTTGGCTGCTGGAAAGTTATTTGTGGCCTTTCTTGTTTTCCTTCCATATCTTATTAATCTTCCTGTTTATGTCACAAAAAACATTAAAACATGTAAATCTTAATCAGCATTGATCTTAAGACCCTTCAGCCAAGTTTGTTTATTTATAAACGAACAAACATGAATATAGATTTCATTGACATTGAATATTATTTAGACAATTATACGATATTCTCGAATCATCTATGTATATATTCTCATTAAGCTGTTTACAGCTGAGATTTCCGGATTATAATTATCAGGCTTTAAATGTTCAGAAATTATTTTCTTAACAAACGGACAAGTAAACTTATTTGTTCATGGTTCTTGTTGATTTATTTTTAACAACATATATCATTAGAAGGTTTGTATGAAATCAATAGAAGAATCATGAAAATAGTAGTTACCTTTGGATAGTTTTGGAGATCAGGAGAGCATGTAATTGTTGGGCATGAAAGAAATGAGGATAAAATGGGGCACTGGTAAAAAAAAGTAAAATTTAAATGGTAAAAAATCAAAACTTACTAAATTTGGATGGTGTTATTGTGACCATTAGTTATCCATCTTCATCACCACCTAAATTTTGTTGTTCTTATCTTTAATCTAACAGTTTTCCCTTATCATATCCACTTCTTAATCCGTTTTTATCTAACCACCACATATAATATTCAAATATGATTATAAATAGCGTGAAGCCTCACGTCTTAGGAGCTATAGTGAAGCTATAGTGTTTCTTAAATCGGGACAAAATATGAAAATATTTATAAATTTTATATATATCATATTTCATATATATCGAGTTTATAAAAAGTGTTATACATAACGAATTAAGTCAAGAAATTATCCTTTCACGTAATCTTCTTCATTTCTTTAAAAAATAATAATAAAAATAAATAAATAAATAAAAACTTTTTCATTAGAGTAAAATTCAAAAAAGACGTCACGCCTCGCGTCTTTTCACGCCTCATCTCACGCCACGCCTTAATCTATTGCGTAACGTGGAGGTCGCGCCTTAGCGCCGCCATAGTGCGCCTTTTAGAACCCTGTAAATTACGAGACATATACAATGGTGTAATAAATTAATAATTGTGTATAACTGTATATTATAAAGTGTTTAGGATTATGATTATAAATGAAAGGTTATTCAGTGCCCAATGGTCACTAACTATATTTAAACATAAATTAGACTAAGGTTCAAGTGCTGATAAAGAAATTGTGAGCAACTTCAACAAAGTTTAAGTTATAGACAACTTCAAGAAATCAAAGACAACTTGAAGATACACTTACTAGTTGATGTGGTGTCAGTCTAGTAAGTATATGAACAAGCTGAAGACAAAAGGATCATCAGGAATCGATAATTCCCTGATAATCTTATCAACTCTCTAATCAACCCAACAGAGTTTAACTCATAATATCTCTAAGATATTTATGAGCGGGAGAAAGTACAACCTAGAAAAAGTCAAGACTAGTACGAGTTAGTGAAAAGACAGTGAACAGATGTCAGTTCACAAAAGCATGATTGGTTGCTTCTTAAAAATAGAAGCATTAAATGGAAGATGTACTTGTCTATTAAATGTTTAACGCGTTTCAACAACCCACACGTGACATCCTCGTTTGTCTACCTATACATAGAGAATGTTGGTATGAGTAAATGTTATCTCTTTCACATTTAATATCACATTAAAGAAAAGCATTTACTCTCAAGTTGAACTCGTTATTGTCTTTGGTCCTATCAGAGGTTCACTTGCAAACTCTAACTCTTGTTTGAGTTTGTTGGATCGGAGAGCAAACCTATTGTTATTCAATAAAGTGATTATTCCGCAAAACATTTTGTAATTCTTTTGATTCATTTCTGATAAAAATATATCTTGTGTATGTGTTTAAACCTCTTTTTTACATTGATTGCGAAACTTTCATGAATTACAAAACGACAATAAATAACCATGGTCAGATAGGCACTTACAAAGTCACAATACCAATTCATAAGATAATGCTTGAATCTATTCGTAGCAGTTTGATATTGCGATAATCAGATAATCACAAGTCTTTGAGGCTCGTTTGTTAAAAGTTAAAAGTGGTCAAATAAACTAGTCACCTATAATTTAGATTGAATAATCACCTCATAAACTCGTTATTAAGCTCTCTCGAATAAACCATAATATATTTGCCCCTTAGAAACTATATTTTCCCTAAAATTCAACTTTCAAAACCAGAAGTTACAATTCACTTCGAATTTATATATTTTCTCCTATACTTTTACCAAGTTTTTTGCATTAATTCACATGACATAAATTGTGGCGCAATGTTTTGGAAACCGGACAGAACTGGCCGGTTCAACTAGAAGAAAGACCTAAGCCAGTTCGGCCGGTCACTGGTTCAATCAGGAAAAGCCAAAAAAAAAGAAAAAACCAGGAACCATATGAAATCCGGTTAGCTTGCCTATACGGTTTTAAAAACCTCTGTCGCAACATGAAAATACCTTGTCAGTTTCATTCAGTCAGTAGTGCAAATCTAAATACGGTTTGGTTTTAGATACATTATCTAAATATGAACATATTGGCCCGCTTCATATATGATATTTTGTTGTCAAACACTAGTACTTTCTTTATGCTAATCAGATAAAATTGCCTTTTGGTTTACAGAGAAGGTCCAAATTAGTCATATGACCTATTTGACTAGCATAAGGACGATGGGCCATGAGGTGGAAATTCCTCGATGTCGATGCAAACTACTGGATGTAAAAAAAACCCACTGCTTGTAGTAAATCGGCAGAACAAATAACTAAATTTATAGATAGGGTTTCAAATGAACAGAAAGAAAAGAACATTGAGGGTCGTAATAAAATTCGTGTATACAATGCTAGTGTTAACTATCAAAATGGATATCTTTAATTTGTAGGTTTAATCCACGTAGTCTCTGATGTTTTTGTGTTCCCATAATAAACCTCCTTTGATGCTTCATCCCAATAAGCCTGCATTAGAAAAGTTCATAGCATAGAAATCATGTGAGCATTTGTATAACGGTACATGGATATACAACAAATAAATATAATATGTTACCTGCCAACCCGATGGCAGCTGTTTTGTAAGTTCAACAAGATCTGGCTGTTGGTTCGTGTCATCATTGGCCTTAGCTACACTTTCTTCAGTTTCTACTGATTTTTTCGCTCTCTTCCGCCTAATTCTCTCCCGCCTAGACAAATTATAATAAATAAGCATATCTAATAAGAAGCTTAGTTCTATATAACAAAAAAAGAAGAAAAAAAGAAATACAATGAAGAAGCTCGAAATTGCTTACCAATCACCACCAAGAGGCTGAAAGTTGGCATTGTCTTTGGCTTCCCCAGATGCAATCTGCTGGGCACGCCATTGCTGCAATATAACATAATGGGTACCATAAGCAACTATCACAATGAATATAAAACATATACAATTGCACACACAGGTCAAACAAAAATATATATTTAGTCAAACCTCAATCTCGCGCTGCCGTTTTTTCTCTAATGCCTCTAGAGCATCTTCAGGTTCGTCTTCCTCATCTTCATGCATTTCCTCTTTCACAGCCTTCCACTGCATGAATATAACTCTATTAATAAGATCTTTCATGGGATGTAAACTGTAAAAAAAAAAAAAAAAAAAACTTTACCTTATCAACCAATCCAGAAACTTTCTTGTTAGACCTTAATGAGGTCACAGCAGCAACTGTTCGTTTTTTATTACGTGCAACTGAAAAAGACGGAAAGCAAATCATTAGCATTTCAATGACTAATATGCACTAAAAGGCCAACTAAGAGATGCAACATAACTTAATATCAGGCATTCAGCAATAATCCCGAGCGAGTGGTTTCTAAGTCAAGCCTACCATGATTGCACTGTTCATATGATTTATACATAAACCCTAAAATTGCAATTTTATACATGTTGCATACTGGAGGTGCCAATTGGCAAATGGGCGGGTCGAGTGGTTTGGGTAATGTGTCAAAAGAGGATAATGAGCAATGTACAAGAATTTTATGCATTTGATAACAAATATGAATGACTTCCAACCCATTCAACCAATTACACACATTTTTGTACAGTAAATGCATTTAGCTTGACCCAATTATAGGTAACGGATCAAAACTGAAACCACCAGACATAATTAGACAGAAACCAGTAGATTGGCGTTGTTAGGTAAATGATAATACATTTTATTCAAAAATGATATGGTGGGTTCATCAGATTTTACCTTTAGGTTGAACCTTAGGAGCTGATTCTGTTGGAGCAACCGTAGTTGCAACAGCAGGAGCAGACACCATAGAAACACTACTTGTAACAGTAGAAGTTCCTAGAGCATGCGCAGAGACCGATCTAGAAGGAACCTCTGTAGATGATTCAGTTTGATCAAAAGCAATATTTGCCTGAACTGGTGCCGTCTGCATGGACCCTTCTTGTAGGGTGTAGTACGTCACAGGCTCTACAGTGGCATCTGGATATGGGTTGGGCACTGCTGGGTAATAAAGGGTTTGTACGGGAGCAGCTACTTGACATCCATTAGCATCCACATAATAACCATTACTTGCTACTCCTGTTGTCAAGTTGTTTGTTTGACCGTAATACTCAAACCCGGACCCAGGGTATGAAAAACTATATTGTTGTCCATAAGAGTAAGGTTGTGCTGCCTGCACCTCTGATGGAGGCGTGGGGATTGAGGCTTCAGGCGGCTCGTCTGGCGGTGGTGGAGGCATTGATTCATCGTCTGGCGGTGGAGGCGGAATCCACTCATCATTGGGCAGAGGTGGAATGTCTTCAGATCCATGAGATTCAGGTTGTCCATGGGGGATTGGAGGAATAGATTGATCTAGTTGGGCCCCATTAAGGACACTTGATTCATCTTCAACTTCCATTTCCACATCCATGTCTACATCTTCCACAGAGTGAGGGGCCACAATGGGAACAGCCTCTGCTTCAACTGCATTTTCATGGGCTTCTACAGTAGTGGTGGAATCCTTGGGGAGTGCAGCAGTAGCATCACTCAAAACCTTATCTGTTTCTTTACTTATATCATGATGGTCAGAATAATCAAGTTTTATGGAAGTAGGAGGATTCTTTTCATTTGCAGTTCCACAAACATTTTCCAGTGATCTGTTTTCTGCCTGGTTCGTTTGACCAGTATTTGCAAACTGAGAACATTTTAGAACTTCATTGTTAATGGCAGCTTCCAGCAGTTTCAGCTGATTTTCGGAATGCAACCAAAAAGGAAGCAATGATGATCCGTAGGGTACTAGTGACTTAATGTCCGCAAGCCTTATATCAAGTTCAAACGTCAACTTTGCTAACTGGTCATTGCACGCTTCCAACCTGAAATTATATAAACAAACATGATACATTAGCATCAATGAAATGTAGAAACTGGTCGGAGAAGGGAAAGAGGTGGTAATATCAACCCGGTTTTTGTTTAAATTACGTTTTATCTCTAACTAGGACCAAGCTAAAGGATTTAAGTAAAAGTTAAACATGTCAAGTGGGTTGCAAGTTATCCTAAGTGTATCCAAAATGCATGAAAAAGTTCTAGATCACTTTATATAGTCTTTAGCCTAGACATTAGCATTAATATAGTCTTTAGACTCTAGTTTTTATATTCATATGTCTAGGCTAGGCCCAAGCCGTTTTGACCAATTATCCAAGCCGCCATTTCTCCACCTCTAATAATATGCCTTATAATATAAGAAAAAACACCATAGGCAAGTGTAAAACAATAAGAGAGAAAACGTTTATACCCGTTCAAAGATTTTAATCTTTCTGATAGATTTTCACCAAGTTGCAGAAGACGGAATGAATCAGAAGACGAATCACCATCTGTACCTTGATACACGTAACCAGTCATATCCTGAGTACTATCCATATGGTGGGCTTCCACATTACTAAAACCATAATTTACATCATTTGAACTGGGCATGTTTCCCCCATCTATCAGGTTAGCATGGTTACCCTCATTTTTACCATTTGCCATGATATCCGTATATTCTTCATTATACATGTCTAACCCAGGCCTAGAACCATTGATTTCCGTAGCCTCGTAAGTCATAACATTATCAACAGAAGTTACATGTGGTTCTTCAACTTGTGGGCCAGATTTAGGATCATAAGCTGATTCACTTCCATGAGTCAGAGCAACAGGGACTTCCCAAGAAGTTTCACCGGTCACAGTGTTCCAGTAATAATATGAATTACTCTCTTCATGCAACACCATTTTCCAGCCTGAATCCACATCTCCCGGTGTCTGTGTATCAGTTGTGAAAGGAACAGAAGCCTGATCCTCTGCATCCATATCCCTATGTGGAGACTTGGTTTTATTATCTTCTATAACACCATTTTCCTCCAACTTCTGCAAGACATTCAATGGAGAAGAGTGAACCTTCACTTGATCAACTTTTTCAGCAGTAATGTTTTCATCTTTATCTGTTTTCGTACTCTCGTGATTGTCTATCTTTGCCTGCTAAAAAAAAGAAGAAGTTAAAGGGCGGGTGGGTAACAGGGTTCAGGTCAAAATGTCTAATTTTTCTGAAGGCCATGTTGAATTAGTCAAGTTACCCAAAACAGTAGTGTCCTCGATATTCAAAAACTTTATTGTTATTGTCTTGTAATTATAAAAATATTATATTTCAATAATAATCTAACTTAATAAAATAAAGGAGTTATAAGGCTTTATAATATAAAGTTACACTTTGGACAACTTTCCACACTCAACCTATTTGATCTATTTCTTTTTAGCTCATCCGTTATCGACAAAAATAACCCAAATTGAACCGTTCATAAGTAGTGAATGGGTCAAGATTGTTACATCCAAACTTAAAGAAACAAGTATGCCATGGTGAGCAAATAGTCACGACAGTCTTTTTAAAATCAAAATTTCTAATGTAAATTGAGTACAGTTACTGGCGTCAGAACAATGGCCAATGAAAAACTAGTCTTGTTAGACATTAATTACGAGAGATCCCGTAATCAAGAAGCACACCTGCTCAACAGGGGCAGCTGGAGAGCTCTCACGATTATCATGGTTTATGTCTTTACTCGAGTCTTCCTCCACTTCTTCATCGCTATATTGCCCAAGTAACATCAGAGGATTTTCCGGCTTTTGACCTGAAAAACAAGATACCATCATGTCACGCCACAAATAAACAAAACATGCATAGGACTGATTACAACTAACTTTAAATAAGCTTCTCATATTGACCTAAACTAATAACAAAAAAAAATTATAAACAATTGATAGTTTTGACGGACTTCAAATATCATGTCACGGTCACCTGCAACATCGAAAAGTAATTAGAATCTCAGAATAAAACAAAAAAGGCAGAGACATACGAACCACTAGTCTTGTTGAAAAGTCGAACTCTGCGTGCAACATAACATGTCAGGAATTTCAATCAAAGAAACATAGAGGCAAAGTTGCACGGGCTCAGATGACCAATTGAGTTCCCACTTAACAGTCTGAAAAGAATATCTTGGCAGTGTATAAAGTAAACATGAACCAATACAATGAAGCCCTCTACAAACATCAGTCCGTGTAGAAATTTTGACGGAACCCACCTGAAGATGATGGTGAATCGGGTGACCCAGCATGAGTATTTGCATTGTCGCCACCTCCAACTTCCTCTTTGTTAGACGGGTCACCAAAATCTCCTATTAAGTTTGTATATACAACCAACATTAAACCCAACATAACCAAAATCCAACAACCATATCATGATAACCTTGACTCGCAAACATGTATCGTAGACTTTGGACATAGCATACAAGTCAAAAAATTCACCAAATGTAACTATAATAAAAAAAAAGTTTAAACATCTAGGGGGTGTTTGTTTGTTTAAGCTTATATGTGGGCGTATGAGCTTATTTGATTTTGGCTTATAATTCATAAGCCCCAATTTTTCGGTATGTGGGGCTTATTATATCATAATAAACTCATATAAGCCCACAAGTCTAAAAATAAGCCGAAAAATTGGGGCTTATGAATTATAAGCCAAAATCAAATAAGCTCATAAGCCCACATATAAGCTTAAACAAACACACACCACCTAGATATGTGTCCACATTAAGTCATAACATAAAAACTGAATAGTTAATTAGTTTCAGTAAAAAGCAATAAAGAAAAAGATTGATTTAAAAAAAAAAAAAAATCTTACCAGATGGTGGTTCGGGTAAATGAAGATCAAGTTTAACTCTTCGATTTGAACCGGTTTTTGCTGCTAATCTACGCTCCTTTCTGTTCCCCATCGATTTTTTTATATCAAGGTTCGATTTTAATTCAAACCCTAGGTGGGTTTACTGCGTTTGTGTATATGAAAAGTAGTTATTTGCCGTTGATTTTTCACTTGTTTTTATCATTGGGCTGTATACTTTAAAGAAATTTCGAACTTCTTAGGTTCTTTTGTAGGCAAAAAGGTTTGTGTGGAACTACCTGGATCGGCCCACAATCGGCAGGCCAGTACTCGGGTTTCTAGAGGTGCACATTTAGTTAGGTAGCTATAAGGCTAGACGCACCAGTTGGGGTCGACCTTCAGTCAGGGTTGGTCGCCACTGATGTGGATGATTCGGTCTCACTCGATCGGCAAGGGATTTAAGTAGAACAAACGACCATTGTCGCGACATGATTTTGGTTCCAAATAATTGGACCGTTTGGTTTGGTACTAAAAAAAAAAAAAAAAAAAAAGGTCGCCTTGGTGCCTTGGTGCGGTAAAGGGTCGTCTGTAGGTCGCCGAGAGAGGAAAACTGATGTGGCAGGCAAAATGAAGATCGCTAAAGGTCATTGGTGTGCTTAGTCTAAGCTTTATTTTGTTCCTTGCTTTATTTTTATTTTTTTTTAAAATAGGAAAGTACCCAGCAAAGTCAAAACGTAGATGGGAGATACATTAACCAGTTTGGTTATGCTATATGTATAACAAGACTGAACTGTTAGGCACGTGAGGTGCACGTGGACAGTTTATAGCTGGGCACGTGAGGTGCACGTGGTCTTACTCCAATAGACTTTCTTGCTAACCAACTTTCCCACCAAAAGTTCTTTTAAATAGTTTGTCCTTTTTCATTTTCATGTAACGAATTTGATAACATTTCTCTCTTCCTCTGTTGTAAACTCATTTTACTATCAATAACAACTTACACTTTGGTGATCTTTTGAGTCCATGAATCTGTTTCATATCTCCTTGATTGATCTAATCATAAGAATCCATTAACGGATCTTTCATTGATCTTAAATTGGTGTACATTAAGTGGTATTAGAGCCCTTTTCTGGCACCATATTATCTTCAAGAGTGTTATACTGACATTCTTGATTTTCCGGTCATCTTCTCCGGCGTAATTCCGGGAAGAAATACATATTTTCGTCAAGAAATTAGCCACCACTAATTTCACTGTTCTTTTTACATCTGATTAGTGTCAACCAATTGTACGGTCACAAGACTAGCGCATTGGCTGCTTAAATCCTCTAGTTTTGAATAAGCTGATCAGAAGCAATTGGGTTGAGTAATCAAGAACAGAATCAATAGACGTTATCCCATTGTTGATGAGTGATAGTGTTATTGGTATAATGGTGGAAACAAGAAACACAAGTAGGACTCAAGAACCTACAATGGAGTCCCTTCAACAAATTGTGAATGATTTGCAAATAATGATGCAAGAAATGGCTAATGAGATGACCAGATTGAGATCTGGTGAAGGAACTAGCAATGGCAATCATGGTCATGGTGGTTCCAATGGTGGCCAACAGATGCAGTACAGTAGGGTGACAAGGATTGAGTTTCCCAAGTTTGGTGGTGAGGATGTTAGAGGTTAGCTATTCAGATGTGAACAATTTTTCAAGGTGGACAACATAGCAGATGATGGTAAGGTCAATCTTGTTTCAATTCACTTGCATGATATTGCTTTAATGTGGCATAGAAAGTTTGTCAAAATCATGGGTGAAAATGTTGATTGGGATGTGTATAGAAAGGCTATTTTGAAACGATTTGGATTGGCTTATGATGATCCATTATCTGAAATCAAAAAGATTAGACATGTGAAATCTGTGCAAGAGTACATTGTGGAAACCGTAGAGGGGGGGTGAATACGTTTCCATTTAAAAACTTAAAACCTTTTGTATCAAACACCCAATCAAGTGTGACGTAATATGAAAAGTGTCAACAATGATCACATATCATCTATGGATGAATAAATTAAACTACAACACAAGCACAATCAACCATGACACATACATAATCAACATAACATAAACAACTAGCCACACAAGCATAAACACAATGCAAATATAAATATAAAGCGATAAAGAATAAAATGAAAGTAAAGAGATAAGTAAGAAGGCGCAAACCGGACACGATGATTTATAGTGGTTCGGTCACGAAGCTCCTCTTCGCCCTACTCCACTCCCCGAGTACCCAACTCAAGAGTTACTTCACTAATCAACAAACTCCCTTTAGGCGGAGAAAACCGTACACGTCGCTTAACTTGTTTTCCGACACTAAGCTAGATGTCGAGTGCTAATCTTAGCTAGCACCAATCTACACGATCTACCCGATCTACACCGTACACGTCGCTTATCCTATTTCCGACACTAAGCTAGATGTCGAGTGCTAATCTTAGCTAGCACCAATCTACCACGATCTACCCTTGATCCACATGATCAATCACACAAGCCCAATGGCTTCAAGAGATCTTCACTATCTCTACAAGATCACACTTGATCTTGACTCACTCTCTCTCACAAAGGTAAAATGATCTTGATGTATGCTATGATACAATCAAGAGTGTAACAAATGTTACAAGACCTAACAACTATAACTCTTGTATCTTCTTGGATACCTTGAGTTCTTCTCTTGCAAATGAAGAGTAATGATAACACTTTGTATCTACTTGGATACTTTGTGTTCTTCTCTTGCTAATCAAGAGGGATGACAACACTTTGTATCTTCTTGGATACTTTGTGTTCTTCTCTTGCTAATCAAGAGGAATGAAGAGGATCACTTGAGTGGATGATTGGATCACTCTTAAATAACCTAAGACTCTCCAAATGATCAAAGAAAGTTTTCTAAGTGAGGAGGGATTAGACCAGAGAAAAAGGACTGGAAAAATCAAGTTGGAAGTGTGAAATGGTCCACTATTTATAGGCAAAGAAAAATCTAGCTATTACAGAAAATTTTGTACGGACGGCTCCGTTAATTGTGCCACGGCTCCGTTAAATTTAACGGAACCTTGTAGCCGTCGGTGTCGAAAACGCTCCAGACGCTCCAAATTTTGTCTTTTAGTGGTGAAGGTTTATTTGGGGAAGTTTGGAGCTATTTTGGGGGGAAAAATAGCTGTTACTAATTCAAAATAATTTGAAATAATTTTTCCAAATAAAACATTTCTTTTTAATTCAAAAATAATTTGTAAAATGTATTTTTGAAAAATGTTTTGTCACATTTATAAAAATGTGAAGTTTAGAAAAATATAATCATTTGATCATTTGTCAAGTAGTAGATTTGTTTGTCCATACCTTGAGTGATTTACGTTGGGATGGAAATCTACGACTTTGTTGAAGCATACTTGAGGCGTCGAGAGATGTTGATGTAAGTATGCATTGATGATTTGTGTTTACAAGTAACTTGCACATTTTACGTTATGTATTACAGGTTACATGTTTGTCATTATTAAAACCGAAGAAATCGTTTAGTTTAAATATCGTAATATTTGCACTAACAATCTCCCCCTTTTTGATGATGACAAATATGTAAACCGTAACACATAGTAAAATGTAAAAGTTACCTGTTTGCACTCCCCTTCTCCCCCTTTTGTCAAATCAAAAAGGTAGTTTCCTCGAGCGCTCCCTTGAATTTACTCCCTACTCCCCTTTATTGCACTACTATCCTTTCTCCCCCGAAAGGCGAGCTTGCATCATCCTAGTGAAGCCTTCTATCAACACTTGTGAAGACGACTCCATGCTATGTATTCAAATACTCCTGAGCTCCCCCTAGCTCAATGCTCCCCCATGGTGACTTAATCCCCTTGTTTATTTACCTTAGTATCTAGCGGATCCATGGATCAAATTCATACAAAGGCTTTTCCTACATCAAGGGTTAGCTTCGTGCAGCATAATATATCACAGTATAGGAGCAACATTATAGGGATAGAATACACATAGCAAGACATGCATGGGTTAAACTATGTTAACACATAAGTGTCACAACCCGACCGAAAACCTAAGGTGTAATTGTTCACTCAATCACACTAATCAAGAACGAGATTCGTTCATTGACTGACGCACTAAATGACTTATTCCAAGTTGTCATTGGGAAGAAAAGTTCTAACAAACCTTTTGAACAACATAATCATCTACCTAAGATGATTGATGTTAAGGATAGTTTGTTGATAAGACATACTCTAAATGATTACTATTATGACAAGTCGTGCCATAAAGTAGACTCGATAGAGGTTATACCTAAATGATTCCATAAGGTGGGAGAGTGTTGGTTGTGGTAACAACAAGGACAACTTGGGTTATGTGGTTGTAGGGGATAAATAATGGGATGACCCATTAGTGGTTGTGGTGATGGTGATAGTGATAAGGATGATGTGTTAGTGCCAAGTTCAAAAAGAGATGTAGGTGACAAGGTTAGTGTGAGAGCTAAAGGTTGTGGTGATAGTGATGGTGATAAGGATGATGTGTTGGTGCCAAGTCCAAAGAGGTTTGATGGTGATAGGGTTAGTGTGATAGCTAAAGGTTGTGGTGGACTTGGTGGAGGTAAGGGTGTAGGAATCCTAAAGGTGGAGGAGGATGATGATGTGGTTGGAGATGTTGGTTTTGCCCTTTGAGGAAAGGTGGGAAAGGATGGTTTAGGTTAATATATCGTTTGCACTGACAATGAGATGCATGATATATTTCAAAAGGGAAAAAGAAAAGGTGCATGTGATCCTAACAGGATTGTTGGTGGATATCTCTAACGGGGTTAAGGTAATGAAGTTCTAGGTTTCTAGGTTGGATGATCCTAGTTATGTGTTAGGGATAATTTGGTGCATGAAGGGTTTCGTGTGTTTGTGAGGATTGAAGGTTGTTGAACTAACTATCACTTATCCAAAGTGAGGAGTAGTTGTAAGGTTTGAGTGTGATGAGTTGAAGGTTATAAGGTTTGAGTGTGATGATCTATGGGTTGAAAGTTCTTAGACTAACTGTCACTGTCAAGAGTGAAGTGTAGCTAAAAGGTTTGAGTGTGATGATGATGTTAATGTTAATGTGAGGTTTGAAGGTGAGATGCAAGATAAGCTTGCAATGGTGAGGCCTTATATAGTCAAGAGTTGTGGGATTCAAACTAAAGTTGGTGTTAGAGTCCTATGGTGTAGTGAGGGAATCCTAGGGTGTATGTGAGTTTGCAAGATTTTGCAGGTTTGAGGTTAGGAATGCAGGGATCTAAAGGAAACAGTGAAAATTCGTCAAACATAGGCACGGTACCACTAAATACCACACGGTACCATTAAATTTAACGGTACCGTGGCCTATTTAACGGTACCGTGACCTGGAAGTCACGAATTTTCCTATACAGCCTAGTTCTGGGCAGCTAAAGGGAAGTTTCCTAGGGAATAAGAATCACATTTGTGTGTTCTTGAGAGTATTTAGTGAAAGACTATATGAGTATGTTTTCGCTCCCCCTTAATCTATGACCAACCGGACAAGATGTAAAAGATAAAGAGGAAAACAAACGTTGACTAAAGCGATGAGCTTAGTAACGTCATGACAAGTAGTGGATAGCATACGATAAACTTCACCTTTGAAGTCACGTAGCTCTTCTCAATCATTGTGAATATTCATAGAATATTTATATGATGAGACATGTGATTACTTGGAGATATCCTAAGGGTTAAGAAGATAAAATCTTCAGGGTTGTGAGGTAGGTGATAAGGTTATAGGGTTATCTATGTTGATGAAGGAGGGTTATCTCAACGTATCCTAATGTCTTCGTTTGAAGTGTGTGTGAGATGAGTGGGATGCGGAAGCATTGGTAGTGTTTAGTACCATGCGGAAGTGAAAGGGAAGAAGGCTTAGGAATCAGAAGATAGATACAATCTGTTCTGAAACAGTGAGAATAAACTGTCTCAGCAAATAACGGTCCGACGGTACCGTTAAAAATAACGATACTGTCCCCTATTAAAGAGTACCGTGACCTGCTGAGGTCAGTTTTGACCCAGAATTAGATTTCTGACAAAGAAATTTCACATATGTTGTGATTTTTCTGGACCTTAGATTAAAAGAATTTATACCGAATAAATTCCTTTATGAATGAATCCACCGGGATTCGATGAACGTTTGTCGAGAACGAGAAATGACATTTAATTGCATTTCGCAAATTAAATAAACTTTAAATACTTCGGATGAAATATTTAAGTTGTCATTGGAGTTTAAGAGGATTTTACGAATAAATCTTCGCTGATTAAGGGAGATTTTTCGACACGAGGAGAGAATTTATACCTAATAAATTCTTTGACCGGTACTGGACGAGAAGAAATGACTTTTATATTTCCAGTGAAATATCTAAAAGTCATGACACGAAATAGAATAGATGATCTCAATATTTCCAGTGAAATATTCAAGAGATCATGCAAGGAACGTGAGGGATGACTTAATATTTCCAGTGAAATATTTAGATAGTCATGAGAGGGATTTAAAGAATGACTCAATATTTCCAGTGAAATATTTAAAGAGTCATGAGACGAGACGCACGAGATGACTACAATATTTCCAGTGAAATATTCAAGTAATCATAAGAGGGGTACGAGAGATGACTTTAATATTTCCAGTGAAATATTTAAATAGTCATAAGTTTTATGAAAAATGTTCCATCATTCCTAGACCTAGACGGAGATGGTAAGGGGATTCTCGGTTGAGAGGTTTGGTTGATTTAAGGGTTTCTATGTGCTTCGCACGTGAGTGTTTCATGGGGTTTTGAAAGATGTAAAGCTAGGCCTATGGTGCTGATTTGCAGCAGGGTTTGGGATCTTAATACGTGTATATTCACACGAGGATGAAAGGAACTACTAATTACTTATATAGTAACTCGTGAGTCCTTTGGATGAGCGTTTTAACATATGTTGTTAAAAGGCTTGAGTATGATGTTTTGGATATGACATTTAACAATTGCGATCGCAAGTTAAACTTACTTGAATATTTCGGATGAAATATTTAAGTTGTCAACCCTACTCCGAGTTCTACTAGGTTTGTTCCTAACCTTCCCATGACAAAAAGGTGTATTACTTGGAAGAAGGCGAAGTGATGACTGGGGAATTAGGGTAACTTCGCGACTACTTTGACTTATGGGTTTTGACACTAGTGTATGGCTCTATGACTTCTAAGGGTTCATAGTGATGGGCATACCTAATTCCTAATGTGTCAAAAGGACATAGTGTGGGTGCAAACTTTACAAGTAAATCATGTAAAATGCACATAAGGAATAAATGCAAGCATCATGTAAAACATGATAATCATTTAGCATTTAAGATCATGAAGACATTTAACCATATCTTACGAGAACATGTTATCATTTTGAAACACGTATGTGGGATGCAAGCAATCTAGGTTTGCTAAGGCAGATCCTAATTACTACTTGTTCAAGATGACATCCTAATGGGAGATAAAGTTCACCGATGTAAACTATCTCTAGTCAAATGTAGGAATGAAAGTTTTTCAAGTTAGAGAATGAGTATGAGACTATCACTAGTGGTGCTCAATTAAGGCTAAACACGACCATTTTTACGGGTTATACACGAACCCAACTTCTCTCCTGGAAGCAATTCAACCGTTAGGTCAAATTGAATTTCTAGTGCGATAGGTTCTCCAGTAGTCATTCTCATGTTAGAAAAATTCGAATTCCTATATTTTCCTATTGAAGTGTAGCAAAGATGATATTAGCTTACTTCGCTAATACATGGCCTAATATGACTCAATTAACCATACTTTGAAAGTCGGTTAAGAGAATGACATGTCTTACACAACTCCTAACAAAGGCAAGCGAAATGTTTTAATTTCGTGTTTGAGATTCAGAGGTTATTTGATGAAGGTGGTGTATTTTATAATCTCTTGGACATCATCTTTGTTTGTTGAGTTGTTACATGTTATTTTAACATTATTTGGTTTCCTAGAACCAAGAGACACTCTAATGTGATACAATGTAGAACCTACTACATTGTGTGTGTTTCAAGAATGCTCCTTTGCATAACTTGAGGAAAGAATCTAGTAGAGGTTACTTACCTCAATAGATTTTGTGAGTGTTTTATTTAAAATGAGACATACTGTTTATTTCAACAAGTATGCTTTTCTAAGAGGAAACTTATCACTCTTAAGAATGCTTTGTGAAACAAGTATTTTAGTGTATGATCAATTTTACTTGTTTATGAAATGACACATGTCATATTAGGTTATTATTCAACTCTAATATCCTATATTTGTTAACAGGATGCAATGTATTCTCTTGTAACATAACCATTCATGTCACAAAGAAAATAAGATGCATAGGATATAAGTTATCCTTTGTCAATCTTTTGATAAGAGAAATACATGTGATATTCTCAAAGATTGATGACTTACATAATAGTTAATAACATATTATGTATGACACTTTTACTAGACATGTGACATTGAGTGTTGAGTCGTTCATGAGCAAAGTTTACATATGTTGTTTGTTTGCTCTTGTTTGGTTTTTCGGAAATGACACATTTACTAATTGCATTGCAATGTAAATTACTTGTATATTTCGAATGAAACATCCAAGTTGTCAATCCTACTTGGTTGTGTATTTTATGCATCTTTTAAACATATTAGTTTAATATTTGGAACACAACCATTGGACAAGAAGGCTCAATATGACATCTTCAACACAAGTGTGAGTTATGATCTGATGCATATTATTTTCGTCTTGAGAGGACGTCATTATTTTCATAACAATCGAGTGTGATTGAGTATGTAGATTCAAGAAAATATGTTTCATCATGTTTTGATGTTATCTTGAAGCTAAACAAATAATGACTCCAATTTCATGTCCATACTCGACAACTTGTCAATTAGATTCGAAGATGATATCAATCATAATTTGAATAATGAATTGATATGTACTCGAGATCTTTCTTGACCTTCACAATCACTCCTTTTTTTTTTTAAAAAAAAAGAAAATAAAAATTTAAGGAGTGTGTTCCATTTATTCTAACACTAGTTGTATGTGTGAGGTTAATGACAAATTAAGTTACTACTTTGAAATTGTCATTTATTTTATTTGAGAAAAACTATTTATATTATTAAGTATAATACTCTTAGTTTTTCGACACCTCATTAGTATATAAAAATAATTACCTTAACCATTTTTATACCACATACGTAAAATACTAAATGTTTAAAAATATTTTGTATATGTGTTAGATCAATGCAAGTTTAATACATTTTCTTTTACTTAAATACTAATGTATTAAAATGGCCTTTTATCTTGTTTAAACAACCCATGGTCAAACAAGATAAACTAATGTAATGTTTTAAAGATCATGTTACGGATTTTATGAAAATGTTAAGTATTTTGGGGTGATATACTTTTTACACTTAAACCTTTTGAAAAATAATTGTGTAAGACAATATCTTTCGACACACATGATCTACCAACTTAGTTTTATTCCTAAGAAGGTTACTAAACCATTTTAAAAACTTGCAACAAATGCAAGAAAAATGGTCTATGCCTATATGCAATGCAAAATCAATTACGCTACTTAGTGCAAGAAGTCTAGCCTAAGTCCTATTGACGTATAAGCCGAAAAGCTAATATTCGACACATAGCAACAAGGCATGAAGGACATTTATGCTTATAAATAAAATTAGCTCAACTAGAGATAACAATAAGCATACAAAAGTATTAACTAATAATACTAAGACATAAAGAAAGCAAATAGTCATTTAGCATAACACACAAAGATACTTATCTTTATTTTGTGTATTAAGTATAACAATGTACACTTAGCTTGACTTTATTTGAAAATGAATTATTTTCCACCCCATTCAAAGATTTGATCAAGTTCAACACTTTGAAATCATGAATGCATCAACGTGTGATGTTCACTTTGTGATTTGACAAAAAAATTTGTGCATTCGGCATGACCGGAAAAGACTCTTTGTTACGAATTAAAGACATCCATAAATTTCACTTTACAATCACTTTCTAAAAATATTTTTAAGTGAAAGTAGACTCAATTACGTTTAAAACGATAGGTGGCACGACTCCTACGGACTTACGGTTGATTTTATACGAATTTTTTTAAAATTACCGAATTCTGAAAAACAGACGAAGGTACCGTTAAATTTAGCGGTACCGTCCATATTTAATGGAGCCGTCCGTTATATTTAACGGTGCCGTACGTCTGACATCAGTTTTTGAACAGAACCAACTTTTATCAATTTAAGAAAACCTTCAAGCTAGTATGACAACATATACTTAACAACAAAACTTGTAAGTATTAAGTAACTAAATACTTTTCATATTTTTATCACCTTCATGGGTAATTTGATACATGGATCGTACTCAATTTTGAAAACCATTTTTTTTAAAAATTTGAGCGACGTGGCTCTGGTACCAATTATGGAAACCGTAGAGGGGGAGTGAATACGTTTCCAGTTAGAAACTTAAAACCTTTTGTATCAAACACCCAATCAAGTGTGACGTAATATGAAAAGTGTCAACAATGATCACATATCATCTAGGGATGAATAAATTAAACTACAACACAAGCACAATCAAACATGACACATACATAATCAACATAACATAAGCAACTAGTCACACAAGCATAAACGCAATGCAAATATAAATATAAAGCGATAAAGAATAAAATGAAAGTAAAGAGATAAGTAAGAAGGCGCAAACCAAACACGATGATTTATAGTGGTTCGGTCACGAAGCTCCTCTTCGCCCTACTCCACTCCCCGAGTACCCAACTCGAGAGTTACTTCACTAATCAACAAACTCCCTTTAGGCGGAGAAAACCGTACACGTCGCTTAACTTGTTTTCCGACACTAAGCTAGATGTCGAGTGCTAATCTTAGCTAGCACCAATCTACCACGATCTACCCGATCTACACCGTACACGTCGCTTATCCTATTTACGACACTAAGCTAGATGTCGAGTGCTAATCTTAGCTAGCACCAATCTACCACGATCTACCCGATCTACCCTTGATCCACATGATCAATCACACAAGCCCAATGGCTTCAAGAGATCTTCATTATCTCTACAAGATCACACTTGATCTTGACTCACTCTCTCTCACAAAGGTAAAATGATCTTGATGTATGCTATGATACAATCAAGAGTGTAACAAATGTTACAAGACCTAACAACTATAACTCTTGTATCTTCTTGGATACCTTGAGTTCTTCTCTTGCAAATGAAGAGGAATGATAACACTTTGTATCTACTTGGATACTTTGTGTTCTTCTCTTGCTAATCAAGATGGATGACAACACTTTGTATCTTCTTGGATACTTTGTGTTCTTCTCTTGCTAATCAAGAGGAATGAAGAGGATCACTTGAGTGGATGATTGGATCACTCTTAAATAACCTAAGACTCTCCAAATAATCAAAGAAAGTTTTCTAAGTGAGGAGGGATTAGACCAGAGAAAAAGGACTAGAAAAATCAAGTTGGAAGTGTGAAATTGTCCACTATTTATAGGCAAAGAAAAATCTAGCCGTTACAGAAAATTTTGTACGGACGGCTCCGTTAATTGTGCCACGGCTCCGTTAAATTTAACGGAACCTTGGAGCCGTCGGTGTCGAAAATGCTCCAGACGCTCCAAATTTTGTCTTTTAGTGGTGAAGATTTATTTGGGGAAGTTTGGAGCTATTTTGGGGGGAAAATAGCTGTTACTAATTCAAAATAATTTGAAATGATTTTTCCAAATATAACATTTCTTTTTAATTCAAAAATAATTTGTAAAATGTATTTTTGAAAAATGTTTTGTCACATTTATAAAAATGTGAAGTTTAGAAAAATATAATCCTTTGATCATTTGTCAAGTAGTAGATTTGTTTGTCCATACCTTGAGTGATTTACGTCGGGATGGAAATCTACGACTTTGTTGAAGCATACTTGAGGCGTCGAGAGATGTTGATGTAAGTATGCATTGATGATTTGTGTTTACAAGTAACTTGCACATTTTACGTTATGTATTATAGGTTACATGTTTTTCATTATTAAAACCGAAGAAATCGTTTAGTTTAAATATCGTAATATTTGCACTAACAAGTACATTGATGAATATGACAAGTTATTGTGTAGAGTAGATTTGACTGAGGAACAAAGTATGAGTTTCTTTTTCGCTGGATTGCAAAGTGACATTGAGTTGGCTGTGAGAATGTTTAGTCCAAAGTCATTGGCTGAATTGTATGGGTTGACTAAGTTGCAAGAAGCCAACGTGAATGCTATGAAAAGTGGGAGTGCTTATAGTGGTCATAATTCAAAATTTGGAGCTAATTCAGAGGCTAACAGTTTTTCAAAACCATTGTTGCCTTTGCCAAACACTCATAATACCACTGTTAGGCCTAAACCAAACACCCCAGTTGGAGGAACAAATAGGAGATTGACTCAAAAGGAATATGCAGAAAAGAGAGCCCACAATTTATGTTTTTATTGTGATGAGAAGTATGTTCCAGGGCACAAATGTAGTGGTCAATTGTACTCATTGGTGGTTATGCCTGAAATTGACACTGATGAGACAGAGTGTTTGGAAGAAGATGAAAATTGTGTAGATACTGGTGTGGTGGAGTTGCAGGCACCACAAATCTCTATCCATGCCCTTACTGGCACTACTAACTTTCAAACTATGAGAGTTATTAGGAAGGTAGGGAAACATGATATTCATATATTGGTTGACTGTGGTTCTACATATAATTTTGTGGATAAAGGTGTAGCCAAGAAGTTAGGCTGTAATGTCAAACCTACTTATCCTTTGGCTGTGGCAGTTGCCAATTGAAGCAATTTGATTACTAACTCAGAATGCAAAGACTTCAAATGGCACTTTGGAAATAAACCTTTTGCAACTGATGTCATGTTATTGCCTTTGGGTGGATGTGAAATGGTGTTGGGGATCCAATGGTTAGCCACATTGGGAGACATGATCTGTAATTTCAAGGAGCTCAGGATGGAATTTAAGTACAATGGGAAGAGGGTGCTGCTTAGGGGTACACAGAAGTCAAATATGGAGTGGTTAGGGCATAAGAATGCAGAGAGAGTTGTGAGGCAACTTGCACAAGCTCAACTCCATTCTATGATGTTGTGTGTCATACCTGAATCAGAGGCTAGTTGTATGAAGATTGAGGGAGAATCACCAGAAATTGACCCAAATTTGCAGCTGGTAATTGATCACTATCAAGATGTGTTTGCCACACCAACTGAGTTACCACCACAAAAGGAGCATGACCACATAATTCCTTTATTGGAAGGAGCTGCACTAGTCAACATTAGACCATACAGACACCCTCCAATACAAAAGGATGCCATTGAAGGTATGGTTAAAGAATTACTTGAAGCAGGAGTGATTAAGAAAATTCACAACCCTTTCTCTTCTCCTATTGTTATGGTCAAAAAGAAGGATAACTCTTGAAGTATGTGCATAGATTACAGGCAACTTAACAAGCAGACTATGAAAGATAAGTTTCCTATTCCTATTATAGAAGAACTAATCGATGAGTTACATGGGTCAAAAGCGTTTACTAAGCTGGATTTGAGGTCTGGTTACCATCAAATCAGAATGTGTGAAGACGATATAGCTAAGATAGCATTCAAAACACATGAAGGCCACTATGAATTTTTGGTTATGCCATTTGGGTTAACCAATGCTCCATCAACATTCCAATCTCTCATGAATGAAGTGTTCAAGGCTTATCTCAGAAAGTTTGTTTTGGTGTTTTTTTTTATGACATCCTTATATACAGTCAAAGTTTGGAAGATCATGTGAATCATGTGCAGACTGTGTTGGAAACTATGAGGTGTCACAAGCTGTATGCTAAGCTCAGTAAGTGTGTGTTTGGAATTGGGCAAGTGGAATACTTGGGGCATGTGATTTCAGCTGAAGGGGTTGCTACTGAACCAGATAAGATCAAAGCCATGGCCAACTGCCCTGTGCCTACCAACATCAAGCAGCTAAAGGGTTTCCTTGGGCTTACAGGCTACTATAGGAGATTTATTAGAGGCTATGCCACCATTAGTAAACCCCTAACTCAACTTTTAAAGAAGAATGCTTTTGCTTGGAGTGATGAAGCCCAAACAACCTTTGAACAGCTCAAGCAGACAATGGTAAGTGCTCCAGTTTTGAAATTGCCGGATTTTACCAAGGAATTTACTTTGGAAACTGATGCATCAGGAGTGGTAAACCCCTAACTCAACTTTTAAAGAAGAATGCTTTTGCTTGGAGTGATGAAGCCTAAACAGCCTTTGAACAGCTCAAGCAGACAATGGTAAGTGCTCCAGTTTTGAAATTGCCTGATTTTACCAAGGAGTTTACTTTGGAAACTAATGCACCAAGAGTGGGATTGGGGGCAGTACTTTTTCAAGAGGGCCATCCCATAGCTTTCCTTAGTAAAACTCTCTCTTCCAAACACCAGCTACTATCCACCTATGAGAAAGAATTTCTAGCAATTGTGCAGGCCTTAGAGAAATGGAGAGGGTATCTTTTGGATAGGCATTTTAAGATTAAAACTGACCATTTTAGTCTTAAATATCTGTTAGATCAAAGAATGACAACCCCAGCTCAAGTTAAGTAGCTGCCCAAACTTATGGAATTTGACTATGAGATACATTACAAGAAGGGGGTTGAAAATGTCATTGTTGATGCCTTGTCAAGACTACAGCAGGGTGAATTACTTACTATGGTTTCTTCTACCATCACAACTGCCTTGTATCAAAGAATTGTGGACAGTTGGGACAATGATCCTTTTTTGAAGCAGTTGATCCAAAAATTACAGGCTGGAACAGTGAAAACATGACACTACACTTGGGCTAATTCTCAGTTAAGAAGGAAAGGCAAGTTGGTGGTGGGTAATGATCAAGTGCTCAGGTCAGAATTGATTCAACAAGTGCATAATGATTCAGTGGGAGTACATTCAGGGGTGAAAACAACTACTCACAAGCTATACAATTTGTTCTATTAGAGAAAATTGAGGAAGCAAGTGAAACAATGGATCAGGGAGTGTGATGTATGTCAAAGGTGCAAACCTGATTTAGCTGCATATCTAGGTCTGTTACAACCCTTACCAATGCCTGCAACTATATGGTCCAGTATTTCTATGGACTTTGTGGAAGGTCTGCCTAAGTCTCAAGGTAAGAATGTGATCTTTGTGGTAGTAGATAGGCTGAGTAAGTATGCTCATTTCATGGCTCTTACCCATCATTTCACTGTTGCCAATGTTGCACAAGTTTTCTTGGACAACATCTATAAACTACATGGGATGCCAAACAATATTGTGTCAGACAGAGATAAAGTCTTCCTAAGTACTTTTTGAAGGGAGTTGTTCAAATTGTTACAAGTTCAGTTGCATATGTCCTCTGCATACCACCCTTAGACAGATGGTCAAACTGAGGTGGTAAACAAATGTTTGGAATGCTATTTGAGGTGCATGTGTGGATAGCAACCCAAACAGTGGGCTAAATGGTTATCTTTGGATGAGTGGTGGTGTAACACCCCCAAATCAGATCGCAGTGGAAATAATATTTGGGGTGCTACGTATTTGGATCATAACACAAGTAATAGAGAACGAATTTATCAAATCCGTTTTAAAAGCTTCATTAAATTAAAAAATAAGTTTTATATAATTGAAATGCGGAAAACAATGCCCATGATAATTATTAGTTGTCCCATAGTACAAAAACTCTGGTCATGAGTGTTATATGTACACTCCCAAAAGTGTGCCTATGCCCCTGCCAAGCACTGCCTTGCATCATCATAAATCAACAACTAAACACCTGAGAAAAACATGATAAAAGTCAGCTAAAAGCTGGTGTAGGTTTATATAAAGCAGTAAAGTTGGACCAGTAAGTTCATGAGTTAACATTTCAAAGTGCGAAATGTATACAAAAGTGCTATTACGCTGCACTAAGTTTCATGCTACCGAAGCTACGACAGTTGCATGAAAAGTGTTCATGTAATAATAAGGCCCGACAAGTGTTCTATCCCTAGTCACTTGTAATTCGACGTGGTATACATCCGTTTGTCCAATCCGGACTGTTGAATCCCAACACGGATGGAGGTGTCACCCTCAATAGATCTATTTATATCACTCGTGCTTCCCAGCAGGAATTAACGGTACATGATCATGGGCATTTGGGATACAGTACTTAGGCCAACAGGTAATAATTTGTCAAACAAAAGCATTGTTTAAGTAGTCCACAAAAGTAAGCATGTTTCTCACCCCAAGTAGTTTAAAATGAATATTAAAGAGTAATAGTGGGGCTATGACTTACCTTGAGCGTAATTGGCAAGGTGAAATATGAAATTAAGTGAATTATGGGAACGGCTCCAACACACGACCTGAATAATAGTGAAGTCTGAGATTTTGACAGTTTTGGCTCAATACGAATAATGAGTGTGAAAATGAGCAACGGATAACGGTTTGGTTTGTGATGTGTGTGTTTGATATGCTTAAAATGCTTAAAGCTCAAAATAATATTATATATAATATTATCTTGTTTTTATGTCATTTAATTCATAAATATCGTTTCCTCGAAAGTGGTGAAACGAAACGTTAAGTTAAATCGTTAAAACTCGTTATATAAATATAACGTAACGTGTTTAAATATATTAAAATGAATAGTACAAATGCACGTGATTGTGTGAAAAAGTGTAAAATATGAAATAGAATTGAAAATGGTATAAAGTTTTGCACCGTTAGTCCTTGGTTACATTTTTAGTCCAAAAAGGGTCAAATGTTACATTTTATGACTTCTAGTTATTGTTTTATCTTTTTATACCCATAAGTTACTGATTTGACAGTTTGTACCCTATTTTTTCGAAAGTTACAATTTTAACCCTAATAGTAAATATGCTTTGCAAATTTAGTCCAAAAATCACAAAAAGGGTAGGAAAAATTATTCGAGAGTTTTACTAATTTTATATAGCTTATTCAAGTCTAATGGAACTACTTATTACCAATAAGTGCTTATTTTTAAGCTTAATGGGCTTAACGAGTTGAAAAATAAAGCCCATTAAGGTTTTTCGATCCATTGCGTTTAAGGACTAAGTGGGCTTATCATTGGGCTTGTTTTAAGGTTACAAAAACATAATAAGTGAGCTTATATGATCAACTTATACGAAGTGCTTAAAAATGGCTTATTGGGCTTTTAAGCCCACTCGTTAATATATGTGTATAATAGAACAGTCCGAGTAGCGTTTGGTTTGGTGTTTTTAAAGGGCTTATACGAGCTTATCAATGAAAACTCATAACAACAATTTATTAGGTGAGCTTATGAAGAAACAAGTTGAGTAATAAAAATTATATGTTATATGTATGGTTTCGATTTTATAGAACCATTTCTTAGTCGATAAATGAGTAGGTCCGAAAATAAATATGACTTAAGTATGTGTTATATTTTTATACGATTAACATGTAATAAAAATGGTGTTCGATATGTAATGAAATGAACATGTAAATGTCGAACAAGAGTGTAACTTGATTTTCTAGCCTTCCATCAATAGGAGGCAACCATGTTTTACGTAAAATGAATATTAGAACTCGTAAAAATTAATAAAAAGTAAATACGATCGAGTAAAAATGTGTAAGATGCATGGGACATTAATATCGATACAAAATAATAGAAATGAGTTGAAAAGGCTTACAACACCTCAAAAGGTGGGAGTTAATACGTTATAACGGACTAGAAATCGGATAGAATTCAAGTAACCCGCTAGAACTATAAACCAAGGCTTCGAATGGGACTTGTCGACTTGCAATGAGCTCGAATGGAATGGAAATGCTCCTGGTCTTCTTGAGGGGTTCGAACAGGGGTTGAAATACTTGAGAGAATGTATGTAAAAATGTCTAGTGTGAATGGGAATTAATGTATATGAAATATGTATATGTGTTCGACATATAAGTGTATATATTGGATTTTTGAGACACAACTTGGCATGTACAGGAATATGGCAGTGATTTGATGACTTTAAGGAGATTTGCATTTGAGTTTTAGTAATATTTGCATGTACAGGAATATGTATCGTGTGATATTGTGAGACAAGGTGAGAAACAAGCTTCTAAACTCATAAATGATCATAGAAAAATAAATGTGCTAGGTAATATAAAGTTTAGATCGTTTTGGTTAAATGATGTGAAATTATGTGTGAACTTGTACACTTGTCGAGGGTAATTAGCTTTAGGTCTCGTTAGGTGATCAAACGTTTGAAATAAAATGTGGGATTCAACATCAAGCTTCTTTGGTGGGTGAGGAGTCGAGTGATGTAAAAAGTTGGGTGTGTTGTGTGTCGAAATCAAAAGAAAACGATGCCAAGTGTGGTGAGTTTAGTCGAGTGAGATAAGTGAAATAAATAAACTTATAAGATTTTGGGTTGGGCTGGAGATTAGTACCAGGCCATAAAGATTGGGCCGAGTATGTATATAAGGATCCGTTTGGTTATATTAGTGTGTTTATTTCGTTGTGGTCCGCGTGTGAGCTCGTTCCAATATTTGGTGAATCACGTATCAACGTGTTTGAGTTATTATAATGTAATAACAACATTAAATGAGATAACCTCTCATTAATAGATGTCAATAAATAAATAATGCGCATTTTCTGATAAAGTAATAATTATTATTAATATGGAAAATTACCATTTGTCACAGTCTCCCAACCTTATTTGAATGTCGTCCCGACATTCACTTCGTGTTATCAGGTGAAGATGCAAAAAGATGGGGATATTTGGCCTTGAATTCATCTTCACGTTCCCACGTGAATTCAGGGCCTCTTTGGGAATCCCAACGAACCTTGACAATTGGTATTCGACTATGTTTTAATCTCTTGACCTCTCGGTCCATGATTTCAATAGGTTATTCGATAAAGTGTAGTCGATTGTCAATTTCGATTTCCTCCAAAGGAATAGCAAGAGTTTCCTCAGACAAGCATTTTTTTAGATTGCATACATGAAAGACATCATGTACACTGTTCAGTTCTTGCGGCAGTTGGAGTCGGTACGCTACCAGTCCGATTCTTTCTAGAATTTCAAAAGGTCCAATGTAACGAGGATTTAGTTTTCCACGTTTACCAAAACGTATCACGCCTTTCCATGGCGAAACCTTCAACATGACTCTGTCCCCTACTTGGAACTCAAGAGGTTTACGTCGTCGGTCTTGTGCAGCTTGCATATGGCTACGAATCTGCACAATCTTTTCGGTTGTCTCATGGATGAGTTCGGGTCCTGTGAGTTGACTGTCTCCTACTTCAGTCCAACAAATGGGTGATCGGCACTTACATCCATAAAGTGCCTCGAATGGTGCAGCTTTTATACTTGTATGATAGCTTTTGTTGTACGAGAATTCGACTAGGGGCAAATGTCCGTCCCATTTCTTGCCGAAGTCTATAACACAAGCTCGGAGCATATCCTCCAAGGTTTGAATGGTTCTTTCGCTTTGGCCGTCTGTTTGGGGATGATAAGCTGTACTCATGTCAAGTTTTGTCCCCAAAGCTTTCTAGAGTGACTGCCAAAAGTTTGAACTGAAACGACTGTCGCGATCGGAGATGATTGAAATTGGTACTCCATGTCTGGAGACTACTTCTTTCAGAGATATAAACGAGCGAGTTGATCCATGCTGTCGGTTTCTTTGATGGGAAGAAAATGAGCAGATTTGGTGAGTCTGTCGACAATCACCCAAATCGTGTCGTATCCACTGGATGTTCTTGGTAGTTTGGTTATAAAGTCCATAGTGATTCGTTCCTATTTCCATACAGGGAGTTCATGTTGCACTAGTAATCCAGACAGTCTCTGATGTTCCGCGTTAACTTTAGAACAAGTTAAGCATTTATTAACATATAGTGCAATATCCGCCTTCATGTTAGGCCACCAATATAGTTTCTTAAGATCAAGGTACATCTTATCAGCTCCGGGATGAATAGAGTACTTGGACTTATGCAACTCATGCATAATTAACTCTCGTATCCCACCATAGAGTGGTACCCAGCTTCTATCGTTGAAGCACAATACTTCGTCTGATCTCTTTATAAAGCCATTTGCATTCTATGGCATACCATAGAGTTTTTCACTTGGTCTATTTTCTTCCTTGAGCGCCTCAACCTGAGCCTCGAGGATTTTTGTTGGGAGTGGTGAACTGATCGTCATTCCTAGTGATCTGACTCTCAAGGGTTTGAGTCGTTCTTTCCGGCTAAGAGCATCTGCCACAACGTTGGCTTTTCCCGGGTGATAATGAATTTCACAGTCGTAATCACTGAGTAATTCTAGCCACCTACGTTGTCTCATGTTCAACTCTTTTTGGTCTAGGATATGTTGCAGGCTTTTGTGGTCCGTATACACTGTACACTTAGTGCCGTACAGGTAATGTCTCCATATCCTAAGAGCGAATACAACTGCTCCCAGTTCTAAATCATGGGTTGTGTAATTCTTTTCATGTGTCTTGAGTTGTCGTGATGCATAAGCAATCACCTTCTATCTCTGCATCAATACAACACCTAAACCTTTGTGCGAAGCGTCGCAGTATATGACAAAGTCATCGCTTCCTTCAGGTAAGGCCAATATGGGTGCACTACACAACTTTTCTTTGAGAGTTTGGAATGCCTCTTCTTCGTCTTTTCCCCAGACGTACTTCACGTTTTTCTGAGTTAGGGTGGTTAATGGTTTGGCTATTTTGGAGAATCCCTCGATGAATCTCCTGTAATAACCGACAAGTCCTAAGAATTGGTGTATTTCAGTTGGAGTTGTTGGCGCCGCCCCATCCTTAATTGAATCAATCTTTGCAGGGTCCACGTGAATACCCTGGCTGTCAATAACGTGACCGAGAAATTGTACAGTGGAAATCCAGAAATCACATTTCGAGAATTTTGCATACAATTCCTCCTTCTTGAGCAATTCCAGAATCATCCTGAGATGTTTTTCATGTTCTTCCTTGTTCTTGGAGTAGATCAGGATATTGTCTATGAATACAATCACAAACTTATCCAAATATGGTTTGCACACCCGGTTCATAAGGTCCATGAATACTGCTGGTGCGTTTGTCAAACCAAATGGCATAACCTGGAATTCGTAGTGTCCGTAACGGGTTCTAAATGTTGTTTTTGGGATGTCTTCTTCTCGAACTCGAAGTTGATGGTATCCAGATCGAAGGTCGATCTTTGAATACACGCTAGAACCTTGTAGTTGATCGAATAGGTTGTCAATCCTAGGGAGTGGGTATCGGTTCTTTATTGTTAACTTGTTCAGCTCTCTATAGTCGATGCACATCCGAAAGGTTCCGTCTTTCTTCTTGACGAATAGAACAGGGGCTCCCTAAGGTGAGGAACTAGGCCTGATGAAACCTTTCTCTGAGAGTTCTTGTAGTTGTTCTGACAATTCTTGCATCTCTCAAGGAGCTAATCTGTACGGTGCTCGCGCTACGGTGCAGCACCTGGTACTAAGTCAATTTGAAACTCGAGTTGCCTGACTGGTGGGAGTCCAGGCAAGTCCTCAGGAAAAACTTCTGGAAAGTCACGCACGATCGGCACGTCTTCTAGGCGGTTTTCTTTAGACTCCTTCTTTATCTTCTCAACTTGTGCTACCAAGAGGAGACATACATCCTCAATGTACTTCTGAGCTTTGGTGCATGATATGATGTTCAATCGAGATGTAACTCTACGGTCGCTTCTATCTCCTAATACTTCCAATACTTCGTTACCGTACGGTACACGAACAATCTTCTTGTCGCAGATGATCACCGCATGGTGTTTAGATAACCAGTCCATTCCAATAATAACGTCGAAACTGCCAAGTCCTACTGGCATAAGATCTATGTTGAATGGGTGGTTCAACAGGTTTAGCGTACAACCTCGGATTATAGTTTCTACTCTTTCCACATTACCATTAGCTAATTCTACGTCGTAACCAATGTCTAAAGCTGTAGGGATGTTATCTAGCAACTGACTATATGTGTTTGATATGAAACTCTTATCCGCTCCGGTATCAAATAAAATAGATGCATAACGGTTTTTTAGAAGAAACATACCCGTAACGACGTTCGGGTCCTCCGGTGCTTCTCTTCCTCCAACCACATACACTCTTCCTCGGGCATTTCCTGCATAGCCCTAGTTCCCTCCAGCAGCTTGATTCCCATTGTTACCCTGGTTTCTCTGTTTCCTGCACTCATTCCTGAAGTGCCCTTTTTCCCCACAACCAAAGCAGGTAATGGAAGATTTATCCTTGATGGTAGGAGTTCTTTGATTAGCCACTGGCGCCCTCTGAGCAGTAGCAAGAACTGTTGCTCTGCAATTCTTGGTCATATGATCGATCTTTTCACAATTTCCATATTTCACGGTGCATGGTCCGTTGTGATGGAGTTTACAACGGTTACACAGAGGAGCTTTTCCAGCATAGGCCCTCTGATCACTGGGTCCAGCAGAATAAACCTTAGCGACTTCCTGTCATTTGTTTGGTTGATGGTTGGCTCTTGAGTTGTCCTCCCATTTCCTTTTGTTATCTCCTCCTTTTTCTGCCATATCTTGGATCACCTGATCCATTAAGTTGTGAGAGATGGAGATTGTGTTATGCAAGTTGTTAGGATTTGCAGCCAATATATTCCCTCTGATGTTCAAGGGTAATCCTCCAATGTAACGCTCTATTATTCGCGCCTCAGTAGCAACCAACTCAGGACATAATAATGCTAATTCTTGGAAACATTGTGTATACACCAAAATGTTGGTGCCTTGAACCTTCAAGTTCAAAAATTTTGTTTCCATCTTTTTTACCTCAGTGCGAGGACAATACTTCTGAAGCATTAATGCCTTGAATTGCTCCCATGCCATAGCGTAAGCAATATCCATTCCTGATGACTTCATGTAAGAGTTCCACCAGGTTAAAGCACTGCCTGTCAAAGTATACGAGGCATACTTAACCTTGGATTCTTCTTCGCAATTGCAGATGCGGAACACAGTTTCCAACTTTTCTAGCCATCTTGCCAAGCTGACAGCTCCCTCAGTTCCTCCAAAACTTCCTGGATCACAAGCACGAAATTCCTTGTATGTGCAACTCCGACTGACATTAGTGGGTCTCGCGGCTCTATCACCGGTGTTGGTGCTTGATCCCACATTGGCAGCAGCGGCCATGGCTTCTGCCACTTGCTGTGCCACGAGTTGTGCCAAAGTTGGCTGGTTGACTACGTTTGGAGGGGGAGTGGCATTAGTTGCGTTGCGAGTACGGTTTGATTTGCGTGGAGCCATTTGTCTACAAAAGAAAGTAACAAATGATGAGATTTTGCATGAGAGTATGATAAGTCATCACATGAATGAATAGCATTACAGTAGAGCATGAAAGAAAGAATTTAATCAAGATGATCAATTAACAGGGAGATATAACAAAATGAGCTTGTTATAGATTAAAAGTCGGTTACAAGATTGGAAAATTACAAGCTTATTGGAAAATACATCAGACACTAACCGAAGACTACTCGGTTTAGTAGGTACAGAAACGATACATATGAATCTAAGATTAGTTATGTCCTTGATGTAAACGCTTAACTTCTGCCTCAAGCTCCAGTTGTGCAGCTTCCATGTCTGCGAAGCGTCTCTGGAACTCCTGGCACATCCTCATCTGAGTAGCCAACATGGCCTCTAAGACGGAAATCTTCTGATCCTAGTTCCTCGCCGTGTCTCTGGCTAACCATAGGGTCCTTTCAACATCTTCTACCCTGCTATGTGTCTGAGTATGGTCTCTACCCAAACAACGGACTCTGGAATCCAAGTTTCAACGTCTTCTACCCTGCTATGTGTCTGAGTATGGTCTCTACCCAAACAGCGGACTCTGGAATCCAAGTTTCTAAGCTCATAGTTGTAAGTATCCTGCATCTCATCAACTTTCATCCCTAAGTCAAACACTTCTCGCCTCTCGGCATCGGCTCTCCTAAACAGAGTGTCAATGTTTCGATCATACCATTCGAAACGTGTTGGTTGTAACCTTTCCAGCTGATCAGTGTGGACGTCTAGTGTGCTGGCTTGTTGATGAAGAATGGTCCATATCGAATCACGAGTACTTACATTATAGTTAGGGGGATTAAGTGAGGATACGTCATCTCGGACGTCTGGCATTGGGGAGTCTGGAACGTCAGATAGTAGAGAGTTTGGCTCAACATCTTTCCAAATTGTTTCTTGATGCGTTCCCCTTGAACTCTGCCCAATCTCGAATGTTGCCGGAAAACCAATCAACTCTTCATAAGACTCAGTAGCTCTCCTAAGTCTTTGATGCGGAGGTGAGTGAGTAGGTGATGAGGGTGGTGGTATCTGAGTATTTAGAGTAAGTTCCATATTAGGTTGTGGTTGTGACACTTGTACATAGGGATCTTCAGCATCTGGAGTGATCTGAAGGGTAGGCGATGTACGAGTAGTACGGAGAATGGTTTCGGAAATATCAAATGATTCGGAAGACATGGTCTGTGACAAATAAGGTATACGTGTATAAGTATATAGAAGATACTAATAATCTTTAGTGTAAGGCTAGAAAGTATTAGCCATAATATAAGTACATATGTATATGTATACAATTGACACGAAAGCATGTGTCATCAAAGTAGCATGCAAGTATATGCTAGGCTTGCTGAAACAATAAGTAGAGTAGCAAGTAAAGTGGCAAGTAAGGCAGGCTGGCACATGGCGGTCATAGGTTGAGTTTTTGTAAAAAGCGGTTATAGACTAGGTTTTATATGTACCTAGTTCTCTATAACCTTAGCTCTGATGCCAATCTGTAACACCCCCAAATCAGATCGCAGCGGAAATAATATCTGGGGTGCTACGTATTTGGATCATAACACAAGTAATAGAGAACGAATTTATCAAATCCGTTTTAAAAGCTTCATTAAATTAAAACATAAGTTTTACATAATTGAAATGAGGAAAACAAGGCCTATGATAATTATTAGTTGTCCCATAGTATAAAAACTCTGGTCATGAGTGTTATGTGTACACTCCCAAAAGTGTGCCTATGCCCCTGCCAAGCACAGTCTTGCATCATCATAAATCAACAACTAAACACCTGAGAAAAAAATGCTAAAAGTCAGCTAAAAGCTGGTGTAGGTTTACATAAAGCAGTAAAGTTGGACCAGTAAGTTCATGAGTTAACATTTCAAAGTGCGAAATGTATACAAAAGTGCTATTACGCTGCGCTAAGTTTCATGCTACCGAAGCTACGACAGTTGCATGAAAAGTGTTCATGTAATAATAAGGCCCGACAAGTGTTCTATCCCTAGTCACTTGTAATTCGACGTGGTATACATCCGTTTCTCCAATTCGGACTGTTGAATCCCAACACGGATGGAGGTGTCACCCTCAATAGATCTATTTATATCACTCGTGCTTCCCAGCAGGAATTAACGGTACATGATCATGGGCATTTGGGATACAGTACTTAGGCCAACAGGTAATAATTTGTCAAACAAAAGCATTGTTTAAGTAGTCCACAAAAAAAAGCATGTTTCTCACCCCAAGTAGTTTAAAATGAATATTAAAGAGTAATAGTGGGGCTATGACTTACCTTGAGCGTAATTGGCAAGGTGAAATATGAAATTAAGTGAATTATGGGAACGGCTCCAACACACGACCTGAATAATAGTGAAGTCTGAGATTTTGACAGTTTTGGCTCAATACGAATAATGAGTGTGAAAATGAGCAACGGATAACGGTTTGGTTTGTGATGTGTGTGTTTGATATGCTTAAAATGCTTAAAGCTCAAAAATAATATTATATATAATATTATCTTGTTTTTATGTCATTTAATTCATAAATATCGTTTCCTCGAAAGTGGTGAAACGAAACGTTAAGTTAAATCGTTAAAACTCGTTATATAAATATAACGTAACGTGTTTAAATATATTAAAATGAATAGTACAAATGCACGTGATTGTGTGAAAAAGTGTAAAATATGAAATAGAATTGAAAATGGTATAAAGTTTTGCACCGTTAGTCCTTGGTTACATTTTTAGTCCAAAAAGGGTCAAATGTTACATTTTATGACTTCTAGTTATTGTTTTATCCTTTTATACCCATAAGTTACTGATTTGACAGTTTGTACCCTATTTTTTCGAAAGTTACAATTTTAACCCTAATAGTAAATATGCTTTGCAAATTTAGTCCAAAAATCACAAAAAGGGTAGGAAAAATTATTCGAGAGTTTTACTAATTTTATATAGCTTATTCAAGTCTAATGGAACTACTTATTACCAATAAGTGCTTATTTTTAAGCTTAATAAGCTTAACGAGTTGAAAAATAAAGCCCATTAAGGTTTTTCGATCCATTGCGTTTAAGGACTAAGTGGGCTTATCATTGGGCTTGTTTTAAGGTTACAAAAACATAATAAGTGAGCTTATATGATCAACTTATACGAAGTGCTTAAAAATGGCTTATTGGGCTTTTAAGCCCACTCGTTAATATATGTGTATAATAGAACAATCCGAGTAGCGTTTGGTTTGGTGTTTTTAAAGGGCTTATACGAGCTTATCAATGAAAACTCATAACAACAATTTATTAGGTGAGCTTATGAAGAAACAAGTTGAGTAATAAAAATTATATGTTATATGTATGGTTTCGATTTTATAGAACCATTTCTTAGTCGATAAATGAGTAGGTCCGAAAATAAATATGACTTAAGTATGTGTTATATTTTTATACGATTAACATGTAATAAAAATGGTGTTCGATATGTAATGAAATGAACATGTAAATGTCGAACAAGAGTGTAACTTGATTTTCTAGCCTTCCATCAATAGGAGGCAACCATGTTTTACGTAAATTGAATATTAGAACTCGTAAAAATTAATAAAAAGTAAATACGATCCAGTAAAAATGTGTAAGATGCATGGGACATTAATATCGATACAAAATAATAGAAATGAGTTGAAAAAGCTTACAACACCTCAAAAGGTGGGAGTTAATACGTTATAACGGACTAGAAATCGGATAGAATTCAAGTAACCCGCTAGAACTATAAACCAAGGCTTCGAATGGGACTTGTCGACTTGCAATGAGCTCGAATGGAATGGAAATGCTCCTGGTCTTCTTGAGGGGTTCGAACAGGGGTTGAAATACTTGAGAGAATGTATGTAAAAATGTCTAGTGTGAATGGGAATTAATGTATATGAAATATGTGTATGTGTTCGACATATAAGTGTATATATTGGATTTTTGAGACACAACTTGGCATGTACAGGAATATGGCAGTGATTTGATGACTTTAAGGAGATTTGCATTTGAGTTTTAGTGATATTTGCATGTACAGGAATATGTATCTTGTGATATTGTGAGACAAGGTGAGAAACAAGCTTCTAAACTCATAAATGATCATAGAAAAATAAATGTGCTAGGTAATATAAAGTTTAGATCGTTTTGGTTAAATGATGTGAAATTATGTGTGAACTTGTACACTTGTCGAGGGTAATTAGCTTTAGGTCTCGTTAGGTGATCAAAAGTTTGAAATAAAATGTGGGATTCGACATCATGCTTCTTTGGTGGGTGAGGAGTCGAGTGATGTAAAAAGTTGGGTGTGTTGTGTGTCGAAATCAAAAGAAAACGAGGCCAAGTGTGGTGAGTTTAGTCGAGTGAGATAAGTGAAATAAATAAACTTATAAGATTTTGGGTTGGGCTGGTGAATAGTACCAGGCCATAAAGATTGGGCCGAGTATGTATATAAGGATCCGTTTGGTTATATTAGTGTGTTTATTTCGTTGTGGTCCGCGTGTGAGCTCGTTCCAATATTTGGTGAATCACGTATCAATGTGTTTGAGTTATTATAATGTAATAACAACATTAAATGAGATAACCTCTCATTAATAGATGTCAATAAATAAATAATGCGCATTTTCTGATAAAGTAATAATTATTATTAATATGGAAAATTACCATTTGTCACAGTCTCCCAACCTTATTTGAATGTCGTCCCGACATTCACTTCGTGTTATCAGGTGAAGATGCAAAAAGATGGGGATATTTGGCCTTGAATTCATCTTCACGTTCCCACGTGAATTCAGGGCCTCTTCGGGAATCCCAACGAACCTTGACAATTGGTATTCGACTATGTTTTAATCTCTTGACCTCTCGGTCCATGATTTCTATAGGTTTTTCGATAAAGTGTAGTCGATTGTCAATTTCGATTTCTTCCAAAGGAATAGCAAGAGTTTCCTCAGACAAGCATTTCTTTAGATTGCATACATGAAAGACATCATGTACACTGTTGAGTTCTTGCGGCAGCTGGAGTCGGTACGCTACCAGTCCGATTCTTTCTAGAATTACAAAAGGTCCAATATAACGAGGATTTAGTTTTCCACGATTACCAAAACGTATCACGCCTTTCCATGGCGAAACCTTCAACATGACTCTGTCCCCTACTTGGAACTCAAGAGGTTTACGTCGTCGGTCTTGTGCAGCTTGCATATGGCTACGAATCTGCACAATCTTTTCGGTTGTCTCATGGATGAGTTCGGGTCCTGTGAGTTGACTGTCTCCTACTTCAGTCCAACAAATGGGTGATCGGCACTTACGTCCATAAAGTGCCTCGAATGGTGCAGCTTTTATACTTGTATGATAGCTGTTGTTGTACGAGAATTCGACTAGGGGCAAATGTCCGTCCCATTTCTTGCCGAAGTCTATTACACAAGCTCGGAGCATATCCTCCAAGGTTTGAATGGTTCTTTCGCTTTGGCCGTCTGTTTGGGGATGATAAGCTGTACTCATGTCAAGTTTTGTCCCCAAAGCTTTCTGGAGTGACTGCCAAAAGTTTGAACTGAAACGACTGTCGCGATCGGAGATGATTGAAATTGGTACTCCATGTCTGGAGACTACTTCTTTCAGAGATATAAACGAGCGAGTTGATCCATGCTGTCGGTTTCTTTGATGGGAAGAAAATGAGCAGATTTGGTGAGTCCGTCGACAATCACCCAAATCGTGTCGTATCCACTGGATGTTCTTGGTAGTTTGGTTATAAAGTCCATAGTGATTCGTTCCTATTTCCATACAGGGAGTTCATGTTGCACTAGTAATCCAGATAGTCTCTGATGTTCCGCGTTAACTTTAGAACAAGTTAAGCATTTACTAACATATAGTGCAATATCCGCCTTCATGTTAGGCCACCAATATAGTTTCTTAAGATCAAGGTACATCTTATCAGCTCCGGGATGAATAGAGTACTTGGACTTATGCAACTCATGCATAATTAACTCTCGTATCCCACCATAGAGTGGTACCCAGCTTCTATCGTTGAAGCACAATACTTCGTCTGATCTCTTTATAAAGCCATTTGCATTCTATGGCATACCATAGAGTTTTTCACTTGGTCTATTTTCTTCCTTGAGCGCCTCAACCTGAGCCTCGAGGATTTTTGTTGGGAGTGGTGAACTGATTGTCATTCCTAGTGATCTGACTCTCAAGGGTTTGAGTCGTTCTTTCCGGCTAAGAGCATCTGCCACAACGTTGGCTTTTCCCGGGTGATAATGAATTTCACAGTCGTAATCACTGAGTAATTCTAGCCACCTACGTTGTCTCATGTTCAACTCTTTTTGGTCTAGGATATGTTGTAGGCTTTTGTGGTCCGTATACACTGTACACTTGGTGCCGTACAGGTAATGTCTCCATATCCTAAGAGCGAATACAACTGCTCCCAGTTCTAAATCATGGGTTGTGTAATGCTTTTCATGTGTCTTGAGTTGTCGTGATGCATAAGCAATCACCTTCTATCTCTGCATCAATACAACACCTAAACCTTTGTGCGAAGCGTCGCAGTATATGACAAAGTCATCGCTTCCTTCAAGTAAGGCCAATATGGGTGCACTACACAACTTTTCTTTGAGAGTTTGGAATGCCACTTCTTCGTCCTTTCCCCAGACGTACTTCACGAGTCTTATGTGTACACTCCTAAAAGTGTGCCTATGCCCCTGCCAAGCACTGCCTTGCATCATCATAAATCAACAACTAAACACCTGAGAAAAAAATGCTAAAAGTCAGCTAAAAGCTGGTGTAGGTTTACATAAAGCAGTAAAGTTGGACCAGTAAGTTCATGAGTTAACATTTCAAAGTGCGAAATGTATACAAAAGTGCTATTACGCTGCGCTAAGTTTCATGCTACCGAAGCTACGACAGTTGCATGAAAAATGTTCATGTAATAATAAGGCTCGGCAAGTGTTCTATCCCTAGTCACTTGTAATTCGACGTGGTATACATCCGTTTGTCCAATCCGGACTGTTGAATCCCAAAACGGATGGAGGTGTCACCCTCAATCGATCTATTTATATCACTCGTGCTTCCCAGCAGGAATTAACGGTACATGATCATGGGCATTTGGGATACAGTACTTAGGCCAGCAGGTAATAATTTGTCAAACAAAAGCATTGTTTAAGTAGTCCATAAAAGTAAGCATGTTTCTCACCCCAAGTAGTTTAAAATGAGTATTAAAGAGTAATAGTGGGGCTATGACTCACCTTGAGCGTAATTGGCAAGGTGAAATATAAAATTAAGTGAATTATGGGAACGGCTCCAACACACGACCTGAATAATAGTGAAGTCTGAGATTTTGATAGTTTTGGCTCAATACGAATAATGAGTGTGAAAATGAGCAACGGATAATGGTTTGGTTTGTGATGTGTGTGTTTGATATGCTTAAAATGCTTAAAGCTCAAAAATAATATTATATATAATATTATCTTGTTTTTATGTCATTTAATTCATAAATATCGTTTCCTCGAAAGTGGTGAAACGTAACGTTAAGTTAAATCGTTAAAACTCGTTATATAAATATAACGTAACGTGTTTAAATATATTAAAATGAATAGTACAAATGCACGTGATTGTGTGAAAAAGTGTAAAATATAAATAGAATTGAAAATGGTATAAAGTTACTGTTTGGTCCTTGTACTTATACAATTTTTACACTTTTTACCCTAACAGAGTTAGTTTTGCACCGTTAGTCCTTGGTTACATTTTTAGTCCAAAAAGGGTCAAATGTTACATTTTATGACTTCTAGTTATTGTTTTATCCTTTTATACCCATAAGTTACTGATTTGACAGTTTGTACCCTATTTTTCCAAAAGTTACAATTTTAACCCTAATAGTAAATATGCGTAAAATGAATATTAGAACTCGTAAAAATTAATAAAAAGTAAATACAATCGAGTAAAAACATGTCAGATGCATGGGACATTAATATCGATATGAAACAATAGAAATGAGTTGAAAAGGCTTACAACACCTCAAAAGGTGGGAGTTAATACGTTATAACGGACTAGAAATCGGATAGAATTCAAGTAACCCGCTAGAACTATAAACCAAGGCTTCGAATGGGACTTGTCGACTTGCAATGAGCTCGAATGGAATGGAAATGGTCCTGGTCTTCTTGAGGGGTTCGAACAGGGGTTGAAATACTTGAGAGAATGTATGTAAAAATGTCTAGTGTGAATGGGAATTAATGTATATGAAATATGTGTATGTGTTCGACATATAAGTGTATATATTGGATTTTTGAGACACAACTTGGCATGTACAGGAATATGGCAGTGATTTGATGACTTTAAGGAGATTTGCATTTGAGTTTTAGGTGATATTTGCATGTACAGGAATATGTATCGTGTGATATTGTGAGACAAGGTGAGAAACAAGCTTCTAAACTCATAAATGATCATAGAAAAATAAATGTGCTAGGTAATATAAAGTTTAGATCGTTTTGGTTAAATGATGTGAAATTATGTGTGAACTTGTACACTTGTCGAGGGTGATTAGCTTTAGGTCTCGTTAGGTGATCAAACGTTTGAAATAAAATGTGGGATTCGACATCATGCTTCTTTGGTGGGTGAGGAGTCGAGTGATGTAAAAAGTTGGGTGTGCTGTTTGTCGAAATCAAAAGAAAACGAGGCCAAGTGTGGTGAGTTTAGTCGAGTGAGATAAGTGAAATAAATTAACTTATAAGATTTTGGGTTGGGCTGGTGAATAGTACTAAGCCATAAAGATTGGGCCGAGTATGTGTATAAGGATCCGTTTGGTTATATTAGTGTGTTTATTTCGTTGTGGTCCGCGTGTAAGCTCTTTTCAATATTTGGTGAATCACGTATCAACGTGTTTAAGTTAGTATAATGTAATAACAACATTAAATGAGATAACCTCTCATTAATAGATGTCAATAAATAAATAATGCGAATTTTCTGATAAAGTAATAATTATTATTAATATGGAAAATTACCATTTGTCACAGGTGGTACAATGCTAACCACCATTCTGCCATCAATACCACACCATTTGAGGTTGTGTATGGCCAAACACCTCCTCTTCATGTGCCTTTATGTGGGAGGTGATAGTAGAGTAGAAGTGGTGGATAGACATTGACTGCTAGAGTGGCAACCATTGACAAGTTGAAGTTTCATCTCAAAAGAGCACAAGAAAGGATGAAATCCCATGCTGATAAGGATAGAACAGATAGAACTTATGACATTGGTGATTGGGTTTATTTGAAACTGCAGCCCCATAGGCAAGTAACAATGAGGAAGAGCAAGTATGGCAAGCTGTCTCCAAAGTACTATGTCCCATTTCTAGTGCAAAAGAAGGTTTTGTCAAGTAGCTTATCAGCTGCAATTACTAGCTACTGCACAAAAACACAATGTGTTTCATGTGAGTTAGCTTAAAAAGTGCAGAGGAACAGTGACTCAACCAGGTGAATTTCCAGCTAGTGATGCAGAAGGAGTGATGTTAGTTGAGCCTGTAGCAGTACTAGATAGAAGGCTGGCTAAGAAGGGCAATGGTGCTACTGTTTTGTGTTAATTCAATGGGCAAATGGCACAAAGGAGGATGCAACATGGGAGCCCATTGAAGATATTCAAAGGAGGTTTCCTACTTTTGATTGCTAATCTTGAGGGCAAGATTATTGTAAGGAGGAAGGAATGTTATGTGTATAACAAGACTGAACTGTTAGGCACGTGAGGTGCATGTGGACAGCTTATAGCTGGGCACGTGAGGTGCACGTGGTCTTACTCCAACAGACTTTCTTGCTAACCAACTTTCCCACCAAAAGTTCTTTTAAATAGTTTTGTCATGTTTCATTTTATGTAACGAATTTTATAACATTTCTCTCTTCCACTGTTGTAAACTCATTTTACTATCAATAACAACTTACACTTTGGTAATCTTCTGAGTCCATCAATCTGTTTCATATCTCCTTGATTGATCTAATCATAAGAATCCATTAATGGGTCTTCATTGATCTTTAATTGGTGTACATCAAGTTAATGGTTTTTCTAAGCGAGTGTCTCTTGATCATCATAATTTTTAATACACGTAAGCTAAATACTCATATTTATGCTTTGCAAAAGTGTTTTATATGTTTTTTTAATTAAATTGTTTACAAATGAAATATATGTGTAATCTAACAAATTGTCAAATGACTAAAATAGAACATCAAGTTGTATAAAATCATATTGTAAGTTTATGGTGTTTACTACTATAGATCATAAAGAAACATATCTGTTTTATTTTCTATGAAAATAAACAAGATTTATGGACAATCATTTAGTTTGTCTTTGTTATGGTCAGTTTTCTCATATGGACAACTGTATATATCCGTTTCTAGAGTAATAAGCAAAAAGGTTCAAAGGGTGTGATTTTTGATGAATACGGTAATATCTCAAATAGTACCAGAAACGTTGTTTAGAAAGACGTCGTACAAGGTCTATGATCAATTTTGAAACGGTATGTACAATATCTATCATGAAATGTTTTATGTGGGTTATTATTTACTTTTTGTATAATCTTTTATATAATAAAACAAAACCCCTAGTGGGGACTTTTCCATTTCAAAAAAATCAAATCATACCTTTTTAGGTAATATTTTTTACAATTTGAATTTTTAAAAAGGTTTTTAATTATTAATAAAATCTAAAATCTTTCTATATTTGTCAAATAATTGTTAAAAAATCGTTTTTTATGCTTAAACATTAAAATTGGGCAAAAATACACATAGGCTTCATTGTTATTTTTAGATATTTTCAGGCCTAAAGTGTAAATGTTTTATCAAAACCGGAGTACCCATTAGAAACACACCCACATATCCATTATCACAATTACCAGTGGAAAAACACATACATTAACCGAATATCATTTATCAATCCTTTTCTTCAATCTTCAATTCAATCCTTGATTGATCCACCTAATAACCTAATAATCTTATTAACCTAAAAACAACAACAACCCGATGCTACAGCTTACGGTAGATGTAGCGACGCGCCAGAAATTGAAGAGGAAGAGTTCAAGGTCGCGCCAGAACTTGAAGAGGAAGAGTTCAAGGTTAATTTTTATTATAAGTTTATAGTTTATTGATTTGAATTTGATTGAGATTTTAGGTTATTAATAGTTTAATTTAATTAAGTTTAATTGTTCATTTTTGTTTTCTTAAATCTTTGTTTTCCTTTTGACTATTTTACTACCATATGATAAAGAATCTAAATTAATGAACACCATATGAACAAATTCCAGGTTCTTTGCAGTGTTACAAATTTCAGGTTCTTTGTAACAAAGAATGTTGTTTTGTTTTAATTTATTGGTGTTCAGAAATTTTTTTAATAAGTTACAGTTGTTTAAGTAACTTTTTACAAATTGTAGGACTTAATTTTTTTTTTTTTTTTTATTTTTTTTTTTTTTTTTTTTAAAAAAAAAAAAAAAACTCCAACCCAGTTTATATTGTATTACAATTATAATTAGAATCCTAATAGGACCTAAACTAAGATCGGCTTAAACCATTATATAAACTCAATTGATAGCCCCGGTTTTTTATTCCCATGAATTCATAATCAGAGATATGTACGTATCATTCAATAAAACTTAAGAAATCAGCAGGTTTTATTTTTCAACTCTGTAGACACATATTTATATGTATTAAACATCTTATTCATCTGGTTTTCTTTTTCAACTTTGTAACATGATAGTAAAAATGTTATTCATCGGGGTAGTACAATAGTTGTTAGTTGGCAAGAGTAAACAGTGAAAAAAGATCATAATAGGATTAGAAGTTGTTTGATTGATAGTAAGGTTTCTAAAAATTTGATTGCTAATGGTTTTAAAAATACTCATGTTGAAAAGTTTTATGGTTTTTTGTTGTTGTGTCATTGTGGTTATGTTTAAGGTTGACGTTATTATTATCATGGTTAGTTGACAAGAGTAAACAGCGAAAAAAGATCAGAATAGAATTACAAGTTGTTTGATTGATAGTAAGGTTTCTAAAAGTTTGTTTGCTGATGGTTTTAAAAATACTTGTGTCATTTTGGTTATGTTTATGTTTTATAGGTCCTGAGATTGGTTTATGTTAGTATGATCTACGGATGTGGAATTATTGTACTATGGTATTAGAGTAGATGTAGATTAGTTTATGTTAATATTAGAGTAGTTGTAGATTAGTTTATGTTAGTCACTAAAAGCATCAAATCTACTATTGTTTGTAGGTATGACAATGAAAATCACACCTCTTCAAGAAATCACCCCAGACAAAGGTAAAGCAAATATAAAAGTTAAGATAGTCTCTCTTTGGAATCAATATTATAACAACAATCCATCAAAGCTAGCAGGCATGGATATGATCCTAATGGATGAGCAGGTAATTTAATTATATTTAGCTGTAACTATTTATTTACTTTGCATTATACGTTTATAGCTTTATAATAATATCTGCTGTATTTTTAATCTTAGGGCACCAAGATTCATGCTACAATTAACAGTTCTGTAGTCTGTGATTTTGATACTCTTTTAAAAGAGAATAATTATCACATAATATCAAACTTTAATGTTAAAAGGAATGTTGATTCTACCAAATTATCAAAACATGACTTCAAATTCACTTCTATAAAAAAACAAATGTGCGTAATTGCTCTGAATTCATTTGCAATGATGATGTAATGGAATTTATATCGTTTAAAGACTTCTTGGATGCAAGGATAGATCAAAGTTATTCGTTTGGTAAGTTATTTGATTAAAAGTACATGTAAACATATACAAATAGCCAATATTTAACTACATTATATGCTAATATTGTCTTTTGTATTATAATACAGATGTTATTGGACGTTTGATACATAATAAAGACATCACCGTTTTGAATCCAAATAATGCACCTAAGCACATACTTGAATTTCAACTCCAAGATGTAACGTAAGTATTTATTAGTATTATGAATATAGATTAATCTAATATCTATTAACCATATGTATATATTCTTTATTTATACAGTGGAACAACGATTCCATGTATCTTATGGAATGACCTTGCTAAAAAACTCCATCAATATATCAAGAATCATGAAAGCTCAGCAGAACCAATCATTGTTCTTATCAAAATGGCACGACAAAGTATATGGAATCGTAAGTATCTTTTTTTTTTTTTAATTCGATAACCTTTGATATATATAAAAGTGTAAAAAAACTGAATATACTATTTTATATACAGGTGTAACCCAAGTTTCTAACTGTTTTGCTGGGTCCAAGTTGCTTATTAATGAAGATAATCCGCATATAAAAGCTTTCAGAGACATGTAAGAATATAAGAAACGAAAATTTTCTATATATATTTTTATTTTTTGTTGTTACTAATATTTATACTAATCTATTCTTTTTAATAGGTTTGAATCTACAAATGTTTCATCAACTGAAAACTGTAAAGTTGAGTTATCATCAAACACTATCGTTAGAAATCCAGAAGATTACTATTCACAATTCCCGTTAAAGACAATTGATGAACTATATGATTTATCCGAGGTAAATTTATGTTTCATAAAGTTTATACACCACAAATTTTAACAATTTTTGCTAATTCATAACTAATTTTTGGACAGCCAACCGGGTGTGTTGTGATTGGAAAAGTATTGAAAATTGTGAATGGAAAAGTATTGAAAATTGTGAACGACCAAGGTTGGTATTACATGCTTTGTAGCAATTGTAATAGCGTTGTCAAACCATCAGAAAGTAAACAAACTGAGAGAGACTACAACTGTGAGAATTGTCAAAAGAAAGCTGATCTTTATCCAAGGTATGAATACTAACATATATATATATATATATATATATATATATATATATATATATATATATATATATATATATATATATATATATAACTTTTTTTGTTTATAAACTGTCCCTAATTTAAATGAATTAATTATTCAGAATTAAAATCCATATTCGTGTTCAAGATGAAACTGGATCAGCTACTTTTTGTTTGTTTCAACAAGATGTTGCAAAATTATTAGGCAAATCCGTTGGGTATCTCATATCAAAGATTGATAAGGTAATGATGCATATACTTTTTATTTTACATTAGTTAATCCTTTATTTTGCTAATCTTTTATTTTTTATATGATAAATGAAAAGTGTTTTTGGTGTCTTTTATATTTTAATACATTACATTCAAAAATTTTGTGACAGGATGAAGAAAACACATCATACCCACCTGATCTGGAAAGTATAGTAAGCAGGGAGTTTGTGTTCAAATTGCAAGTTTCAGCATACAATGTGAACAACAACTATCATATATTTACGGTTAACAAGTTAACTGATGATAAAGTCGTTATGAAATCAATAGTTTCCAAACAAACAGAAGAAGAGGTATTTTATGATCCTATCTCCTTATATAGCATTAAACATGAAAATTTAATAAAAATGATTATATATTCTGAATGTTTATTATTGATTCTAAGGAAAAGGAAACGGCAGAAGGAGGGACTAAAAGAAAGAACATTGAATCTCATAATTCTTCCATGGAAAAGAAACCAAAAATTGAGCATCAAGACACTGAAGATGATACATTAATCAAAAAAACTGATGATAAAGAAGTCAAGAAATCAATGGAATCCAAACAAACAGAAGAGGCGGTATTAGAAACATCAGCAGCAGGAGGAACTAAAGGAGAGAATGTTGAAAATAATGATTCTGAGATTACAAAGAATTCATAAGTTGAGCATCAAGATAGTATAGCATAAATCATTTAGATAACAAACAGAACGAGTCACATAGAGTAAGGAAACAAGTTATGTCATTTCAAGAATTCTTTTTAGCCTATTTTATCTATTAGGATTGTTTTTAAATAACGTTTGGTGCATTTATTTACTCAATATTTTTAATAGTGTTGAAATTCTTTTTTATACATGTGGTTCCATTTGTTTAATTATTAAGATTACATATTATATGATGTTTTAAATTAACTAAATAGTAGAGATCATAATGTTTGGAACTATTATTTGAACTGCAAGCCGGTGCAATCCCCAATGGACCTTGGAATAGAGACTTTGATTCGATTGTTGTCCAACTGCAAATCAGCCAGGTTGTTAAGGTTGGCAATGTAGAAGGGAATGAGACCTGTAAGTTAGTTAGAGGTTAGATAAACATATTGTTGGGCTACAAAGTACTGCTACATGAAGAAAGTCAAAGTACTACTTGATAAAAGTCAAAGTACTGCTCATGTTCTAAAGAAGTCAAAGTACTGCAAAAGTTAAAGGACTGTTATTCAAATACGTTTAAGGATTAATGTGTAATTCTAGAATGTTCATAGAGTTATTATTAGACTATAATTAGAATTACTTGTCGTTCAAGTATTGTAAACCGACTAGGGTTTTCCTTGTGCCTATAAAAGGATCCCTAGGTTGGCATTAGACATACGAGATTTTACATAGAGAAAAGTATTAGTCGATTATTAGAGTATTAGTGATTAGAGTTTGTTTAGTGAATCTGTGTATTATAAGCAGGTTCAAGTTATTAATAAAATCGTAAAGTTTAGAGTAATTCTTCTTAGCTTTGTTGAAGTAGTTTCCGCATATTCAATAAAGTATATCAGTGTTTCACCATTAACAGTTTTGGATTTATCCAAGGTTGTTAAACCTTAAACAAGCTACAAGTTAGTTTGGTCAGAGTATATCGATCCAACAAGTGGTATCAGAGCTTGTGTGGAGACTCTGATTAAGAAGAAACCCTTAAAACCGATTTAACAACAAACCCTAAACGATAACAACTGAAGTTGCACCAATCCCATCCATCACCTCACTCAGAATTCCTATCATCAAGAAGGGAGAATATGATCTCTGGAGCATGAAGATGAGGCAGTACCTTGCTATTACAGACCTTGCTCTATGGGATGTAATTGTCAATGGTAATGTTGTTCTTGACGAACCTGTAGAAGTTGAAGGACAACCTAAACCACCTAAACCAACCTTGCCAGCAGCTACAAAGAGAAATCAAGATAAGGCTCTCAACATACTGTTGTCTGCTATTCCTGATGGTAACCTACTAAAGTTCCATGATGCTAAGGATGCAAAGCAATTGTGGGCTGCGATCAAGACAAGATTTGGAGGTAATGATGCTTCCAAGAAGATGCATAGAAACTTATTGAAGCAGCAGTTTGAAACTTTCACTGTTGGTGAAAGAGAAGGTCTTGATGCTGCCTATGACAGATTCCAAAATCTACTTAGTATGCTAGAACTGTATGGAGCAGAGGTATCTGTTGAAGATGCAAATTTGAAGTTCTTAAGGAGTTTGCCATCTGTCTGGCATGTGGTTGCTACTATGATTAGAGGACAACCTGGATTGGAGTCTATGGACTTTGATGATCTCTACAACAATTTGAAGGTGTACGAGCAAGAGATGAATGGTCACAGTTCTCAGAAAACTCACAACATAGCTTTTGTGTCTTCTGAAAACAGAAGCAGTACTTCTACTAAAAGTACTGCTTATCCTTCTCAAAGTACTGTTGGTGATACACAGCATGTTTGCACAACCACTACTACCCCCACCCCATCACCAACAAACAACACCAACTCTGATGATGTTGTATGTTCCTTCTTTGCTCAACAAGCCACTCTACCTGTTACCTATCAAGAAGACTTGTTGCAGATTGAAGAAGATGCTTTAGAGGAGATTGACATAAGATGGCAAGTTGCCATGATCACTGCAAGGATCAAGAAGTTCATGAACAAGACAGGAAGGGGAATTGATTTCAAAGCCAAACAGGGTATAACTTTTGACAAATCCAAGATTGAATGCTTCAATTGTCAAAAGCTTGGACACTTTGCAAGGGAATGCAAGTTTGCAAAATATCAAGCAAACAGAATGATTGAACAACCCAAGGTTGAAAGAAAAGAGGTTCCTGTTACTGAATCACAACCAAAAGCTTTGGTGGCTCAAGAAAATCTAGCTGAGATTGACTGGAGCAGTGAATTTGATGATGAACCTGTAACCTATTCTATGGTTGCAATGGAAGACTTTGATTGGAGCACAGCTTTTGATGAGGAACCAGGATATGCTGCTTTGGAATCAAGAGATGGTCTTGGAAGCTTTGACTGGAGCATAGAGGATGAAGATGAACCTGTTCAGCTTGCCATGGTAGCTGCTTCACCAAGTTCATCCAATGTCTCTGAGGTATGCTCTAAGTGTAATGATGTGTATCAAAAGTTGCTTAAAGACTATGTGACTGAAAGAGATAATTGTAGAACAGCTAGGTCTGAGGTAGCTGGTTATCAATTAACTTTAGAGTCAATGGAAGCCAAAATATTAACACATGAAAATAATGAAATGGCTTGGGGAGAAAAATATGAGCAACAAGATTATCAATTAAAATTAAGTGAATGGAAGTTAGGATGTAAGGTGTCTGAATTAGAAAAGATTACTAAGGAAAGAGATGCTTTGTTAGAAAAACTTGGTAGTATTAAACAGGCTGGTCTATCACATGTTCAATTTGTTGAAAAACAAAGAAGAATAAATAGTAGATCTGGACTAGGTTATGGTGTTGAGGATAGTAGTTCAGATGAGATTCCACCTAGTGACAAGGAACCAATTGGTTCAAAGGAAATCTCAACTAGTGAAGATGAACTTACTAGCTCAGAAGAAAACACATCTAGGAATGAGGAACCAATTAGTAAATCACCTCCTGAGTTTAAGAAAGATAAGGAGTATCACTCAGTTCCTGCACCTACAGGTAGGCTTCAACCACCTAGGACAGATGTTTCTTGTTATGGTGTAGACAACCTAGAGTTTAGGAAGAAGCTTACTAGTCAATCTAGTTCTGAGAAACCCAAGGATGATTTTCAAAGGGGTAATGATCAAAAGTTTCCTACAGCCTTTCAAAAACAAGCAGTATCTCCAAAAACTTTTCAAAATACTGCTAACTATAGGAAACCTTTTAATCATAGTAGAGGATTTGGGAATATGGAGCGAAAATTATGTTATGTATGCTATAGTCCTGATCATTTGATTAAGCACTGTGACTTTCACTCAGAATATTTAAGTCAGTTCCCAAAGAATAGACCTGCCAACCATAAGCCAAGGGAGACTAGACCAGTTTGGAATCACTCAAATAGGGTTAACCATAGTAATTTCTCTAAAGACTATAGGTACCCTCACCAGAAAAGACCTTTTTCAAAACCATCAGTACCCTCAAGTACTGATAAGTCTAAGGTTTCTCAAGCAGTACCCTCTAAAAGTACAGCTAAGTTTTCACCCAATCATGGTACTGCTAACACTCTTTCACATATAAGACCTAAGAGATTCACTTCATATAAATCTAAAAGGTCTTACACCTCAAGCAGAGTACCTAGGTCAGAGAAACCTAAAGTCAAACGAAATTGGGTTAAGAAAGAAAGTACTGATGGGGAACAAGCAGTACTTTCATCAAATAAGGGTGAAACAGGGAGTGTTGTTGATAATACAACACAGGACATGGGACCAAAGCAAATAATCATTGACCATGCATTCAAAACCAGTGGAGATTACATACTGAAGGAATTCAAGTATGTCACTCCACAAGGGGAACACAAGTCAGTAATGGCTTGGGTTCCTAAAAGAAACTAAACCTTTTCTTTTACTGTGCAGGGCAACCCAGAGGAGGAGCTTAAAGATCATATTATTGTTGATAGTGGTTGCTCTGGCAGCATGACAGGGGACAAGGAGATCCTGTCAGATTTTAAGGCATATTATGGTGGAAGAGTTGCATTTGGTAATGATCCTGATGGAGGGAGAATCACTGGCAAAGGAACCATCAAGGCTGGATGTATTGATTTTGAGAATGTTAGATATGTGAAGGAGCTCAAATTCAATCTTTTGTCAGTTTCTCAGATTTGTGACAAGAAGTACCCCATTCTGTTCACTGATTCAGAATGTCTTATTCTCTCTCCTGAGTTCAAGTTTGTTGATGATCACTTGGTAACATTGAAAGTACCAAGAACCAATGATGTGTACTGTTTAGACTTAAAGAGTCTCAATTCTGCTGGAAGAGCAACATGTTTAGTAGCCAAGGCATCATTGGAAGAAGCACATCTATGGCATAGAAGACTAGGTCATGTAAATTTCAAAAACATCAACAAGCTGGTCAAAGGCAATTTAGTTAGAGGTTTACCTTCCAAAACATTCAAGACTGATCATTCATGTTTGGCTTGCAAGAAGGGTAAACAACATAAAGCTTCATGTAAGAAGCTTGAGGACAGAATTATTAGAGAACCTTTGGAGTTGCTACACATGGATCTGTTTGGACCAGTTTCAGTAGAGAGTTTAAACAAGAAGAAGTACTGCTTGGTTGTGACAGATGATTGTAGCAGATTTAGTTGGGTCTTTTTCTTGGGATTCAAAGATGAAACCTTTGATGCTATCCATGACCTGATAGTAGCCCTTGAAAATCAATTGAGACTCAAAGTAAGAGGTATTAGATGTGATAATAGAACATAATTCAAGAACAAGCATATGGATTAATTCTGTGCCAAGAAAGGGATCAAGAGAGAGTTTAGCATTGCTAGAACTCCACAGCAGAATGGTGTTGCAGAAAGAAAGAACAGGACATTGATAGAAGCAGCTAGAACAATACTTGCAGATTCACAATTACCTATTCTCTTTTGGGCTGAAGCTGTAAGTACTGCTTGCTATGTTTTAAATAGAGTATCAGTAACTAAACCTCAGATGAAGACACCATATGAGCTGCTCATGGGAAAGAAACCAAACATTCGTTTTCTAAAACCTTTTGGCTGTCCTCTGACTATTCTAAATACCATTGATTCTCTGGGAAAATTTGATGGTAAGTCAGATGAAGGATATCTATTAGGTTACTGTACAAATAGCAAAGGTTTTAGAGTATATAACAGGAGTACCAAAAAGGTTCAAGATTGTCTTCATGTTGAATTTTTGGAAGATAAAGAAACTCAGAGAGGAAAAGGTCCTGATTGGATGTTTGATCTTGATCTCAAGTTCACTCCATCTGTGGATTATGTGCCTGTTAGAGAAGAAAATCAAGCTAATCACAAGGAAGATGATTCACAGTACATTGTTCATGGAGTCAATGTTAGACCAGAAGATGTTCCTGATAAAGAACCTGCAGTTACTAATAAGGAACAAAGTACTGCTCAACCAACCAATACAGTATCTGATGAAGATCAAACCATACAAGATGAACTTAACAGGATGCTTTTTCAAGAAACTATAGCAAAATCCTATGAAGATGAACAAAGGAGGGCTTAAGATGCTGCAAAGAAAAAGGGTACATTCAAAGATACTGCTTACAGTACTTTTGATCAAAGTACTGATGATACTTTTGACAGTACTTCTGGTGTGTTAGAACCATCAAATTGGAGCAATGATGATGATTCCAATATTGATGATGATGATTTGGATAATGCTAACATTCCTGGGTTAGAAGAAATTGATGATGAGCTCAATCATGAAGGTATTTTCTCAACTACCAATGAAGAACCTGATTTTACTAATTTGGAATCTGATCTTCCAGTTCCACCAACTCCTACATTGAGAGTTCATAAAGCTCATCCTCAAAGCAATATTATTGAATCACCCTCTTCAGGAGTGGTTACAAGAAACAAAGTTAAAGGTCTCTCTAAGCAACATACTGCTTTACTTAGCTTTGTTTACAAACAAAGCAGGATGAATCACAAGGATCAACAAACATGCCTGTTTGCTTGTTTTCTATCTCAAGATGAACCCAAGAAGGTAGCTCAAGCTTTAACTGATGAAAGTTGGGTTGAAGCTATGCAAGAGGAGCTTCTACAATTCAAGCTTCAAGAGGTCTGGGTATTATGTGATCTACCAGATGGCAAGAGAGTCATTGGTACAAGATGGGTTTTCAGAATCAAAAGAGATGAAAGAGGGAATGTTATCAAAAATAAAGCTAGATTGGTTGCACAAGGATATTGCCAAGAAGAAGGAGTGGACTATGATGAAGTGTTTGCTCCTGTTGCAAGAATCGAGGCAATAAGGTTATTTCTTGCCTTTGCATCATACATGGGATTTCCTGTCTACCAAATGGATGTAAAAAGTGCCTTCCTTTATGGCACAATTTCTGAGGAAGTTTATGTTAAACAACCTCCTGGTTTTGAAGATCCCGCACATCCAAACAAAGTCTACAAGGTGATCAAGGCACTGTATGGCCTTCATCAGGCTCCCAAAGCTTGGTATGAGAGACTCTCTAACTTTCTATTACAACATGGTTACAGGAGAGGAGCAATTGATAAGACTTTGTTTATCAAAAGAGATAAGAAGGACATTATGTTAGTCCAAGTCTATGTGGATGATATTATCTTTGGAGCCACGAAGAAGACTATGGTGAAAGAATTTGAAGAACTTATGCAGCGGGAGTTTCAAATGAGTTCTATGGGAGAATTAACTTTCTTTTTGGGGCTTCAAGTTAGACAAACAAGAGATGGAATCTTCATTAATCAAGAAAAGTATGTTGCAGACATACTTAAAAGATTTGACCTTCCAACTGTCAAGCCTGCCACCACACCCATTGATAACAATAAACCATTAGGCAAGGATGAAGATGGACAAGCTGTGGATGTGAAGCTTTACAGATCTATGATTGGTTGTCTTATGTACTTAACTGCATCAAGACCTGACATCATGTTTGCTGTATGCTTATGTGCAAGATATCAGGTTACACCCAAGGTTTCACATATGTATGCAGTCAAGAGGATTTTTCGATATCTCAAGCATCAACCAAAGTTAGGATTATGGTATCCTAAGGAGTCACCTTTTCACTTGGAAGCTTTTTCAGATAGTGATTATGCAGGAGATAACTATGATAGAAGATCAACCACTGGAGGATGTCAATATCTTGGAAGAAGATTAGTCTCATGGCAATGTAAGAAACAAACAATTGCAGCAACCTCCTCTACTGAAGCAGAATATGTTGCTGCTGCAAGCTGTTGTGGACAAGTTTTGTGGATGCAGAAGAATCTGTATTGTGAAGAATCCAGTTTATCACTCCAAGACCAAGCATATTCAGATTAGGCATCACTTCATTCGGGATTGTTATGAGCACAGGCTTATAAATGTGGTCAAGGTTCACACAGATGATAATGTAGCTGATCTACTCACAAAGGGATTTGATGTTTCAAGATTCAACCACTTAGTTGTGAGCATTGGGATGATTAACTACTAGGCTACATTTGAGGGGAGGCTTTAGTATTAGTTAGTATACTTTCTTTCAGTTCTTAATGAAAGTATTGAATTTTTAGTATTTTAGTTTATTTTAGTACCTATGTTGTATTTGAGGGGAGGCAACATAGTTATTAGTTAGAACTTATGCATGCGCCATCATATAAGTTCTTGGATTAGTTTGAAGTTTATTTGGATCGTTTAGAAGTATAAGAGGATGGAAAGTACTGGTTTTCTATACAAAGTACTGTTCTTGCAACGTACTGCTCCAAGGTACTGCTTTGAAGAGTACTAGTTATGTGGAAAGTACTGCTTATGTGGAAGTACTGTTCCAACGGTAAAAAAATGTGGGGTTAAAGTCAACAATTTCATTACGGAGGGGGTAAAAGCCAACTACAACGGTAACTCTATTAATTAGGCTTTGATTTTTTTTTAGATCTTACCCATATTTACCCTATCCCATTATACCGATTTTCACTCTCCACTTTATTCTTATCCATTCATTCATTCATTCGATATCCACGATTCTAATCGCAATTTACCTTTGCTTAACACATTCTTTCCCTCTTCACAATCAATGGCTACCCGTGATTTCTGTTCTAAGCATAACGTGGTCGCGAACTTGGATAAAACGGCAAAGAATGTTGATTTTCATGCGATAATTGATTTCTTGACTGGGTCATCAATCAATTATGCTATTTTGGTAAACCCTGATGTAATTAGACCATGGATTCAACAGTTTTGGTCTACTGCTAAGTCTGATGCACAAGATGGTGTTCCTTTTATTCGTGCTAAGGTTGCTGGTCGAGCAATTAGGATTACTGAATCTTCAATTAGGGAAGATTTGTAGTTTAATGATGCAGGGAGTGCTATTCGTTTTGAAAGACAAGAGATTTGGGATACACTCAGGGATATTGGGTATGAAGGTGATCTCACCATACTTACTTTTCAGAAGCCATTATTTAGTCCACATTGGAAATATCTCATACATGTTTTACTTCACTGCTTGAGTTCTAAGAGTACTTCATGGGAGCAGTTTGGTCAGAACGTTGCTTCTGCTTTGGTGGGTTTAGCTACAAATCGTCCTTTCAACTTTTCAAGGATGCTTTTTGATGGAATGCTCTCACACATCACTAATGGTTCACCATTCTTGATGTACCCGAGGTTTATTCAGGTATTCTTAAACAAACAACTTGAGGGTATTTCTAAACCTCAAAGTTTTCTACCTACAGTCACACTTCCACCAAAGGTCTTTACATTCATTGCTAAGAAGGGTATCAAGTTCTCTGGGAGAAATACACCTTTGACAGCCCATATATTGGAAGTTGCACAAGCAGTTAGGGATGCAGAGCAAGAGCAAGAACAAGAGCAAGAGGAATCCTCTGCATCAGCAATTAATGAGCAACCAGCTTCAAGAGAAGATAGTGCTTCTCAACATACTGTTTCATCTCCAGTTGCTGAACCATCTCCACAAAGTGCTGCTCAGGAGAATTCACCTCAAGATGCGACTCCATCACCAACTCCCAATGATTATGCTTCCACAGATAGGCATCAAACATCTGAAGGAGATGAGGGAGTGGTTGAGGATGTCTTGACCAACTATGAGCTTTCAAGGGAATTAAGGAGGCTCAAGAAGGTAACTGAGGATCAAGTTGATCAGATATTGGATTTGACAAGAAAGTTCAGACGATTAAAGAGGTTTGTTTGGCCATTAGTAAAGCACCACAGGTTGTGGGTAAAGTCACAGAAGAAGACTGGTCAACACTCAAAGAAGTCTAAGTCAAAGAAAAGAAAGATCAACAAGCAATCTTCATTCCAATTGGGGAGGAATTTAGAGAATTTGAATGAAGATACTGAGTTCAATAAAGATACTGGGCTTTATAATGATACACCACTTGAAGATATTCCTCATGAAGATACTGTTGAGAGGAAAAGTGATGAAACAGAGCAGATCAACATTGAAGATGCTACTGTTGAAGTAAAAAGTGGTGATACTGAGGAAGTGGATTTGGAAGGAACTGATGCTGAAAGTACTGCTCTTCAAGGTACTGCTCATCAAGGAACTGTAAGACAATTTATGATTACACCAAGGACTTTGGATTTTGAGGAAGATGTTGGTCCCTCAAACCAAGTTCAAGAGGAAGTTGGCCCTTCCAATCCAGTTCAACAGGAAGAAGAGGTTCGAAAACATACTGAAAGTGATGATGAGACTATTGCTGACATCATGTTGAATATGTCTAAACCAAGAGGCATAATTATTCCTGGTGTTGAACAACAACCTCATACTTCTTCTCAACCTACCCAGGAATTAGATCCAAAAGACAAAGGTAAAGGGATCATGGTAGAAACTAAGAAGAAGAAGCTCACCTTGAAAGATCTAAGAGCTATTCAGGATGCTAAAAATGAGGAAGCTGCAAGGAAATTACAGTCTGAATTAGATGCTGAAGAGTCAAGGAAACTTATTATCAAACCTAGAAGGTCACAAAGTAAAGCTCAAGAAAGAAATTCTATGATGGCTTATCTCAAAGGTAGAGGATATACAGGTTTGGTGAAATTGACACATTCAGAGATAAAGGATTTGTATGATGCTGTTAGGGAAGCTGTAGAAAAAGATCTTGCAAGTATTATTTCTTTTGATTCATTCAAAGATAAGAAGCTTGAAGATAGTAGAAAGGAAAGAGTTGTTACAAGGAGCTCAAAGAGGAAAAGAACAACAACTGATGAACAGTCATCAAAGAAGCTCAAGGATTCTATTGAATTAAGAGTAGACACAACTGATGAGCTAAGAAATTACTTGAGAGTTGTTGACTTTGAGCATCCAAAATCAAAAGAAGTTGCAGACAAGAAGTCCAAGATTTCTACATTCTCAGTTGTAGATTCACAAGAAGGGGACTACTTGATATTTCATAGACAAAATGGAAGCTTTAGAGTATTCAACTTGTTATGGGATATTTTACATCTGATAGACAGAGAGGATTTGCTTCAGCTATATCTACAAGTGCAGACTTATTTTGAACATATTCCACCACAAGGAGTAGGTTTGGTTCTGCAAGGAGATCTCACAACCATCTGGGAAACATAAGAGACAAGTGATAGTGCTCTCTGGGAAAATCAAGAGGATTGGGAAATTAACAGATGGAGGTTCTTTGAATCAGTGGGAATACATGTTTTGGAGCTAGAAGATGGAACGATGATCCACATGCTAGCGGAGCAAAGATATCCACTTACTAGAAATCTGATGATCAGAATGCTAGATTATGGCATGGAAGTGGAAGAAGAAAGTGAAACTGCATTGATGGTGATTGGATTGTTCATCAAATGGACAATGCTAGCTGAAGATTGATGCATAACAACTGGTATGATATTTATAATATAAATCTTTTGAAACATAAGTACTTTATTTAAAAGTACTGCTTGACAAATAGTACTTTCTCAAAGTACTGCTTGCAGCATGAAACCAGTAAAGTTTTTTTTATAAAATCAGTGATTTTTGAAAAGTGCAAAAACATTTTGAAGCACAAAGATTTAAACAGCAACAAATGGTATTCAACTCACCATGTTTAAGTAAACAAGAAAGAGTTTGACTCATCATGAGGGTACGGCTCTGATGTGATTATTAAATCCGTTTTTAGTTGACAATTTACTAAAAATTGTATGGTCTTCAACTCACCATATCTATGATAGTGAAGAGTTGACTAGCCCACAAGATAATGGCTTGTGGTAAAGGCTGTGGAAAACCATTTATATGGTAATTAGTTCACCATGGTAGTGATTGTACTAAAAGAACTAGCTAGTCCAAAAGCAAACGGCTATTGGTAAAGACTAATCAAATCCGTTGATAGCTGATGATTTGCTAAAAATCATATGGGTATCAATGTACCATGGTTCTTAAACCTAAACATTGGCTACTCCAGAGTTAATGGCTTTGGTAAAGAGACATCAAAATCCATTAAGTTTTCAATGATTCACCTCTCACAGGAGTTAACACACCTGGAAGTGATGAGAATAATATGAAACTTTTAAGATCTGATGTACCTATTGCCAATATGATGCTGAGTTGCTGAAAAGATGTGTTGCTGAAAAGATCTGTTGCTGATAAAGATTGCAGTTAATGATTACTTTGATGATGATAAAACAAACATGAGACAGAAGTTAATGATACAGTCTTTCCTTGAAGATAAAAATGTTGAAGTTAAAGAAATACAAAGGAACTTGAAATCAAGCAAGTGGAATTCAAGTTAGGGGAGGATTGTTGGGCTACAAAGTACTGCTACATGAAGAAAGTCAAAGTACTGCTCGATAAAAGTCAAAGTACTGTTCATGTTCTAAAGAAGTCAAAGTACTACAAAAGTTAAAGGACTGTTATGCAAATACGTTTAAGGATTAATGTGTAATTCTAGAATGTTCATAGAGTTATTATTAGACTATAATTAGAATTACTTGTCGTTCAAGTATTGTAAACCGACTAGGGTTTTCCTTGTGCCTATAAAAGGATCCCTAGGTTGGCATTAGACATACGAGATTTTACATAGAGAAAAGTATTAGTCGATTATTAGAGTATTAGCGATTAGAGTTTGTTTAGTGAATCTGTGTATTATAAGCAGGTTCAAGTTATTAATAAAATCGTAAAGTTTAGAGTAATTCTTCTTAGCTTTGTTGAAGTAGTTTCCGCATATTCAATAAAGTATATCAGTGTTTCACCATTAACAGTTTTGGATTTATCCAAGGTTGTTAAACCTTAAACAAGCTACAAGTTAGTTTGGTCAGAGTATATCGATCCAACACATATTCCAAATGAAGGGTATGAAAGCAGGTATACTTTATGATTATAGGGCCATTAAGAGACTTTTCAATGACTGTAAAAGAGAAGGTGGTTGTAATTCCAAAAGGAATGCTTATAAGTTCTCAACACTTAAGTATAGTTCGAACTTAATTACTTGATACTTGATACTGAGAGGTGTAGATGATTGAAGGTTTGCTTTTGTCTCTCAAATGTTTGCACAGATTGTGCAAGTTGGACAGGGGTTATAAGTTTGTTTACGCTGGGAGTCTCCTTTTCCTTTGCACGTATAGTTCTTTTTAACATTAAAAAAAACCATCATCTAATGTGAACCTTTTAGATGTGAAAGTCTTGATATATTGGAACTTTGAATGTTTATTTACTGAATTCTGAAGCAATTGTTGTAGACACAGAATCTTAACATGTTATCTATGTGTACACACATTGGCTAATATGTTGAGTTTCATGTTTAACCAAGTGATTATAAATTTATATCATTGAGTAATTTGAAGTTGTTGGGGTGTTATCCGCTAAGATTATCTCATGATACTATTGACTTATTAATTCTACTATGGACACTATTGACTTATTAATTCTACACATTTTCCACTTGATCATTTGACTTCTTAAAAGTCAACGCTGATATAAATATAGTAGAAGAAATCATTCAAATCAAGATTACTTAAAATTGCAATGCCAAATCCCACCAAATAGTGTAAATTTCTATTGATTTTCTGTTAGCTATTCATATTTTGGTTTTTAACTACTTTGAATAACAAAAAATTACATATTTTATGTTTCAAAAAGCAATCCCAAACACCCCTTCTGCCTAATAACTCATGACCTTGCTACTATTGCGTCAAAATAATATAGGCAAACAACTGTTATTAACTGTTTAAATGATGGTGAAATAAAAAGTTACATTCTAAGGGGGTGTTTGTTATGGCATAGATTCAGCTTGGAAGTAATGGTGTACAAGCCGTTTAACAAAAGGATCTACACATAGAAATAAGCCAATAAGAAAAAACAAAAACAAAAACAAGACACTACAAA
>CP139507.1:349065419-349288440 GCA_021014915.2 Artemisia tridentata subsp. tridentata
AGTGGCGGAAACACGAGATGTAATTGAGAAAGGCACATTGCATAACAACATAGATTCATTGTAACATCCCGTGCCCGCTTTGACCAAAATTTAAAACTTTATACGCGGAAACGCTTGACTTTATGGACATGCTGTCACTTTTTTGACCATTTCTAAAAATCCATACACAATCAGACATTGAAACTATTTTTAAATGAAAGTAGACTCAATTACCTTCAAAAACACGGGTGGCACGACCCGTAACGACTTACGGTTTAAAAGATATGATTTTTGGAACATTGACAAAAATCTACCAAAACAACCTGTGTACCATACGCCCTTACGCCCAAGGTCCGGAAGGGCGTATGGTCTGGTACTCAGAATGGGTGGAAAATGCATTTTAGGCAGAAAGCCTTATGCTCAGCCCATGAGGGCGTATGATCAGGGCGTATGACCTGAACTCAGAAACACATAAAACCACTTTTAATTGAAGAAGGCCTTATTGCCCAGAAGTGGAAGGCCTTATGCTCCATTCTCAGATTTTTACCAAAACCACAACTTTTAACAACTTACTCTAATTTTCGGAAAGACGACTTCCAAGACTCGAAACTTAATGAAACTTTCCAGAATTCATTAACACATCATAAACATCATTTCCATTCAATAACATTACCCAATTGACTCTCGGAAACGTACTTTACAAATTGACGGGTTTTGTACCAAAACCCGTTTTGACCCATTTCATGGCATAAGCCACATACAACTTCCACAACACCTCAAACTTAACCAAAATCATTAACTAAACATATCAAACGTGTTCCAATGACACTTGACCCGTTTACTATCCAAAATGGGTACGTTTATACTAAATCCAAACGCCCCTTTAACTTTGCTCAAAAACACATAAACCATACTTTGACTTATCAAATGACTACCAAAACGTTATACCACTCTTGACATACAATTTGCCATACGGCTACACTTTAACAACCCATAAAGTACTAACGGGGGTACAAACTTACACATGAGCCCGGTATCTACCTAAGCTCTACATTCTTACCAATCTACCCATATCGCATAACCAAGCCTTAACCCGTATATCCAAATCATCCATATAAGCACACCAAACTACAAAATGGTTAGACAACTAAACCGTAAGCACAACGACTTAGTAAGTAAAACGATCATAACATACAATTATACTTCATCCACATAAACATCATATACATAAACACTTACTTCATGGCATACTACTCAAGCCTCATCTAGCACATAACATCAACATAATCCATAACATCTTCTCATCACATAAACCATAGTCATGGCATCACATAAGCATAATCCAAGCTCATCTTCTCAACATAACATACATAACACATAATGATAGAAATCCATATAACATATGCTATCATCATTTTACTTACCTTATTCCAAGCTAAATAACATCAAGAACATCATCATCATCACAATCTTCCATCATCATCATCATCATCATCATCTTTAACAATAACCAAAACCTAACAACATAACAATCAATAATACATAAACAAGGGTTAACCTAACCCATAAAACATACTCATCTTCCATTTCATATCATCATATGATCATATGATGAAATCCCACTAACTATAACTTATAATCATTACAAGGATTACTTACTTGAAAGAGAATCATAGCTAGGGTTTTATCTTCTTGATTAGCACCTCAAACCCTTCAATGCTTTACCCTCCAAACTTGATCTTCTTCCCTCATTTCCTTATCTAAAAACCGGACCTAACAAGGACCCAAGAATGATGTAGAGGAGACTAGAATCTCCTGGATTTATTTAGCTAAAATACGAGTTTGGGCCATTGGCAAGAATGGCCCCTCAAGTCTCATTCTTTCTTATTAGCCACAACTAACTTCATCATATGTTTAACACTTGGCAACCTAGGCCCCTTTAGTTACACATCATATTTTACATAACCACTTTAGTCATATTTTGACTATCGGGTTTGACCATTACACAACAAATGTTGACTGGCCAATCACATAAGGTCTTTATCCATTTTCATCTAGGGTGGGGTCCAAGCACCCGAGAAACGGGTCTAACAATTCTAGATTTCGTCCCCAAAATCTCTCGTCTATTTCTATCCAAAACCAAATCATAACATATACATGCCCTTGTTCTCATGCTCTCTAAGCCATTTCCTTGCAACGATCTAAATGATCTCGCAAATTCTAAACTCACAGTACATAAACATAACTCATAATTCACTAGAAACACGCTTCTCATCACAAGCTTATCTAAAACTTCCCACAATTGACGACTAGTCATATGGAAAGTTTACTATTTTGACTTTATATATGTCAAACTTCAACACTATATACACGACATACGCTCATGCACTAACATGACATAACATCATATACCGACCAATTCAATTCGCATTCCGCATAGTGCCAACACGTATCTACATAAAAAACCGGCAACTTATTTCAAAATATACAAAGTACCATACAAACGGCACCTTCCAAAAATATTTCACACGCAACACTTAAGCAATCTTTCTTACTAAATCTTGGGAAATGCTCACTAATTAAATTATCAAGTTAATGTACAACTCATTCTAGGCGTCTATCTTAAGGTTTCACACATTATCTTAACGCCGCTATAAGTTTTATTCATATTTATCTTTTCTTATGACGTCTAACATGTTTTAGTTTTCACTTTCTCATATTACTATCCGTACTCATGTCATGTCGGCTACACATAAGTCCACTCATTTATAATTCTTTATTTACATAAAAAGGCGTCCCAATCTATGTAAGTAAGGAATTATAAACTTATGGTTCGGCGATTTACAATTCTTCATTTAAATGAAAAGGCGTCCCAATCCATTTAAATCAAGAAACCATAAACCGTCCTACTTATACGCTTCCGACATAACGCTCGTACTTGTTTTACTTTCCATCTTTACTAGCCTTGGATCCAATCTCACTAACTTTCCATCCATGCCATAAAGGCAAGCTAATCACCATGCCATAAAGGCAAGCTAAACATCCATGCCGCGAAGGCAAGCTATCATCCATGCCATAAAGGCAAGCTAGGCCATCTCAAAGGATGCCAAACACATGCCATGAAGGCAAGCTAACAACCATGCCATGAAGGCAAGCTAACAACCATGCCCTGAAGGCAAGCTAACAACCATGCCATAAAGGCAAGCTGGGCTATCCCGAAGGATACCATAACCATGCCATAAAGGCAAGCTAACATCCATGCCATAAAGGCAAGCTGGGCTATCCCGAAAGATACCATAACCATGCCATAAAGGCAAGCTAACATCCATGCCATAAAGGCAAGCTGGGCTATCCCGAAGGATACCATAACTAGAGCATTGGATCCAAGCTATATCTGTCTTATCATCTTTACTCACTTTATCTTTCATGTACTTTTATAATTAGGCACACACTATCATTTATTCAATTTTCATTGCCTTACGCAATCTCAACATTCACTATCACGCTTACTATCATCTAGACAAGTTTCTATATAACACTTGTCGATTTATTATCTTTGCATTTTCACAATGCAACTTATCATTCATCCGTCAACCCCAAGTTGACTCATACACTCACTATGTGCCATCTTTATTTTAGACAAGTTTTGATTAATGCTTGTCCATTACGATCTACACATTTTCTATGTGTTCTTACAACACACTTTTACTATTACCCGTCAACCCCTTGTTGACCATATTCTCAACTCATACTATCACTTCATTAGTCTATTCAACTTTTACGCATATAAACCTTACTTAGGTTTACTCTATAATACTTTCATTAATCTCATCATACACATTCCAATATATTAACATGGTTAGTATTCATGTTTTACAATTCTTTCTAGCGCACTTCATATCACTTATGACTTCTAGCGCAATCTATATCTCATTCATCACTTCTACTCATTTATTTCTAACTCATTTTAATTATCATGTTTTATATGCAACATGATTTCATCACGTCTTAACTATACACTTTAACTTTCTCATTTTAGTTACTCATATAAGAATTCATGCCTTCAAGCATCTAATCGTTATTATATCAATAGTGTCTTTTTAATCATCAAACTACAATCATACTTCATTATTCATTTCTTACTTTATCTCAAGCCTTCAAAGCATATATACTTTATCAAACAATTATCATGTTTCTTAAATTATTTCGCATATCAATGCGTCCTTTCAACTTCCTTTCGACACTAGATCATCACATAACATGCATTCCAATGCATCTATCTCAACTCTTACACTTTTATGCATTCACGCTATCAAGCACAATCACATTCCACTTAGACATATAATACACTACCATAGACTTAAACATCTTATAAACAATCATATAATAACACTTAACACTTATCCAACAAGTGTTAAAACATTTATAAACATAATCAAAATATGAAGTCTATGGCTCATATATCACATCGCATAATCAATCTATGTCTAAACATCATTATATTGACTAGCAACAAACACTAATCTACCTTATAACTAAGACGTCATAACACTTTAGTTCATTTACTAGCCCATCTCTAATACCGCTTAGCATTCCATCACTATAGCTCTATCATACATTCACATAATCGCAATACAAACACCGGCACCAACCGAGGTGCTCGGCCAACTAATCATCAACTAATCACTTAAACATCTCAAGTCCCCATGCACTTGTATCTCATACACAACAACACTATCATAAACATACATCACCTATCATCAATAGGCTCAACTAGTATAAAACATAATACGTCTAACACATAGCAATTAATTTCCGCGCAACTAACGCTTACATCCAAGGCTTCTACGAGTGGTTTAAGTCTAGGCAATCCTAAAGAAAACCTAATTCACTTAAACCGAGGCTCTGATACCAATTTGTAACACCCCATGCCCGCTTTGACCAAAATTTAAAACTTTATACGCGGAAACGCTTGACTTTATGGACATGCTGTCACTCTTTTGACCATTTCTAAAAATCCATAAACAATAAGACCTTGAAACTATTTTTAAATGAAAGTAGACTCAATTACCATCAAAACGATGGGTGGCACGACCCGTAACGACTTACGGTTTAAAAGATATGATTTTTAGAACATTGACAAAAATCTACCAAAACAACCTGTGTACCATACGCCCTTACGCCCAAGGTCCGGAAGGGCGTATGGTCTGGTACTCAGAATGGGTGGAAAATGCATTTTAGGCAGAAGGCCTTATGCTCAGCCCATGAGGGCGTATGATCAGGGCGTATGACCTGAACTCAGAAACACATAAAACCACTTTTAATTGAAGAAGGCCTTATTGCCCAGAAGTGGAAGGCCTTATGCTCCATTCTCAGAGTTTTACCAAAACCACTACTTTTAACAACTTACTCTAATTTTCGGAAGGACGACTTCCAAGACTCGAAACTTAATGAAACTTTCCATAATTCATTAACACATCATAAACATCATTTCCATTCAATAACATTACCCAATTGACTCTCGGAAACGTACTTTACAAATTGACGGGTTTTGTACCAAAACCCGTTTTGACCCATTTCATGGCATAAGCCACATACAACTTCCACAACACCTCAAACTTAACCAAAATCATTAACTAAACATATCAAACGTGTTCCAATGACACTTGACCCGTTTACTATCCAAAATGGGTACGTTTATACTAAATCCAAACGCCCCTTTAACTTTGCTCAAAAACACATAAACCATACTTTGACTTATCAAATGACTACCAAAACGTTATACCACTCTTGACATACAATTTGCCATACGGCTACACTTTAACAACCCATAAAGTACTAACGGGGTACAAACTTACACATGAGCCCGGTATCTACCTAAGCTCTACATTCTTACCAATCTACCCATATCGCATAACCAAGCCTTAACCCGTATATCCAAATCATCCATATAAGCACGCCAACCTACAAAATGGTTAGACAACTAAACCGTAAGCACAACGGCTTAGTAAGTAAAACGATCATAACATACAATTATACTTCATCCACATAAACATCATATACATAAACACTTACTTCATGGCATACTACTCAAGCCTCATCTAGCACATAACATTAACATAATCCATAACATCTTCTCATCACATAAACCATAGTCATGGCATCACAGAAGCATAATCCAAGCTCATCTTCTCAACATAACATACATAACACATAATGATAGAAATCCATATAACATATGCTATCATCATTTTACTTACCTTATTCCAAGCTAAATAACATCAAGAACATCATCATCATCACAATCTTCCATCATCATCATCATCTTTAACAATAACCAAAACCTAACAACATAACAATCAATAATACATAAACAAGGGTTAACCTAACCCATAAAACATACTCATCTTCCATTTCATATCATCATATGATCATACCATGATCATATGATGAAATCCCACTAACTATAACTTATAATCATTACAAGGATTACTTACTTGAAAGAGAATCATAGCTAGGGTTTTATCTTCTTGATTAGCACCTCAAACCCTTCAATGCTTTACCCTCCAAACTTGATCTTCTTCCCTCATTTCCTTATCTAAAAACCGAACCTAACAAGGACCCAAGAATGATGTAGAGGAGACTAGAATCTCCTGGATTTATTTAGCTAAAATACGAGTTTGGGCCATTGGCAAGAATGGCCCCTCAAGCCTCATTCCTTCTTATTAGCCACAACTAACTTCATCATATGTTTAATACTTGGCAACCTAGGCCCCTTTAGTTACACATCATATTTTACATAACCACTTCAGGCATATTTTGACTATCGAGTTTGACCACTACACAACAAATGTTGACTGGCCAATCACATAAGGTCTTTATCCATTTTCATCTAGGGTGGGGTCCAAGCACCCGAGAAACGGGTCGAACATTCATACCTTACATTTGTTACAACAATAGTTTACAAAACATTCCTTGTGAAACATGTCTCTTTTGAAACCTTATCGTCTTGAAAACATGGTATCATATTATCAAATGGTCTGACCCAATAAATGTGCCTTCAAATACTTTAACAATGATCACCTGAAAATGGTACTAGAAAACGTCAACATAATGTTGGTGAGCTCGTAGGTTTGAAAGTTAAACCACGAAGCTGTGAATAATATAATGTAGGACAATAGCGAGCATGATATGAACATGTACACACTTAATGAAACCACAGGCTTGCAACCACTAAACCTCATGTTTGAATCACACATAAAAGATCCACGTACACTGGGTGCTACTTCCCAAAAGTTATACTGGGTGCCACTTCCCAAAACTTGCGCGGAGAGTATTCACCCTTTCACGGGGGTGTGAGTGTCAACCCAAATAGTACCGGGTGCTACTTCCCAAATGGTACTACCAATACAATCCTAACCTCGTGCAACCTCACAGTAACAATCACACAAATTGAATCCACACAATATAAATCGCACAGTAAGAATCCACTTCCTAGTAATATAGTTTCCATCATCCAAAACATTAAGCTAGGCAACAACTTGGATCTAACTTAATTTCACAACTCATCAAACAAGAACTGTCATGAAATTAAGTTAGGAGTTGTTAAATGACTTAATGTTTTAAGTGATAAACAACAAAATAAATCCACACAATGATAACCACACAGATAGTGTCCACACAATATAGTCACACAACAAGGATCCACCTCCTAGTAATATAATATCAATCATCCAAACATTTACCTATGTAACAACTTAGATCTAACATAATTTCACAACTCATCAAACAAGAACTGTCATGAAATTAAGTTAGGAGTTGTTACAAAGGTTTAATGTTTTTGATGATAAACAAATATCAAAGAAAGGTGAAATCAAAATGCACATAATGCAATCAAAACGCACATATTGTCCAAAATATGAAAGCAGTAAATCACAGCATAAAAACATTTGAAAAGTATTGAGTACCATTTTCCCCCAAGGAAAAATATATGAATAAGGGGCTACGAAAACTCACCCCAGAAATGGTTGTCTGAAATATAAATAGTGTGCGGCACCGACACGCGAGCTAAATTAGTATGGCAAGTCTTAGTTTATAGTTTCGATCACGACTCAAGTGTTCAAATAAGTTAATGCATCCTCAAGTAGCTGCGTGGAATGTTGCTTGTGTGTCAGAATTTATGTTTAAATAAATTAAAAATTGTTTGTAAGTATTGACTCTTGGACAACTATATGAATACGTATATGAGTATATAAAAGTATTCATGACGAATAAGTCTTCGGTTCGGGAGTAACCGAAAGACTTAGTACGGAAAGTATTCACAAGTAAAGTGTTTGTGAAAAATAAATTAAGTATAAGGATTTGACAAAATTTGAGCATGTTCCGTCTGTAGATAATAGTTTTCCCCTCGTAAAGTTATTGCCACAAAATACCTTATTGTCAAAATATATACTTATATAGTTTACTTTTATAGTCTAATTAACTAGATATGTTTAGTATAATGTGTTGAAAGTGAATATTGACTAGTTATTAATAGTTCAAGGGCTATAAGTGAAAAAATTGTAAAAAGGAGTAAATTATCAAAAAGAAATTCAGGTACAGGATTCGAATTCCAGACCTTATGCTTAACAACCCAACGCCCCAACCATTGGACTAGCCCCATTGTTGTGTTTTATTTCCCAACAGTTTGGTTAAGTAGTTTTTCAGTTCTGTGTTTTATATTTAGTTACAATTCTTTCTCAGTATATATACTCTGAGATGTATACATATGCATGCGTTTTAGTTTGTGTTTCTAGATTTCCATTTCAAAACTGATTTGCAAGTACATATTCACGTAAGTTTTCCAAAATGAGCACATAATATGCTTCGACTTATTCTGTGTTTTCACGACCCAAAATATAAAACCAAAGTATTCAACCATGAATGTCAAGAGTTTAACAAACTTTTTAACGTGTCACAATTTTACAAGATTTCAAAATAAGCACTCAACACATAGCTTATTAATAAGCTCATGGGTCTCGATTTGGTCCTTATGGCCCGTTTATGGTTCGAGTTGGGTTTTTAGTCTCAAGTACGGTAGTAAGATAAGCTCGTAAGCTAGTATATATATAAGTTAGTTAACTCGCGAAATAGGATATATTACGAATAAGCACTTAGTCCTAAGAGCCAAAACTTGCGTTTATGTTTCTTTTAAGTTTTCATGAGTCGTTAAAGTCTCGAGTGTGACAGTGAGTCGGGTGAAAAGAAAACGAGTATCATGTTAAGTTTTCAAACCTTTAACATATCTTTATAAAACATGCATGAACCTTAATGTTTAAACCAAAAACATATAAGTTCAAAACAAGTTTAGGGGCTGTCGATACTCACAGTGAGTTGTGATGTGTGTCGAACAAGAAAACAAGTATATGCTAACTCTCAAAAGTGTTTGTTAAAGATTTACTACCACACAAGTTTTCAAACAACACAACCAAGGTTATTTTACACGAAAGGTCGAACGTGCATATATGTCGAAGTGTACTGTTTGGAGAAAACTCAGTACATAACATACGAAGTTTTAAGTTTCAAAACAGTTTGTAATAAGTTAGAGGTGTGGGTCGTATGCTTACAGTGAGGATGTGAGAGGTGCGTGAATCGAACGAGAAGAGGAAGACCAAGAAACCCTTATAACCCAAGCTTCCAAAGTATAACCCATATAAAACTTAATCAAATGACTCCTTAGAACCTTGTGAACAAACCAATGCCTTGTTTTTCTTTCTTCTTCTTACACGACAGTAATGAGAGACCAAAGAGATTGTTGGTGAATGTTGTTTTTGTGGTACAAGAGTGTTAAGTGTCCTTACTTAAGTAGAAGACTTGTACTTAGCTTTTGGGGGTTGACAAATGGTATCTAGGGCACTCCCTTGGTGTCCTCAAATCTGTTGAAGCATAGGGAAAAGATGGGGTGGAAATTCATAGAAGTTGACTTGGGGTGGATATAAGGTTTACACAATGGTTTAAGGTGGCTAGTAGGAGACAAGGTGTGACAAGATAGTACTAATGATGTGATTTGGATCAAGGTCTTAGAGGTTTAAGTTTTAAAACAAAAGTGTGTGCTAAATACTTACTAGTGTGCGTTTGATATTAAGTCACAAAAAGGGTGTGTTGGTTCGAATGCTACAAGGCCACAGCCAAATCATTGGGCTTGTTGGGCTCTCGCATGACTAAGGCCCAAAGGAAAGAAAAGAGTGTGTTTGTTTGGCGGCATGTATGGGTCGAAGCCCAAAAGAAAAGAAAGGGTGTGTTGGGCTAACGTATAGCCTAAGCCCAAAGAAAAGAAAAGAGTTTGATTAGCCCAATAATAATTTTATGGTTTTTACGGAGTGTAGCTTGTTTCTCGTTGAGTTTAAAAGTGAGTCGCGGTGTCCCGGTGACACTTAATAAGTATAAATGTATGAAATACATTTTCGGGAGTGTTTTTATCAAACTGATATAAAAACATTAATATATGGACTCGAACATGAGTTTATTTGATTATTGCCATAACTAACTGAGTGTCGGTATACGTGTGAGCTCGTTCAAAATAAAATGCGAGTTACGTCACATTGTTGGTTGACGAATATCATTCGTTGTTGTATTGTTTAAAATAATAGTCTGGAAAATTACCGTTTGTCACAAATAGTTTCGATTTTTATGAACAAGTATTGACCTGAAAATGACGGTTGCTACATTTTAGGTCGTGGTATTAGTCAAAAAGGATATTGTTGTTATGATCCGGTCAGTCAAAGGTTGTATACATCTCGCCATGTTGAGTTTTTAGAACATATCCCATACTATTCTGTTCTTGCTAGTTCACATAATTTGACTCAATCTGAACTCATCAAATTGGACCCTTTTGATGATGAAATTGAACAACCTTCGCCTGTTGTAACTCCTATCACAGAAATCCCCCAAGAAATACCCTAAGAAATACCTCAAGAAATACCCCAAGAAATACCCACAAACACCACTACAGAAACACCACGTGTTACAACCATTACTCAACCTCCTCCTACGGCTACCTAATCATCTACTGAAGCTGTTGTTGGTCCTCCTCCAAGTAGTCGACCAAAGCGTAATTGTAAGTCTACAAAAAGGGTTGATTTTGTTTATTCTTGTTATTCGAATTCCTTTAGTTCGTTTATTGCTTCTGTACATCATCTTCATTAGCTTGTGTCGTATAGAGAGGCTGTTTGTGATCCACTTTGGCAGGTTGCTATGGTTGAGGAACTCGCTGCATTGCATCAGACCCAGACGTGGGACTTAGTACCATTTCCAGTCGGCAAACGTGCTATTGGCTCTCGTTGGGTCTATAAGATTAAAACCAAATTTGACGGGTCCATTGAAAGATATAAGGCTCGTCTTGTTGCCAAAGGTTATGCTCAAGAGTATGGTATGGATTATGAAGAGACATTTGCTCCTGTTGCAAAAATGACAACGGTAAGAACCTTGATTGCAGTTGCTTCTACTCGTAAATGGAAAATATCTCTGTTGGATGTCAAAAATGCTTTTTTAAATGGTGACCTGAATGAAGAAGTTTATATGACACCACCTCCTGGTGTCTCTCACAAACCAGGAGAAGTTTGCAAGCTCAGAAAAGCTCTTTATGGTCTCAAACAGGCACCTCATGCTTGGTATGAGAAATTTGAAATAGTAGTTACCTCTCTTGGATTTATCTCTAGCCATCATGACTCTGCATTATTTGTAAAACATTCAAGTACTGGGCATATACTTTTGTCGTTATATGTTGATGATATGATTATTACTGGGGATGATTGTGTTGGAATTGAGTCATTGAAATCGGAACTAGCTCATCGTTTTTCTATGAAGGATTTGGGCTTACTACGTTATTTTCTGGGTATTGAGGTTGCTTCTTCACCAAAAGGATATATTTTGTCTCAGTCTAAGTATATAGCTGACTTACTTGATCGTGCAAGAATTACAAACAAAATGGTTGAAGATATTCCTATTGATGCTAAGGCCAAATACACTCTGACAGATGGCGACCTGTTGAAAACTTTAATTAAAGAATTGAGCACACACTTAATATAAGTTTTCTGAACTGTTTATGGGCTCAAGGTTGTTTAGACCTTGATCTAGGATTTTAACTATGATAAGTACGATGATAATATTGGCGGAATATTCAAATGAAAGAATACAATACTATCACAACAAGGTTTTGTCAAACGTTCTCTTTGTTATAAAATAAGCCCCAATGCTATGTGATCAAATATAGCAAGGTTACTCTACAACAATAACAGGGATCAAGGAAAACCTTGATTACCTTGAGGCTTAACAAACCTAACAACATCAGACCCCTCGTATGATGTTCCCCTACACACACTTTGATGGAATTACATATTAACTCTCATGATGTTTAACTTCTAAGCACACTAAGCACTATTTTGCTCTCTATTAAACACCTTTGATGTTCACTCTATTTCACTGTGAAGCATGCTTTTTATCTAAGGGTAAGATCTCCTTTTATAGCACCAAGGAGATCTTTTACAATATGATAAGTTTTGTCTACTACTTGCTTGTGTATGTCAGTCATTAAGATACAACATGTATCTTTGTTTACAATTTGTTGACTGATAACATATCTAGATATTATCTACCGTATATAATTGACTCATATACAAAATATCTTTTTCATACATATCCATCCAGCAGTAGTATGAGTCACTCAGTTATCCATTCAGCAGTAGCTTCTTTGCACTAGCAGTACCAACTGCTATCTTCTTTGCACAAGCAGTACTAACTGCTACCTTCTTTGTACTAGCAGTACTAACTCAGCAGTTAGTACTGTTAGCAAGGTTGTCAGGATCGGGATCCTACCTAGGATCGTTTTCGGCTTTGCAAGATCGGGATCGTAGGATCGTAGGATCGGATCCTACCTAGGATCGTTTCGGCTTTTCCTTTACATATGTATACAAACCATTTTTAAAAACCTTCCTCTAAAAAAAAGTCAAAAAAAGTATTAAAAAAAACAGGATCGGATCGTTCACGATCCTACGATCCTACGAGCGATCCCACGATCCTGTAACGATCCTACCTGAAAAAAGGGTTACCAACAGGATCGGATCGTTCACGATCCTACGATCCTACGAGCGATCCCACGATCCTGTAACGATCCTACCTGAATTACGATCCCGTAACGATCCTGCTCGTTTTGTGTGTGTAGGATCGTAGGATCGTACGATCCTACGAGCAGGATCGCGATCCTGACAACCTGGACTGTTAGTTGTAACTTGAGCAAACTTCAACAATACACTAATAGTAGAATAAAATACTCTAGCAGTAGAATCTTTTATGCCTAGCAGTAGAATCTACTTGGTGTATTTTGCTTATCTTTTCAGTAATCCTTATGTTTCATTCTTCTTGTTTTTGATCATCAAATCTATGAAAGATATAAAACCCAACAATCTTCCCCTATTTGATAATTACAAAACAAACACATTCTTGTACGAATTTCCCTAGACGAAGTAGAGAAATTGAGATAATTAAATCTCACCATGAATGAAACAATATTGTCTTCCCCTTAATTCATGCTACCACAATATCTCTTCCCCTTTTTGTTATCAACAAATAGAGAATATAAACAGTAAAAACTTGGTGTAGCATATAAATGGTTAACCATCTGAACATTTAAGCTTCCCCTGAAACCCATATGTTAACCATTTGAATCTCCAATTCTGTAGGCTTTATGACTGATGAAGAAAAACCAACCATTACTAACTTGATGATGAAACAGAATAAACCAACCTTGTGTCTTATGTCTTGTACTAAATCTGACTTCGAATGTATACCCTTGTATAGGGAGACTTCAGTCTCTTGACAATAAACTCATCTCCAATGAGACACTGAGCACTACAATGTAACTCCTTTAAGTGTTTGTCAATTCATAGTCACTTGAACGAACGAACAAGTTATCTTTAAACGTAATGGAGACGTTTAAGATATGATAAGAACACAACCTTGAAAAATTCTACTTCATCTGCAAATAAGTAACAAATAACCTTCTTCGCCAATGAAAATAAAAACAAGCCTTTAATCTTTTAAGAACATAACCCAACAATCTTCCTTCTAAGTGTGTGTTCTTCCCTTTTGTGTGTGTAAATAGAGAACTCTTTGAAAGAAAACCAAAAATGAATTTTTCTTCTTTCTTCAACTAAAACCTTGTAACATCCTAGATCCAGAGCCCCCCGCTCTGATACCATTTGTTGAAAACTTTAATTAAAGAATTGAGCACACACTTAATATAAGTTTTCTGAACCGTTTATGGACTCTAGGTTGTTTAGACCTTGATCTAGGATTTTAACTATGATAAGCACGATGATAATATTGGCGGAATATTCAAATGAAAGAATACAATACTATCACAACAAGGTTTTGTCAAACGTTCTCTTTGTTATAAAATCAGCCCCAATGCTATGTGATCAAATATAGCACGGTTACTCTACAACAATAACAGGGATCAAGGAAAACCTTGATTACCTTGAGGCTTAACAAACCTAACAACATCAGACCCCTCGTCTGATGTTCCCACACACACACTTTGATGGAGTTACATATTAAACCACCTGATGTTTAACTTCTAAGCACACTAAGCACTATTTTGCTCTCTATTAAACACCTTTGATGTTCACTCTATTTCACTGTGAAGCATGCTTTTTATCTAAGGGTAAGATCTCCTTTTATAGCACCAAGGAGATCTTTTACAATATGATAAGTTTTGTCTACTACTTGCTTGTGTATGTCAGTCATTAAGATACAACATGTATCTTTGTTTACAATTTGTTGACTGATAACATATCTAGATATTATCTACCGTATATAATTGACTCATATACAAAATATCTTTTTCAAACATATCCATCCAGCAGTAGTATGAGTCACTCAGTTATCCATTCAGCAGTAGCTTCTTTGCACTAGCAGTACCAACTGCTATCTTCTTTGCACAAGCAGTACTAACTGCTACCTTCTTTGTACTAGCAGTACTAACTCAGCAGTTAGTACTGTTAGTTGTAACTTGAGCAAACTTCAACAATATACTAACAGTAGAATAAAATACTCTAGCAGTAGAATCTTTTATGCCTAGCAGTAGAATCTACTTGGTGTATTTTGCTTATCTTTTCAGTAATCCTTATGTTTCATTCTTCTTGTTTTTGATCATCAAATCTATGAAATATATAAAACCCAACACGACCCTTTGCCAGACCCGAGTTTGTATCGAACTACTGTGGGAAGTTTAGTTTATCTTACAGTTACACGTCCAAATATTTCGTATGCAGTTCATATTGTTAGTCAGTTTGTTTATGCTCGCATAACGGTTCATTGGGCTGTTGTTTTGCACAATCTCAGGTATCTTCGGGGTACTCAATTTCAGACATTTTTGTTTCCTTCTACGTTTGCCTTGGACCTGCGTGCTTATTGTGATTCTGATTGGGCTGGTGATTCTGTTTCTCGCAAGTCAACTATTGGGTTTTGTATATTTCTTGGTGATTCCCTTATTTCGTGGAAGAGTAAGAAACAAGATGTTATTTCTAAATCTTCTACTGAAGCTGAGTACCGAGCCATGGCAGTGACTACTAGTGAGATTGTTTGGTTACGTTGGTTACTTGCAGATATGGGTGCTCGTATCAGCCATTCTACTCCGTTACATTGTGATAATCGTAGTGCTATTCAGATTGCGCGTAACTCGGTGTTTCATGAACGCACCAAGCATATTGAGACAGATTGTAATTTCACTCGTCATCATCTTCAGGCTGGGACTATCTCTCTACCGTTTGTTCCTTCTGCTTTACAGATTGTAGATGTATTTACCAAGCCACACTCTGGACCACGTTTTCATTTTCTGAATGACAAACTCTCAATGTTTCTCGCTGCAGCATTGTGAGTTTGAGGGGAGATGTTAGCGTATTAGCCCATAAGAGGCCCATGGCCCATTTAGCTTTTAGGGTTTTACCCTTTGTTTTTATTATATATATACTCGTTGTATGTTCTCTTTAGTTTATCAATTCAAGTAATATAAATTTGTGTTCTTTCGTTAGTTTCTACAAATTCAACCCCCTATCTTTTCAATTTATCATTTTAACCTCTTAAAGTGAGTGGTTCTATCTACATCTAACCCAAATTTTACTAAAACTATAATTTCAGCTTGAAGCAAGGTATTAGCTATGGTGTTTAAGAAAAGCAATACTGAATGGTTACACCTATAAGAGCAATGGGTGTCCTGGTGCCATGGCCGAAAAGTTGGTGCCACGTCAGCAAAAATCTCTATGGCACCAGAAATCCCATGGCACCACATTCTGGCCGTTACCCACGGCACCAGAAAATGTGGTGCCGTCGTCCATTTTTTATTATTATTATTATTATTTTTTTATTTACATAAAATAAAACATACACAATATTAACTAAAATAAACTTCATTAAAAAAAAAAAAAAAAAAAAAAAAAAAAAAAAAAAAAAAAGCATAAAAATAAAAACCTATTACATAAACATAGAAATAAAATCCTAGTGCTCGTTGGTGGTATACTTTGCCCGGATTCGTGCTTTTTGGGCTTTTACGACCTCCGCGTCGATCGGATCCATCTTGCTTGTATCCATTTGTAGCACTCGCATCTCCTCGTATAAAGTAACTCTCGCTTGTGACTCTCATTCGAGAACATCCATCTTTGCCTTGCGGTCTAACTCGTATTGTTGTTGCAGCATTTCTTGAAACATTGTCGGGTTTGAACCGGAACTAACAGTCGAGTTTGATGAACATTGACTCTTAGCAATCCGGTACATGCCGTCTGGCCGAGGCAACGCGTCTGGTCCAAAATGCTCGGGTTCCTCGTCCGTAACCCGAAGACGATTACGTCTTGCCAAAGTCGAGTCGGGATTTTTCCACTTGTGCTTGTCTTTCAAAAAGTCCCAAGCGCTCATGTGTCTAAAGTCATAACCCGTTGTTTTTCTAAACAATACGTGACAACGGGTCATAAAATCTCTATCATTCTCCCCACTCATAACAGTCGTTTCATCTACTACCGTATTCCACTTCTTGACATCTTTATTCATTGGAGTCCACTTGTCCGTCAACATGTTTTTGGTATGCATAGTGTAGTTGAGCCTCTTGGCTTCCTTGTTGTATGCGTGGAGCACTTTGTACCAAAACGTATCCCTTTGTTGATCCGAACCCGTTTTTGGATCCTCGGATATTTGAATGAAACACTCCGCCAAAAGATACTCATCATCTTGGCTCCAAAAAGATCGACGAGTCAGGACCGCCTCTTCTTCTTTGTCTTCGTTGGTTTTCTTCGTCTTCGTCTTTGTCTTTGGCTTCTTCGCCTTCGTCTTTGTCCTCGTTTTTTTCGACGTTGGGGTCGGGACCGCCTCTTCTTCTTTCTCTTCTTCATCTTCGTCTTCGTCTTCGTCTACTAGATGGAAGGATGCATGGTCCGAATTTGGTTGGGAAGGGGTGGTTTGGTTTGTTTGTTGTGGTTGAGTAAATTGAGTATATTGTTGTTGTTGTTGCATTTTCCATTGACTAAATAGCATTTGTTCTTCGGGATTCATGTATGGTTTTGTTGGAAAGGTAGGAAAGTATGACGATTGATTGTATGGATTCGAAGACGAGCCCAGATTGTTGGCCGGATTTGAAGACGAGCCCGTCATTTGGTTCGATGGGTCGTTTAGCACATTGTTAATCCATGGTGAGTTGTGATTTATTTTGAAGTATGAAAAAATTGAGAGAAATAGAGAATTAATATATTGGAAGTGTGTGTGAAGTATGAAATAATAAGGGGTATTTATAAGATTTTTTACGGGGTAAATTTTTATTTATTTATTTATTTTTATTATGTGTTTAATGCTTCCAAACGGTTATATAACTGTTGCCAAACGTTCACATTCTTCGTCCAACGTTCGAAATCTTAAAAAAAAAAAAAAAAAAAAAAAAAAAAAAAAGGAGAAAATCCACGGCGTGGGCTGGCCACCATGGCGCGAGCAGCCGGTCTATGCCTAGACCAGGCCTATAGGCCACTGTGCATGTACTGAAGAACATATCCCGTGAAATCCGGGACGGCGGCGCATGTTCGGCTCGTGCTAACAACCAACGGTCTGCGCTTGTTACCTAGGTGACAAGACGTCTTGGTCGTTCTCGAGGTACTTTTATTATTATTATATGAATGTGTACGATCCGGACCGGTCGACGTGAATTAGTTTCGTCCGGCGTGTGTCGTCCAGAATGAATCGTCCGGACACATACACGAACATGTCCCCCCCCCCCCAAAGTATTGTAGTATTGATTTTATGTCAATGGTACAATATTTTAGATTCGCTGGACAACCGGACAAATGCAATAAATGCAGGCGGTTAAAAGAACAGCTGTGAGTCACGCTTCGGTTTCCGTGAGATTGACACGTGCCCCACTTTACTCTCCCAACGGTCGAGATGCGCTTTCTAACAAGACTAGACGTTTTCGTCCAATTCTTACCGCGTCTATAAATAGGGGGAACCCTCACTTTTTGCCACATCTCTTATTTTCACTGTCTGCTTCCGAACGAATTGCGATCATCCCTCCCGTCTTCAGGTGCGCCCACTCTTCTCCTTATTTCCTTCTTTAGACCTTTCATTGCATCCCCTCCGGCTCTCAAGACATGTCGGATGATAATTCTGCTCCGAACCACCCAGAGGGTCCGGGTGATACTTCTTACACCCCAAAGTTTGAAATGCACGTTTATACTTCTGACTTGGATGAGGCTAACGTAAGTTGGATCGTGATGAGTGTGTAAATACTCATCCTTTTATACCCATAAAAGACATAAAAATGACCAAAAAACACCCAGATTATACTGCAGATATCCTTGGTTTGTGTTTTTATGTGTTTCAGGTACAAAGGATTGAAAACGGAACAAAAACGATCTTTTTTGGATCGGCTCGACAACAATTGTGCATTTGATCAAGTGAAGACAAAAGTCAAAGTCAAAAGTCAAAGTCAACCTCAAAAACATATCAAAATGACACAAATGGTCCTTGGAAATAATTTTAAGATTTTGGCAGCCTTAGTCCTTGGGATTTTCAGATTTTACAACATTGGTCCTTAAACCTTAAACCAAATTCAAAGTTAATCCCTAAACCTTAAACTACCAAAACTAATAACCCAGCCCAACACAACCAAAAAGCCCAATCTCTAAAAACAACCCAACCCGGTTTCCTTTAGTTAAATACCAGTTGACCCAGTCAAACCCACCCTTCTTCTAAACCATTGCCCGCCAAAACCATACCACCATTCCCACCCCTCTCCACTGACAAACCCATCATACCCTACATCCTCCCCCCTCTACACTCCACCTAACAGTCCAAGAATCATTTAATGCTTCGTTCTCCCCACAAGTTATCAGGACCAAGTGGTTTTTCCACTATCACCATTTTGGCGCCAAAATGGGTTTAGAGGGCTGAGATGATTTTAAGCTTATCCAAGGGCTGGAAAATGGTCAGAGATGAAGACAAGAGATATCCCACTTTAGTTTTTGTATGCATCCTCCCCCCTCTACACTCCACCTAACAGTCCAAGAAGCATTTAATGCTTCGTTCTCCCCACAAGTTATCAGGACCAAGTGGTTTTTCCACTATCACCATTTTGGTGCCAAAATGGGTTTAGAGGGCTGAGATGATTTTAAGCTTATCCAAGGGCTGGAAAATGGTCAGAGATGAAGACAAGAGATATCCCACTTTAGTTTTTGTATAAATAGGACCTTTTGTAGCCTTTCAAGGAAAGTAGTTTTTATCTTTAAATCGTATTTGTAGTTGTAATGGTTAATCAGTAGAAATTTAAGTTTTAATTATCAATTCAATTTTATTTCAAGTTTATTTGTCCTTAATTATTTCACATTGTACTAATTTTCCAAGTTAATGAAAATTCCAAGTTTTTAAGTTTCTATGGTGTACTGTTAATTCGAATTAAGTTAAGTGTTTATTGAAAAAGCTTATTTTCTGTTTCTATAAGCTCACTATAGCTTTTGATAAGTTTATGATAGTTTAAATCAGTTCTAACCTTAAAATTCCAAAAAAGTCAAGAAAAGTCAAAATAAGCTAAAAATAAGCAGGTTTGGTCAAATAAGCTGGAGCATGGTAAATTATGGATGGCCATGGGTTAGAGCTTCTTGGGAAGCTATAGGATGATATGGTGATTTCAATTCAGTTCTTGTTTTGGAGCTAAAGCAATTTGTAAGAAATTTCCAAATTTCCAGTCTACTGTTCAAACTGCTTAATTATGTTCTTATTGGTAATTTTTTTGCTTATTTTATCTCTGAGTTGATATTTGAATACTATTTGTTAGGATTTGATAGCTCATTTCTGTTTTAACTTAAAACCTAAAAAAAAAAGCCAAAAATAGCTTAAACATAGGTAGTGCTTATTCAGTGCTTATTTCCAGTTTAAAAGTTGTTCATTAGGGTTAAGTTAGCTTAGGTAATCAGTGGTAGTTCAGAATCTAGGCTTAAATTGGTCCATGCTAGTTTAAAATCTAAAAACAGTCCCACAAGGAGTGTTTGGTTTAAGACCTGCAAGGGGTCAAAATGGGTAGAAACTGTTCATCTGCACTTGTGACTAGTTTGATCTTGCCTAATCTTAGTATATAAGCCGTTTTTAAGAACTTCTAAGCTGTTTTGAAGGAATTTCTTGGTTTGAGTTAGTGAGGTTATTATTAAGGTCCAAACCTGCTTCTAACTGCTTGTCTTAGAGATAAGCAGTTTTGGTCCTAGCTTTTGATATTTCTGAGTCCAATACAAAGTTTTAAGTCAATATGAAAAAGTTGAAACAATCTCAGTAGGATTTGAATAGATTTTGACCAAAAGTCCCATAACAGTCTTCTCAGAACATATATGCAGTCTGCATAAGTTTTCTAGACACCATTCATGTGCTTATTTGTGTTAATCTGACCTTAAATCTTTGGCTTATCAGTAGTTTGCTAGTTGTTCTTGGCTTATTTCATAATCCAAACCCTTTCCTAGCTTATTTGAGCTTTGGAATAAGCTCAAAAGTTGCCTGATCAAAACAATTAACACTGAGTCATCAGTGTTGAATTGTGTTGACTAAGCTATTGTTCAGCTTATTTTTAAGCAACAAATAAGCTTCTCTTGGGTTGCTTATTGCTTTCTGAGATCTTTGCTAGGTCAGCTTTAAGTATTATCAGCTTTTGTAGTATTTTGTTGTTATAAAAGTGCTTAAAAATAAGCTCAAAGTTACCTAGGTGGACTGCATATTGCCCTGTGCATAGCAGTCCCTTGATTGCTTATTGAGCTTTGATCAGTGCTTATTTGCTCTTCTTGTGGCTTATTCAGTTTTCATTTTAGCTTATTGTTGGTTGTTTAACTTATTTCAGTTTGCCTTTAGCTTAATATTAGCTTAATAGCTTATTTTGATCAAAGCCTTGGGCTTATTCTCTTTTAGCCCACTGATCAGCCATCTTTGGCTTATTTCTGAGTTTTTAAGCTGCTTTAAAAACAATCTCTTTTACAAAAGTTGCTTATTGGTTTGTGCTTATTGAGTTTCAATCAGAAAATCTCAAAAAAATTAAATAAAAGCAAAAAGAGAACCAAGGGATTCGAACCCTGGTCTCTAGACTCACACAAGCACACCAAGACCCAACTGCCCTTGGGTCTTCTACGTTTATAACCTTGCACTATTAATTACTTAACACAGTTTCAGTTCCTTTAGCTTATTTTCAATCATCAGCTAATTCCAGCTTATCTAGATAAGCTGGGTCAGCCATTTTATTTTTCCTATATTTAGAATAACCTTTAGCACTTTCCTTAAATTTTTCATAATTTTCCATTTTCATTTCGTATTTTTAATTTATTTTTCTTTTAAATTTAGTTTTTAATTCATAATAAAAAATATAAAAGTCAGAAAAATACAAATCTTTTTCCAAAATTTTCTTTTGTCATATAGATCTTAGAAAAAATAGATTTGCACTTGTAAGATTAGATTTCCAAATATTTTAGTTATAAGCCCGATTTTGTAACCGAATTGCATTTTTAATATAAGTTGCTTTAATCTCAATTTCCCAATGAGAATTTGTTTCTCATTTATTAATTAGAATTAAAAAACACAAAAATCCAAATTCCAATCATCAAGCATTTTAATTCCTAACCAAAAACGAAATCCTCGATTCACACCTCGCTGGGACAAGACCCGGGTGATCACTTGCCCGGTATCTCATATCGTATTCACGGGTTTTGCAAGTTGGCCTTTTCCTAAAGGGCTGGCTTGTTGATCCCCGCGTATCACGCGTATCCGTCTGATATTATTTATATATACTTTAGCACGGATCAAATTTTGGCGCCGCTGCCGGGAAGGTTGTGTTACGACAATATCGTTTAGGTTTAAACGATTAGTGACTTGAGATCCTTCTTCAAGAAGTTTTCACTTTCATAAAAAAATATATAAAAAACAAAAATATTTTTCTTTTCTTTTGTATATATATTATCATATAAAAAAAAATACAAAAACATTTCTCGTTTTCTTGTGTTAAAATAAAAGATAAAAGTAATCTCAATATAATATTCCTCAACTTGGAATATTATCATAATAAGTTCCCAAACAAAAGATTTAAAACTTTCCTTTGTGTCGCTTGCGAATTCGGCTCACCTTTGATTGATAAACAAACTCTAACGGAGGTTTCAGGAGGTTTTGCATTAAATTGACGAACTGAAAGGAGCGGGTTTTTAAGGAGCATTTATTGCCCACCTTTGCTCCTCCGCCACTCTGTGCGTTTTTTTTTCAGAGAGCTACCGTGCGCTTGTTGATTTAAGGTTTAAGTTCACTTGTGTTTTGCTTCGGTCTTGTTTTAATTGAATTGTTTAGTGCATGCGCACTCGTTCTTCTAGATCACCGAGTCCCTTTCATGATCTCATCGCAATTCCGAAAAGACGTTCTCGAAGACGTGCTGCCCGAATAGTCGAACCCGAGATTCGTACTATTCCCATTGACAAAATGGCAGACAATCGAACAATGGCCGAAATGCTCCAAGCACCCACCGAGGGTTACGGAGATGCCATCATTTACCGGCAATCAATTCTGATCATTTCGAATTGAAGACGCATTTGATTCAACTCGTGTCTACAAATCAATTCCACGGGTTTGAACGAGAAGATCCGTATGCACACATCCGTTGGTTCAACAAGTTGACCTCGACCATCAATTACAAGGATGTGCCGCAAAAAGTTATCAAATTGATGCTATTTCCGTTTTCACTCGAAGGGGCAGCCTGGATTTGGCTGAAAAAGAACCCCCTCGAACCATTGAAACTTGGGAAGATCTCGTACAAAAATTTGTCAATTATTTCTTTCCTCCGTCAAAGACGACTAATCTAAAGAATGAAATTTCGGGATTTCGTCAAAGTTTCGATGAAAACTTCGGAGAGGCATGGGAACGATTCAAGGATCTCCTAAGAAAATGCCCACATCATGGTTTCACGGAGTTACAACAAATCAACACGTTTTATAATGGGTTGAATGGAAACTGATGCGTGGTTTTGCGACCTTACAACAGGTTTTACCTCTCGAGGGATCTCAAGAGGCTTGCAATCCCCACCAGGCAGTGTACCTGACCGATGTAGTATAGTGAAGTGGCAAGTACCGGGGGATTGATCGTTCTCTAGGGGAATAGTGTCGTTAGGATTGAAAAACTACTCTAATAGGTCTAAGGGTGAGGGAAGATTCTTTTTGTATTTTTATATTTTTTTATGAAAGCAAGTAAAATCTCGGGTTTGAAGGAGTGGGCGGAATTAGTTGCTAGTCAACTAACCCAAATAACTACAATTGCAAATAAAATAAAATAACTGAAAATAAAAAGGTCGTGGAACTTATATGGAGAGAAATGTGTTTACTTAGATTTCCTTACTCACTAACTATCTTTTACCGGTTGATTAGTGTGTATTAATTGCGTGGATGACGGGTGTATTCCTTAATACCAATCGTGGGGTGGCGTACGTACTTCCCCAACTCTACAAGCTCCTACTTCACTCCTATGTCGAGCCGGCTAAGAAGCTCCTAACATGGGATCACTAGAATTCGCTCATGCATTAAATACAACCATAAAAACCTTAGTACGCATTGGTTCATGTTTCTTAAGACGTTCAAGCAAGTTACCGTATAGGAGGTTAGCCAGTTTTCTTAAGCCTAACATTGATAAACAATCATCCAATACAATTAATAACACACCAACAACCAATAATCAATAGTTAGGTTTCATTAGATCTAAGCAAACACAAGATAAATCTAGCCTAGCATGTTAATTAAAAGACAAGAACAAGATATAATCAAACAACACATAGACATATTGAATGATTAATTGATTACTTATCTTCAATTAAACATGGGAGATCCAAGGGTATAAAACACTTAAAAATGGCAGAAAATTCGTCTTAGGGTTTCTCCTCACAAAGTTGCACACTAATGACTAAAAATTGCAAAACTATATATAGACTTTAGGGGCTGACGGCGTCACGTTGTAGGAGGTGACGCCGTCACCTCGCCGCGGCTAGGGTTCCCGTATGGTCTTCCTGACGCCGTCCCTCTTTAATCCTCCAAAATCCACTCTGGCGCGTCAAGAGTTGACGCCGTCACAATTGTGCTTGACGCCGTCTCTCTTTAACTTAAACCGTGACGGCCTTGATCACCTTAAAGGGTGACGCCGTCAGACTTCCATTGTAAAACTTTCTGGCGCGTCACGTGTATTTGTCATATCCACCTCTTTTGCCAAGCCGTGACGCCGTCAGGAGCAATCCTTGACGCCGTCACGTGTACTTTTCCAGCAGCTTTGGAGACTTTGTCCTTTTCTTCACTTTTATGCTCCAAAAACGTCCAAAATGCTTCCTTTTCCAGATTTCTTCTCCAAAGTACCTAAAATGACAAAAGGAACGATTTAAGGCAATATTTGATCAAATAAATACGATTTAGGGCTTAAATGACCCCCTAAAAGCGGTACACTTTTCGCTTCATCAAATACCCTTACACTTGAGATTTGCGTGTCCTCAAGCAAATGCGCTTTTATTCTAATCAAAATACAAGTTAGGGGTCATTTAACGCTAATATAAAAGTAATTGCAACAATTAGTCGTTCCACTTTAATCATAATAAGCACGGAGAATACAGACTAGCACCTCACAAGTAGTGTTTAGATACTCACATCTCTCAAGTGTCATCAACATAAATCTCATAAATGAAAACGGATAATATCTCTCACTACCTGTCATAGCAAATAGATTACCATATGCTTGGGAAAGGATCAAAAACCTCCTCCACTAGGCGTAAGCACCTAAGATAAACTATCAAAGAGGGCTTTTAAACGGGTTATAACGTTAGGTGTAGGGATATGATAAACACGGTTTTGTTGGATAAGGGATATTTTACTGGTGGCGAGTTAAAGATCTTGGTTGATTACAAGTACAATATGGCGTTGCTAAGCCAAGACTAGACTCGACTTAAGATAATAACAAAATAACAAAAACATAAAATAAACATAAAATGAAACGGGATGGTAGTCCGTATGTTTTTTTTTTTTTTCTACTTTTCTTTTTCTCATTTTTTTGTATTTTCCTTTATTTTTTTCGATTTTTTTTTTCATACGCTCTTGCCCTACCATCCAAAATAATACATCATAGGGGCCTCGGTTCTCCCCTTACACTTGAACTTTTACATAACTTTACAATTAACTATTCTATCGACTCGAATTAAGATAATCGAAACACTTGGAGTACTTTTAAAATATTTAGCACATATGGGGGTAATAATGTTGTTCTTCCCCATTACTCCATTACACTAGTACTTTACCCATGAGTCCCAATCGTCCCAAAACAATATGTACAAGGATATGACTCGACTTAGCAACCATGTAATCAATTAGATAATTAACTTGGGGTTCAAACAAATGTTGTCACAATAATGCACTAAAGATGAGTGCATACAAGGTAGGCTAAGGCGATTTGGGTGTACATTTAAGTGGGGTGTAAACAAATTCTTCCTTTAAGTAAAATGCTTAAAGTTAGAAACGAAAAGATAGGCTCTGAGGGGTGTACTAGGGGTATCGTGTACTAAAAATGAGTACAACGCAAAGGGTGTGGGAGAATTACTTGACCAATGTAGCCAATGTAATTATAACAAAAACACAGGTGTAAAACAATGGGTTAATCCTAATGCCTCTTATCATGTAGTAAATCTAACTACACGAATGTAGTCTCACTTGTGGCCTCGGAATGGTCCTAACGCAAGTTCTAGAATCTAAGTGCTACCGGTACACACATCATAGCATAAATGCTTTTCCTACCAATTCTAGGGGCGAACCTCACATATTTGGGGGTGGAAAATTTTTTTAGTGGTACGGTTTTGTGCTAGTCATATAACTCCTATCCATGAGACGCTCATTAAGATCAAAGTTTCACTCCTATATGTTGTAAAAAAATTTAAATTTGGCACTAAAATTTCCTTAACAGGTATTTCTCTCAGTTTTATTACACATCTACCGTTAAACAAACGAAAAATCAAGCGTAATTGCATTCTCTAAAGTATCGTACTTTACCCCCCCTTACACTTAAGATGAACATTGTCCCCAATGTTCAAATAATAAGATGTAAAAGTAATTGGGTAAAAGAATGAAATCAAATACTCCCCTGATTCGCTCGGTGGATAAAGAGGTAACATGGTTAGATCTTCTTCCAAGGTAATGTTGAAGCTCCAAGACTAATGCATCGCCAAAAGCTAGATTCCACATACATCTCCTTGTCCAAAATAACCTGTTAAACCTGAGAAAACAAACACGAAAACCTGCATAACATCGGCGGGATAAATCTATATAAGGATATAATGCTTGTGGAATGATTATTTTGCAGATTCCTGGAGTTTATAAGTTAGAGATTTAATAAAAACTTTTTATGATTCCGGTAGGAAAACAAAACTTTCAAAAATTTCAGAAAATTAAAACCTGACGCCGTCAGGTTGTAAGGCCTGACGCCGTCAGAAATGATCTGACAGAATTCTCATGTTAAGTTTCCGGAAAATTTCTGGAAAAACCTATACCTTACTTCCTGGAATTCCTGCAAAACATCATTATGACTCGATACAAGCATTTGACTCAAACAATTACTAATATGTATGTTAATTTAATATTGTTATGATTCATGTTCATTTGTTCTAATAAACCGATTTGGATTTCCCTTACACTTAACTTTTGCAAAATACCTTTATATGTAGTTAAGACGAAGTTAAAAACAAGATAAAGCATTTTCACATTTTAGTTTTGAACATGAATCAATAATAATAAAAATTAAACATATATACGGAAGCAAATAAAATCAAACAAACAAACAAATAAACACACAAAGCAAATAAAGCTTGGGTTGCCTCCCAAGAAGCGCTTGTTTTTGTTCGAGTCACGAGCCTGACTCTAACCTTATTTAACGGATAAAGGAGAGGTTTTTCCTACACTTAGGATTAGGTGCGGGTGATAGTAGCGATACACACCATCTTGGTGGAAGTATGCCGCGTGAGGAAAGAGTGGTGGATGAATTATATGCTCAAAGGGGTGTGCTCCTTTCATCATAACCTTACTTAGTTCACTTTGGTCAATGGGTGAGTTAAAGTGTTCTCCTAAAAAGGGATCATTTTCTAACAACTTCTAGAGACTCCTAATTGGGAATCCATCTTGACCCAATAGACCCGGTTTAAACCCATAATGTTTCTTGTGATTAATCATGAATGGGTGATGTAGACATGTAAGGTCATTTTTCACTCCTATATTGTCTTCCTCACTACAAGGCTTAATGTCTACTACCTTAAACTTAAGACTACCCGGACTATATGTTTTGATGGGTGGATCGGGACCTTTTTCAATTCCTAACTTTTCATCCAAGGATGGAAAATTGGGTAAGGGTCTCGGTTGAGGCTCCGGCTCATCAAAACTAGGAACTTCCATAGGACTAAAAGAAAGGTTGTGATCACTAAAAGCATTCAAACCTATTTCTTCTAGTTGTGTTTGGTCCAAGGGCTCTACCTCTATTGGGGTTCCTATAGTCTCCTCTACTTCTTCCGGGTAAGTCACGGGTGGTGTGTGTGCCTCAAATGATGGTAGGACTTGTGGGGTACTTTGTGGGCTTGGATTATCCACCTCATCCTCCATTTTATCTAGATTACCTATGTGTTTGTTTTGTACTATGATGTTACATGACATCCACTTAGGTATCCCAAAATAGTCATCCCCAGACAAACTTGTTTCATGATCCTTGGAATTTGTGGTCAATTGACTTGTACTAACGTTTGTTGGGTTGTCTACTCTATAATAATATTGGGCACAATCTTCAATGGCATCCCATGCTTCTTCAACATTTAATCCCCTATGGTCCCAATTGACAAAATCATTAATGCACATTTGGTCACATAGGTCGACACGATCGTAAAAGATTTTAGCTAGGGACCATAAATCGAAGTTATGATGAGGGACTATTCGGAGTAAAATTTTAAAACGAGTCCATGCATCATATATGGGTTCACCTCGATATTGTTTAAACATCAAGATGTCATAAGGAGTGGGTGAATTTCGTGGTGGGTAGTATGGTGGATTCGCGTACTCCATAATGGAGAACGGAAGAGTCAATGGAATGGTTTTTACGAACAAAGACACAAAGAAAATAGATAGACTAAAGAAAACCTAGAAAAATAAAATAAAAATCTCACTAGAAAGGAATCTAGTGAGTAGACCTAATAAATTAAAAATTCAACCTAAACAATAACTATTCCCCGGCAGCGGCGCCAAAAACTTGATGCGTGGTTTTGCGACCTTACAACAGGTTTTACCTCTCGAGGGATCTCAAGAGGCTTGCAATCCCCACCAGGCAGTGTACCTGACCGATGTAGTATAGTGAAGTGGCAAGTACCGGAGGATTGATCGTTCTCTAGGGGAATAGTGTCGTTAGGATTGAAAAACTACTCTAATAGGTCTAAGGGTGAGGGAAGATTCTTTTTGTATTTTTATATTTTTTTATGAAAGCAAGTAAAATCTCGGGTTTGAAGGAGTGGGCGGAATTAGTTGCTAGTCAACTAACCCAAATAACTACAATTGCAAATAAAATAAAATAACTGAAAATAAAAAGGTCGTGGAACTTATATGGAGAGAAATGTGTTTACTTAGATTTCCTTACTCCCTAACTATCTTTTACCGGTTGATTAGTGTGTATTAATTGCGTGGATGACGGGTGTATTCCTTAATACCAATCGTGGGGTGGCGTACGTACTTCCCCAACTCTACAAGCTCCTACTTCACTCCTATGTCGAGCCGGCTAAGAAGCTCCTAACATGGGATCACTAGAATTCGCTCATGCATTAAATACAATCATAAAAACCTTAGTACGCATTGGTTCATGTTTCTTAAGACGTTCAAGCAAGTTACCGTATAGGAGGTTAGCCAGTTTTCTTAAGCCTAACATCGATAAACAATCATCCAATACAATTAATAACACACCAACAACCAATAATCAATAGTTAGGTTTCATTAGATCTAAGCAAACACAAGATAAATCTAGCCTAGCATGTTAATTAAAAGACAAGAACAAGATATAATCAAACAACACATAGACATATTGAATGATTAATTGATTACTTATCTTCAATTAAACATGGGAGATCCAAGGGTATAAAACCCTTAAAAATGGCAGAAAATTCGTCTTAGGGTTTCTCCTCACAAAGTTGCACACTAATGACTAAAAATTGCAAAACTATATATAGACTTTAGGGGCTGACGGCGTCACGTTGTAGGAGGTGACGCCGTCACCTCACCGCGGCTAGGGTTCCCGGATGGTCTTCCTGACGCCGTCCCTCTTTAATCCTCCAAAATCCACTCTGGCGCGTCAAGAGTTGACGCCGTCACAATTGTGCTTGACGCCGTCTCTCTTTAACTTAAACCGTGACGGCCTTGATTACCTTAAAGGGTGATGCCGTCAGACTTCCATTGTAAAACTTTCTGGCGCGTCACGTGTATTTGTCATATCCACCTCTTTTGCCAAGCCGTGACGCCGTCAGGAGCAATCCTTGACGCCGTCACGTGTACTTTTCCAGCAGCTTTGGAGACTTTGTCGTTTTCTTCACTTTTATGCTCCAAAAACGTCCAAAATGCTTCCTTTTCCAGATTTCTTCTCCAAAGTACCTAAAATGACAAAAGGAACGATTTAGGGCAATATTTGATCAAATAAATACGATTTAGGGCTTAAATGACCCCCTAAAAGCGGTACACTTTTCGCTTCATCAGAAACGATCAAGATTCTCTTAACGCAGCCGCCGGTGGCAATATCTTGAATCGTCGACCTAAAGAAGTGCTTGAAATTTGTGAGAATAAGTCAAAAGTTCCTATTTCTCGAAACAAAGTGAATGTTCCTATCACTCCTGCTGCTTCATCCGGTAACTCATCAGAGTTAGCCGCACCGTTAGCCTCTCTAACGGACGTAATTCGTTGCATGATGAAGTAAGTGAAAGAAATTAAGAGTGAAATTCATAAACCGGAACCAATCAAAGCCGTAAACAAAGTGTGTGAAACTTGTGGTGGCCCGCATGCGTATTACGATTGTCAAGCAACCGATGCTTCTTTTTACCATGCTCCCGTAGCAGCCATAAACCACAATCAATACCGACTGCAAGCTGAAACTCATTACCGAGCACCAAATGCTATGGTACCACCTGGTTTTCCACCGGTGCAAAATCAAAATAATCAAAATCGCTTTGTTAAAAATCAAGGTTAAAATTCCAACACTTCTCAGAATTTCAATCAAAACCGTAACAATTTCAACCAACCTTATCAAGCTCCGAATCAACAAGTTTATCAACAACCTCCTCAAGCTCCTCTGACAAATGATTTCATGAAAATTACTGAGTCCAGCATACGTTCGATGCAAACTCAAATCAATAATATGAAAGTCGAGTTGAGAAAGGAAATTGATACTACAATGTCTCGTCAAACAAATGAGTTGAAGAATATGATGGGCAGTTTCATGAATATGAACATGAACCAAGCTTCTTCATCTTCCGGAGGACTTCCGAGCAATACCATTCCTAATCCTAATGCTGAGTTGAAAGCCGTCACCACTCGAAGTGGTAAGACGCACAATGGACCCTCGACTCCTATGCCCCCTCCACCGAGGGAAGTGAATCGAGATACCGAGGTGACAACGGACAAGGTGCATTTCTCGATCCCACAAAGTACCGCACACGTCCCACCTCCAGATGTCCAAACTAAAGTTCCGGAACCCGATGTTCCGAAGACCAATCCTAAGCCTTCGATTCCATATCCTTCGAGGCTTAACGATCAGAAGCTTCGAGACAAAACCAATCAACAAATGGAGAAGTTCTTTCATATCTTCAATGAATTGCACTTTGACATAAGCTTCGCAGATGCTCTCGTCCTTATGCCCAAATTTGCATCTACACTCAAAAGTTTACTAAGCAACAAGGATAAGTTGTCTGAGATGGCAAAGACCCCACTTAACGAGCAGTGCTCGGCGGTTCTCCTCAAGAAGCTTCCCGAAAATCTCGGAGACCCCGGCAAGTTTTTAATCCCATGTGATTTCTCGGGGATGGTTCAGTGCTCAGCCTTGGCCGATCTTGGCGCAAGCATTAACCTTATACCACTCTCGGTATGGAAGAAATTATCTCTTCCGGAGCTTACATCTACTTGCATGACACTCGAGCTAGCAGACCGTACTATAACTCGTCCACTTGGAATAGCTGAGGATGTCGTTGTGAAAGTAGGAAAGTTCCACTTTCCCACTAATTTCGTTGTGGTAGACTTTGATGCCGATCCTCGAGTTCCCCTCATTCTGGGGAGATCTTTCTTAAGAACGAGTCATGCTCTCATCGATGTATATGCCGAAGAATTAACCATACGAGTTGATAACGAAGAAGTCACGTTTAACATTAATGCAAACTCTAAATCTCTAACCACCAAATGCAACGTTGCTACGATTGATCAAAAATCTGATACCATAATTGCTTCCAAAAGAAGTGATTCGACACTTTCAAGATTCATGGTTAAGAGTACTTCAAATAAACGTGCTGAGCTCAAAGCGATGAAAATTACCCCTGGTTCGAGCAAATGGTTTGAGAGTCGTGCTACGGAAGTTAAGAGTATTTTTTATTATGATGAACAAGAATCGGAGACCACAACGGAAGCGGTGAAAATTGCTAGCTCTAAGAGCACACCACTTGTCCCACCTCCGGAATCGGTTTATCGTATTGAGATTGTTGATTCTGTGGATGAAACTAAAAATCCCACTCCTTATTCTGCACCAATCATTTCCGACTCTTCCCATCCTTCTCCTCCGATTGAGGGAAGTTATATCTCTATGGAAGAGCTCGAGGTTTTCTTTATTGATGCTCCAATTTTGCCGGAAATTGTTGAGCCCGATGGTGATCCGGGGGGAGATGCTCCGTTATTAGAAAAGATGATATTTGATGAACCGTTATTTTCCCTCCCCCCGAAGGAAGTTATTTTTAAAGATAAGCCGTCAGATCTTCCGGAGCTCGAGCTCGAGGATTTTGTTCCCGAATATGAGAGTTTTATCTTTGATGTGGCTGAAGAGAGTAGTGGCAATCCCACTTCTCATTCTGATTTTTCTCTCCCGGCTTATGAAGCCTTTTCTTTTGATATCGATCTTTTGGAAGAGACGAGTAGTGGCAGTACCACTTCTCATGCTTATATCTCTCTTCCCGAGTACGACTCATTTCTCTTTGATAAAAATGATCCGGTTATCTTCGAAGAGTTCTCCGGTGAACTCTCTCAACCGGAATTTGATCATTTTTATTTCAATCTTGAGAAAGATTTTAGTCTGGGGGGAGGTGTACGTAATCATAAGAATGTGCTTGTTGATAAAATCACCCCAGCCCTCCCTCCCGAGACTTTTGAACAATCTGCTTTTGAGGATGAAGAATCGATCTTAATTGTTATAAAAATCTTTCTTCCATTCCTCACATATGGTGTGATTTCTCTTTCCCTTTTCTCCTACGGGAATGAGGACACTATCTTTGACCCCGGTATCATCCCTTATAGTTTCTACTATTAAAATACCGTGGGTATCTCGTCGGTGTGGAACTTTCTTATGTTCAAATGTTTATCCAAACACATTGAATGAAAGTCCGATGGAGATTGTTTCTTCCACTTGCTTCCCCATGAACCAATGAATTCGGGGTCGAGTCAAGCTAGTGACTCGGTTAACAAAAACATTAGCACTTCATGGGTGACAACCCATGTTTCTGACTTCTTTCTATTTTCTGACACTAAGTGTGGGGGAATTCCTCTACTGTGCTTTGTTTGTGTGTTGTTTGCTCTTGTTTGCAGGTTTCCCTTAGATCGTGATGATTGAGCGCCTGTTTTCAATTCAGCCGCCCAATATCCGATCTTTTTTGCTAACGATTATCTAGGGATATCTTTTTAATCCTTTTTGTGAGAAAAGAATTCTGTTCTACACTTGGCTATTAGTATTACCTTTTTACGTTCTAAGCGTCGGCAAAATAGCCGGTACTTTGAATATTGAGGGCAATATTCAGTTCTAAGTGTGGGGGGGGGGGAATTCTCGCGAATTTTGTCACATATGTACCTTCTAGTGCCCTAGTACCCTCGTTTTGGCCAAAATTTTAAAAAATTTTCGTTTTTAAATAAAAAATTGCATGAAAAAGAAGTGCTTTGCACCAAAAAAAAATAGAAGTGTTTAGTCTTGATTAGGTTAGAACAAAGGGAATCCCGAATCTGCCAGAGTGTTGATCTGGCTACTTCCTTAACGGTTAGACTAAGGTTTTACGATATGTGCAAATGAAAATGCTAAGCGTAGAATAGTTGGTTTTCTTTAGAGCATATATAAGTAATCTATGGCTTTTCCTCCCAGGAGATAACTAATCTGACTTAATAAGTGCTTATTTTCAAACATTTGAACACACAAAATCATTTTTTTCATACGATTTTGAAAAATACTAGTTCAAAGATTTATTTAAACTTCGGAACAAGCATATGTCATAGTAATGCAAAAGTTAAGTAATAAATGTATGTGCTAAAAAAGCTACGGTTCAAGATCGGCCGTTGGATCCTTATTTCTGGAAGGCGTTTAGGTCTTGGCTACCCTCTTACACCGGCCCTTGGACCTCTAATTCAGGAATGTGTGAGGTCTTGGTCTAAAACCCTTGGATCCTCATTTCACGAATGTTTAGAGTCTTGGAACTCTCCGTTGTAACGGCCGTTGGATCCTTTATTCCGTAAGGTGTAAGGTCTTGGTTCCCGTAAAACTCCGTTAGTTTATGTTGCACAAGTAAAAAAAAAAAAAAAAAAAATGAAAATGAAATGAAAAGAAAATGGAATGATATTGCAAAATGAAATAAGTTTTGATGTTGCAAAAATAAAGATGTATGATTGAATAAAGTTTTGAAATTTGCTTGTTGTAAATTTTAAATCTATCTTTCAACTAGTATTAGTCAAAATTTTATAAAAACGTCGATTTTTGTGATCAAAATTTTGAAAATCAAGCACATTCACCTAACTTGAATAAATTGTGGGAGTGAAAAGTTAAGTTTCGACTTACATAAATTATCGGTATAAGTAGTGTTAGCATTTTACCAAAACATTTGCACATTGAGTTTAAGCTTAGTTGGGAGTATAAAAAAGAGGATGACGATTTCAATTCCCTGGAGACACCCATTTTGTGTGAATCCCGTTCCATGATACCATTTTTGAAAATCAAGCATGTTATATATTTTTGTTCTAATTTAAATTTCTTGCATTATATAAAAAAATCAAAACGGGATATGCTTGATATTCTTTTGATCCTTTCATTACTTTATATGATCGGATTGCTAGGGACTAGCAATAGTCTCGTGTGGGGGATTGATGAGTGTGTAAATACTCATCATTTTATACCCATAAAAGACATAAAAATGACCAAAAACACCCAGATTATACTACAGATATCCTTGGTTTGTGTTTTTATGTGTTTCAGGTACAAAGGATTGAAAACGGAACGAAAACGAGCATTTTTGGATCGACTCGACAACAATTGTGCATTTGATCAAGTGAATACAAAAGTCAAAGTCAAAAGTCAAAGTCAACCTCAAAAAAATATCAAAATGACACAAAATGGTCCTTGGAAATAATTTTAAGATTTTGGCAGCCTTAGTCCTTGGGATTTTCAGATTTTACAACATTGGTCCTTAAACCTTAAACCAAATTCAAAGTTAATCCCTAAACCTTAAACTACCAAAACTAATAACCCAGCCCAACACAACCAAAAAGCCCAATCTCTAAAAACAACCCAACCTGGTTTCCTTTAGTTAAATACCAGTTGACCCAGTCAAACCCACCCTTCTTCTAAACCATTGCCCGCCAAAACCATACCACCATTCCCACCCCTCTCCAATGACAAACCCATCATACCCTGCATCCTCCCCCCTCTACACTCCACCTAATAGTCCAAGAAGAATTTAATGCTTCGTTCTCCCCACAAGTTATCAGGACCAAGTGGTTTTTCCACTATCACCATTTTGGCGCCAAAATGGGTTTAGAGGGCTGAGATGATTTTAAGCTTATCCAAGGGCTGGAAAATGGTCAGAGATGAAGATAAGAGATATCCCACTTTAGTTTTTGTATAAATAGGACCTTTTGTAGCCTTTCAAGGCAAGTTGTTTTTATCTTTAAATCGTATTTGTAGTTGTAATGGTTAATCAGTAGAAATTTAAGTTTTAATTATCAATTCAAGTTTATTTCAAGTTTATTTGTCCTTAATTATTTCACATTGTACTAATTTTCCAAGTTAATGAAAATTCCAAGTTTTTAAGTTTCTATGGGGTACTGTTAATTCGAATTAAGTTAAGTGTTTATTGAAAAAGCTTATTTTCTGTTTCTATAAGCTCACATAAGCTCACTACAGCTTTTGATAAGTTTATGATAGTTTAAATCAGTTCTAACCTTAAAATTCCAAAAAAGTCAAGAAAAGTCAAAATAAGCTAAAAATAAGCAGGTTTGGTCAAATAAGCTGGAGCATGGTAAATTATGGATGGCCATGGGTTAGAGCTTCTTGGGAAGCTATAGGATGATATGGTGATTTCAATTCAGTTCTTGTTTTGGAGCTAAAGCAATTTGTAAGAAATTTCCAAATTTCCAGTCTACTGTTCAAACTGCTTAATTGTGTTCTTTTTGGTAATTTCTTTGTTTATTTTATCTCTGAGTTGATATTTGAATAATATTTGTTAGGATTTGATAGCTCATTTCTGTTTTAACTTAAAACCTTAAAAAAAAAAGCCAAAAATAGCTTAAACATAGGTAGTGCTTATTTCCAGTTTAAAAGTTGTTCATTAGGGTTAAGTTAGCTTAGGTAATCAGTGGTAGTTCAGAATCTAGGCTTAAATTGGTCCATGCTAGTTTAAAATCTAAAAACAGTCCCATAAGGAGTGTTTGGTTTAAGACCTGCAATGGGTCAACATGGGTAGAAACTGTTCATCTGCACTTGTGACTAGTTTGATCTTGCCTAATCTTAGTAATATAAGCTGTTTTTAAGAACTTCTAAGCTGTTTTGAAGGAATTTCTTGGTTTGAGTTAGTGAGGTTATTATTAAGGTCCAAACCTGCTTCTAACTGCTTGTCTTAGAGATAAGCAGTTTTGGTCCTAGCTTTTGATATTTCTGAGTCCAATACAAAGTTTTAAGTCAATATGAAAAAGTTGAAACAATCTCAGTAGGATTTGAATAGCTTTTGACCAAAAGTCCCATAACAGTCTTCTCAGAACATATATGCAGTCTGCATAAGTTTTCTAGACACCATTCATGTGCTTATTTGTGTTAATCTGACCTTAAATCTTTGGCTTATCAGTAGTTTGCTAGTTGTTCTTGGCTTATTCCATAATCCAAACCCTTTCCTAGCTTATTTGAGCTTTGGAATAAGCTCAAAAGTTGCCTGATCAAAACAATTAACACTGAGTCATCAGTGTTGAATTGTGTTGACTAAGCTATTGTTCAGCTTATTTTTAAGCAACAAATAAGCTTCTCTTGGTCTGCTTATTGGTTTCTGAGATCCTTGCTAGGTCAGCTTTAAGTATTATCAGCTTTTGTAGTATTTTGTTGTTATATAAGTGCTTAAAAATAAGCTCAAAGTTACCTAGGTGGACTGCATATTGCCCTGTGCATAGCAGTCCCTTGATTGCTTATTGAGCTTTGATCAGTGCTTATTTGCTCTTCTTGTGGCTTATTCAGTTTTCATTTTAGCTTATTGTTGGTTGTTTAACTTATTTCAGTTTGCCTTTAGCTTAATATTAGCTTAATAGCTTATTTTGATCAAAGCCTTGGGCTTATTCTCTTTTAGCCCACTGATCAGCCATCTTTGGCTTATTTCTGAGTTTTTAAGCTGTTTTAAAAATAATCTCTTTTACAAAAGTTGCTTATTGGTTTGTGCTTATTGAGTTTCAATCAGAAAATCTCAAAAAAATTAAATAAAGCAAAAAGAGAACCAAGGGATTCGAACCCTGGTCTCTAGACTCACACAAGCACACCAAGACCCAACTGCCCTTGGGTCTTCTACGTTTATAACCTTGCACTATTAATTACTTAACACAGTTTCAGTTCCTTTAGCTTATTTTCAATCATCAGCTTATTCTAGCTTATCTAGATAAGCTGGGTCAGCCATTTTATTTTTCCTATATTTAGAATGACCTTTAGCACTTTCCTTAAATTTTTCATAATTTTCCATTTTCATTTCGTATTTTTAATTTATTTTTCTTTTAAATTTAGTTTTTAATTCATAATAAAAAATATAAAAGTCAGAAAAATACAAATCTTTTTCCAAAATTTTCTTTTGTCATATAGATCTTAGGAAAAATAGATTTTCACTTGTAAGATTAGATTTCCAAATATTTTAGTTATAAGCCCGATTTTGTAACCGAATCGCATTTTTAATATAAGTTGCTTTAATCTCAATTTCCCAATGAGAATTTGTTTCTCATTTATTAATTAGAATTAAAAAACACAAAATTCCAAATTCCAATCATCAAGCATTTTAATTCCTAACCAAAAACGAAATCCTCGATTCACACCTCGCTGGGACAAGACCCGGGTGATCACTTGCCCGGTATCTCATATCGTATTCACGGGTTTTGCAAGTTGGCCTTTTTCCTAAAGGGTTGGCTTGTTGATCCCCGCGTATCACGTGTATCCGTCTGATATTATTTATATATACTTTAGCACGGATCAGATCGCCAAGTGTTACGGCATTCCGCTGGATCTGAATCCGCGCCCAGCTCCTGACGGAACGACCATTCTTGATGTTCCGGATAACGCAATTGGGTTGTACCTTCACTTTTTCAAGCAAGGTGGTTTCAGAATTCCCACTTCCACTTTTCTTTTGAGGGTTTTGAAGTACTTTAGGGTCCATATTTCTCAGTTGGTGCCGATTGGTATAAACCGGACGACCATGTTTGAGATGTATTGCAGAACTCTGGATATTGATCCTACCGTCCTTCTGTTCCAGGTGTTTTACAAGATTTGCAAACAAGGTCATTGGTTTTCTTTCCAAGCACGAACCGGTAAGACCTTCAAGCCCTGCTTCAAGGAGATAAAGTCCAGTCTTAAGAATTGGAATAATCTATTTTTTCTTGTTGATCGGAGGGTGATCCCTATTCCTATGCCATGGCGTCATCCAGACTCAAACGTCTTGGATCCTCCTCCGCCTTCCGATACTTATGATGAAGATTTAGTAGAGAGGCTCCGGGAGGTGGTTATTCCCCTTCACAAGCCCCATCCCAGCTTGTTGTATGCTGCTGGGCTCAGTTCCGTTTAGAAGCACGCTGGGTATAAGTGTGTCTTGAATGGTCCGGGGGGAAACGGTAATATGCCCTCTTATGCATTTTGTTCGTCCCTTTTATAACTAACCTCTTCTATCTTATATTGTTTTCCTTTTTATTTTTGTGATGCAGTTGTTACTATGTCTGAATTTCTGCGTTTTTCAAGTTTTGAGGGAGCGAAGGTTTCGGCTGGGCAGCCCTTGGCCGAGGGGGAGGAACACATGACCTATACCCCCCCCCCCCGGTTGAGAATGTTGAGGACATTCCTCCCAAGACGAAGTTGATGAAGGCGGTTGAGGTGTCTTGTGAGATAGTGCTCGCCGCTAAGAAGAAAAAGGAAGATTTGGCGGCAACTAAAGCGGCTGCCGAAGGGCAGGTGCAGTCCAAGAAGAAGCATGCTGCTGGAGAAGGGTCTCGCGCGGCGAAGAAGAAGAAACGTGCCGAACAATCGTCTGACCACGAGTTGAGTTCTACACACGTCTCTTCTCCGATCCCAATCAGGCAGGCAGAACCTGTTCATGTGCTGACTGACTCTTCTCATGACGAAGAAGAGACTAATGCTGAGTGGTTGATTTCTCTCTGTCGCCAGAGTGACGAATTTGAGTCGCCTTTGGTGGGGAACACTGCCCATCGATCTCCTTCCATGGATCCTAACAGAAACGAAGGAGGGAATACTGCTTTGTCTGTTTCGCCCCCGAGTCCCTCATTCGCTCATTCAGGTTTGTTTCGAATGACTTGTTTGTCGTAATTGTACAAGTATTTGCTTTATTGTAACGTTTTCACTGCTTTTCAGCTCATGCTTCCGGAGCTCAGGAGCGGTCTCTTGCCTTTTCATCCGGCCATGCTGGTGAAGGAGAAGGTGAGTAGCCTTTTGCTTTCTTCATTCGACTCTTGTTTCTTTAACCTTTTTGTCTTTTTACGTATTGTCCACTACTTCTTAGGTACTTCCAGCGATCGTTTTAGTGATCATCCTTTCACTCCCCAATGGGGGTTGACCAAGGGTTCGAGGATGAACAACGCTGCTAACTGCCGGGACATGCTCAAAAACTTGTTCACTCCTGCAGATTATGAATTTTACAATGATGGGATGTCTGATCACGGGGCTCTTAAACGGTCTTGGCGCTCGTTGGGAATGTGCATGCAAGCCCAGACGAACATGCTTCTGAGGTACGAGGAGCTCTCTGATCGGTTCGCTGATCTTTCTCACACTCACGAGTCTTGCAAGGATGTCCAACTCCGGTATAAAGAATGTAAGAAAGAGTTGTTGGAAGTCTAGGCCGCCAGAAATGCCGAGGTTGCCAAAGTTGTCCAGGCCGAAAAAGAGAAACATGACTTGGTTGTCATTGGGGCTGAGCAAGCTAATAAGATCGGAGGCAGACAATCGGCGGTTGAGGAAGGAGAAAGAAGATTTTGCTGTTCAGTGTGGTCAGGGAGAAGTTGCCAAGCAGCGTTTGGTTCGAGATTATTTTCCTACCTTTGTTCGCCGGCTTCTTCAGAGTGCCGAGTATAAAAGGAGTTTGTCCGTTCCTTTTAACATGGCCATTGCTGCCGGATGGCTTAAGGGTGTACAAGAGGGTCGCTCCCCCGAAGATGTGAAAACCATTCTGGATGCCTCATCCGACTTCGATCTGGAGGCTTATGATAAGCTTTATCCGGCATATGATGAGCTGTTTGTCAAGAGGTATCCTTTTGTGGACAAAGTTGCGAGCGCTTATCTTCAGACTTCAGCGGAACTGCATAACTTGTTACCGGACGAGACTCCTCCCACTCCCGGTCAAGGACCAGCCGGCTTTGCGCAACCTTAATTCTTTGTAATAGCTTAATTTGACTATTTGCCAAGTGATGGTTTTTTGTATGTAACCGTTGGAACGAACAACATTGTCTATTTCGTATTTGCTTATTCATAAATGACTATTCGTCCGTTGTTTGGCGGACTAAGAATTTTGCCTTGATAAACTCTTTGATTATTATTGTGTTATATATATTTTTCTTTGTATGACGAGTGAAGTTGTTCGACGAATGTTACTCGGGCTTTAGCCTTGCTTATAGCATGTCATGGAATATAACCGTTTGGTGAATAGCACCTGGGTTCTTCCCACATGAATAGCACGTTCGGGGAATGTAACCGTTCGGTGAATAGCACCTAGGTTCTTCCCATGTGAATAGCACGTTTGGAGAATGTAGTCGTTCGGTGAATAGCACCTAGGTTCTTCCCATGTGAATAGCACGTTTGGGGAATGTAACCGTTCGGTGAATAGCACCTAGGTTATAGACATTGACTACACGTTCGAGCGGAGGTAGCTAACCGTCCATCGAAGTTACTTAATAACTTATGTCTAACATTGATTTGCCGGAAAATTGCTACCATTCCGACTTGGAACGCAGCTCAATTGCCATTTCATATATTTTGGTTACATTTAAGAAATACGTGTGTTACATATAGCATTTCCTTAAGTTAATTGCATTCCAGGTGCGTGGCACTTCTTTGTCTTCCATCGTCATTAGTTTGTAAGAACCATTCTGAAAGGCCTCTATCACTCGGTATGGACCTTCCCAGGTGGGTCCTAGCTTCCCCAAGTTCTCTACTCTGCTGGCTTCGTTCTTGCGGTATACGAATTCTCCGACCTTGAAGGATACCGAGCGGACTCTCTTGTTGTAATACTGCTCCACCTTTGATTTGTACTTGGCCTCCCTTATAACTGCCGCCTCCCTCCTTTCCTGTAGTAAATCCAGGTTTAGACGCATTTCTTCGTCATTCATTCCTTCGCAAACCATCATGGTCCTGTGCGTCGGCATGCCAATCTCCGTTGGGATCACTGCTTCACTCCCGTACATGAGACTGAACGGCGTCTCTCCATTACTCGTCTTCAGAGATGTTCGGTGAGCCCATAGAACGTTAGGGAGTTCGTCCACCCAGCCGGCCCTTTCTCTCCCCAAGCTGGTCTTTATTCCGGTCATCAAATTTTTATTCGCTCTTTCCACTAACCCATTAGCCTGTGGGTGGGCCACTGCCGTGTTTATCTGTCTTACCTTCAGCTTCTCGCACCAGGTTTTGAACGGGTCCTTGAAAAATTTTGTTCCATTATCCGTGACTATGACGTCCGGTAGGCCAAACCGGCACACTATATTGTTCCACACAAACTTTATGACTTCCTTCCCTGTGGTTTTTGCCAAGGGCTTTGTTTCGATCCATTTAGTGAAGTAATCAATTGCCACTATGACATACTGGACCTTCCCTGGTGCCGCTGGGAGAGGACCCAGGACGTCCATCCCCCATTGATAGAACGGTCATGGTGCCATGATTGATGTCATGAGATTTTTAGGCAACTTGGGCACCGGGGAGTGTATCTGGCAAGAGTCACACCTTCGTATTTCCTCCCTCGCATCTCGATGCATGGTTGGCCAATAATATCCCTGTCGAATTGCTTTTGCTACCACCGAACGCGGGCCGGAGTGCATCCCGCACGCTCCCATGTGTATCTCCCAAATGACATAGTTGGCTTCCAAAGGACCGACACACCGCAGCATGGGCATCAGATAAGATTTTTTGAAGAGCACGTCTCCTTCCATGGTGTATTGGCTTATTTTCATGCGGAGGGTTCTTGCCTCGTTCTTGTCATCCGGCCATATCCCTTCCTTAAGACATCTTACGATCGGAGTCATCCAATTGTTCCCTTCTTCCTCTACTATCACATTGACTTCGGCTATTTCGACCGACGGCTTGCTCAACACTTCTATGAGAATTTTCTTAGTGAGATGGTTGAATGCAACCGAAGCCAACTTGCTAAGGATATCTGCCTTCTGATTTTGGTTGCGGGGAATGTTTGCTATTCGGAACCTTCGAAAGTGGCCTATACTGCTTTTCGCCTCGGCTAAGTATTTGATCATATTCTCAGTGCCAGCCACGAACTCACCATTGATCTGACTGGCAACTAACTGGGAATCGACCTTCACGGATAGTGCAGGCACCTTCATTTCCTTAGCAATTCTCAATCTGGCAAACAGTGCCTCATACTTCGCCTGATTGTTCGTGCTTTTAAAGTCCATCTTGAGAGCATATGTATACTCGGTTTTCGTCGGACTGATCAGAACCAGACCTACTCCGGACCCACTTTTCCCTGACGCTTTGTCCGTGTAGAGCGTCAATTCATTTTCCTCGTCCGGATTCTTCGGTTCGGCTATTACTTGTTCCACTATTTTTCCCTTACTGTCCACGGGGACCTCATTTATGAAATCAGCCAACACTTGACCCTTGATGGCATTTCGAGGCTCGTACATTATGTCGTACGTTCCCAGTTCAATCGAGTACTTTGCTAACTTTCCGGAAGATTCTGCTTTACTCAGTATCTGCTTGATTGGTTGATCGGTGATGACCTTGATTGGGTGTGCCTCAAAATATCTCCTCAGCCTCCTTGACGTGTGAAGCAATGATAAAGCCAGCTTTTCCAACGGAGCATAATTACACTCTGCCTCATGTAAAGTTCTGCTAACGTAGTGTACTGGGAGCTGTTTTCCCTCCCGTTCGACCAGTAGGACAGCACTGACTGCCTCCTTGGCAGCGGCCAAATAGACACACAGCGTTTCCTTCGGCATGGGGGAAGCTAAGGAATGGAGGTTGACGATAACTTTCTTGAGCTCTTAAAAAGCCCTTTCTGCCTCCTCCGTCCATCGATACTCATCCTTGTTGGCCTTTGTGATGTTCTTCAATGATTCAAAGAAGGGAAGGGACCTCTCGGCCGACCTGGCCAGGAATCGGTTCAGGGCGGCCTGTTTTCCCGATAAGCTTTGCATTTCCCTCCATGTCCGGGGAGACTGCATGTCTGTGATAGCCTTTGTTTTTGTTGGGTTCGCCCGTATACCCTCCGATGTTACCATATATCCCAATAAAATTTTTCCTTCCTCGACCCCGAATGAGCACTTTTTGGGGTTGAGTTTCATGTTTATCATTCTGAGATTGTCAAAGGTTTCTGCCACATCGGCCAACAACGCTTTCTCCGTCGAACTTTTGATTACCATGTCATCAACGTAAGCTTCCAGGTTCCGACCGATCTGAGATTGGAAGGCTGAATCTACCAATCGTTGGTATGTGGCCCCCGCATTCTTTAGACCGAACGACATCTTGGTGTAGCAGTAGGTTCCTTGGTCTATGTAGAAAGCTATTTTTTCTTTGTCTTCTTCAGCCATTTGCACTTGGTGATACCCCTTGTACGCATCCAAGAAGCACTTATATTTGGAGCCTACTATCGACTCGATCTTCAAGTCAATCTCTGGGAGAGGGTAGTAATCCTTCGGGCACGCAGAGTTGATATTTTTGAAATCGATACACATCCTCCAGCTTCCGTCCCCCTTTTCACTAACACCGGATTTGATATCCAAGTTGGGTATTTGACCGGCCTCACTATGCCTGCCTTTAACCATTCGGCCACTTCCTTTGCCACCACTTGACTTTTTTCCATTGAAAGAGTTCTTCTTTTTTGACTGACGGGGGTGACCGACGGATTGGCATTCAACGTGTGTTCTATGATCCGCCGAGGGACACCCATCATGTCGATTGGCTCCCATGCTAAGACATCCAAACTTCTCTTGAGGAGGGCCTTTAGACTTTCTGAGCCGGCCGGAGATAGATTCCGTCCTATAGTTACGAGTTGATCCGGGTGAGCTGGATTTACAAGGACCTCCTCAGTCAAGCCAACTTCTTTCTGTTCCACCTTTTTCTCTTCATCCTCTACCATCCTTCTCTTGTCTAACCTTCTGCATTCATATACTGAGGCTGTTTGTGTGACCAACGTAGCTATCCCCCTGGGGTGGGGAATTTCATCATTGAATGAATGGTCGAAGGGATTGCCCGCAGCTTCTTCAATCCTGTTCGTCCAAGAATTATGTTGTAGGGAGACGATGCAGATACCACAATGAACTTCATGGTTGTTCGGCTGCACAAACCATCACTCCCAAAGCATACATCAAGCTCTATTTTCCCTAACGGATTTACATGTTCCCCTGAGAAACCTGCCAAATTCGTTGCTATTTCCACCATTCTGGCCCTGATAGCTGGATGCAAGTTACCAAAGCAATGTTTGTACACGATTTCGACTGAGGCGCCTTCGTCCACATGGATCCTCTTCACCAGATATCCAGCGACTTCGGCCTCCACCACTATGGCCTCCTCGGATAGGTCATCCGTCGATACCGGGGGAAAAGTTATGGGCACATTCATCCAGCTTTCGCTGGTGGTCATCGTCTTTCTTTTTCGATCCTCCCCTCGGCAATTGATCATGTTGATTATCTTTCCTTTTTGTGGACCGTCTTTTCTGTGTTGAGCCTTTCCCCTTTGGCGCATATCCTTGACCAGGTGGTTTAACTTGCCGGACTCCAAGGCTAGCTCCAATTGCTTCTTTAACTGATAGAAATCGTTGGTGTAATGCCCTTTTTCACCGTGATAGTCACAGTATCGATCCAAGTTTTCCTTCTGTGGCATGCCGGGCAGCGGAGGAGGTTGGGGTAGCCGAAGGTGATGTTCAGTCGCCAATATTTCCTTTGGCGTGCTCCTCAGCGATTCTAGCATTGGCCTGTTTCTATCATCCTTGAACCCATACTTAAAGTTCCGGTGTAGTTCCTGCCTTGGAGCCACATACAGGGCGGGATGGTCCCTTGGCCGGTATGGAGATTTCTGCCCCAACCGTCTCATGTTGTCAAAGTTTTTGTGATATCGGTCATGCCTCACAGGTTGTGATCCTCCCACATCCTTCTGAGCGTATTCCCCTTTTGGCAATTCGGTGCTCCGGAAAGCTTCTTCCGAACGAATGAATTCATCGAATCTTTGCAACATTTCATCAACCGTCTTAGGAATGCTGTCCGAGAACTTCTTTGCCAACTCCGGGCAGTGATGGCCATTCATGAAAGAGGAGATCCGCATTATCTCTGGGACGTCTGGGAAATAGTTCGCCTCACTTACCCACCGTTCTTTGAATTCCGGAAGGCTCTCGTTAGCCCTCCTGTAAATTTTGTTGATTTTCGTAGGGTCCTTAACACACGCCCTTAGTATGCTAAATCTAATAAGGAATTTCCTTTGAAGTTCGTCCCAGCCGTCGATACTTCCGGTTGGCAATTTATCGAACCACCCTCTGGCCTTCCCGTCCAAAGTCTGTTGAAACATTCGGCACCATACGGGCATTGGCCACTCTTCATGATTCCCCGCTCCCGTAAACGGTTGATATGGTCATCTGGGTCGGTCGTCCCATCATACAGTTTGAGGTTCGACGACATCTTATGCTTAGGGGCTGAGAACTCTATGATTCTTTTTGTGAACGGACACTTTATCACCTCCTTGAACGGCTTGCTTAAGTCGTCTTCCACCACTGCCTTACCCTTATCGTTTTGCCTTTCTTCAACATCCTCTTCTTCTGTATCCGTTAACTCGTCTTCGAAGTTCAACAGCATGGGTTTTATCAGATTACGGTTGCCTTGTTGTTTCAACAACTCCTTGAGGGCCGATATGTGACCCTCCATGATGGCTCGAGTGTTCGAGGGGTTAGAACCTCCCTCTCCAGACCCTTCGGCCTCCCCTGAGCGTTTGATGGGTGTGCTTGAGTTAGGACCACTCATTCTAAGCTTTTGGTAGACTGAATTTGGGTCCCACGGATGGCGCCAGTTTGTTGAGGTAAAATCTTACCTCTGGTTCTTTAGGCCCAAGTCTTGAGCTATGTGAACCTGAAACAAAGGTAACACACGTTAGCCTCGCCTTGGGTTTTATCCCAAGACCAAGCTCCGGTGTGAGGATAAGTGTTCATCCGGACGAATGAGTTGAGTAATAAATGTGAGTTGCAATGAGAGTAATAAGTGTAAGTAATAAATGAATGGGAAGAGAGTTAATGCATGTGCATTGAATAAGTCAGGGTATTTATAGCACCATAATCACTGTGCTTCCACTGTACCTGACACCATAGGGAAACGAGGAGCCGGTCTACGCCTAGACCAGGCCTATAGGCCACTGTGCATGTACTGAAGAACATATCCCGTGGAATCCGGGACTGCGGCGCATGTTCGGCTCGTGCTAACAACCAACGATCTGCGCTTGTTACCTAGGTGACAAGACGTCTTGGTCGTTCCCGAGGTACTTTTATTATTATTATATGAATGTGTACGATCCGGACCGGTCGACGTGAATTAGCTTCGTCCGGCGTGTATCGTTCGGAATGAGTCGTCCGGACACATACACGAACAAAGAACATAATGAACAAATTGCTACGAAGTATTTAGTAAATGTTAAAAAGTGACACATAATGGAATCAGTGGTTGCTAATCTACTAATACTTTTAGATTTCAGAGTTGACGGGTCTATTTTCGAATTATGGCACAGGGCCTCCAAATTTTACGGGACGGCCCTGGTTTTGAGTGGTACTACTTTTTTTCAAATGTTTTAATTAGCTACCTCATCGCATACGCATCGATCACCCCTCGATGGTTTCCACCAACATGTCACACGACACAAGGCGAAAAGCAAAGGTTTTTTATTGGGTTATGTTTATGACAATATTTTTTAACGGATAAAAGTGTAAGCGGTGGAAATCTGATGTGGCATTAATCTTACATGTGTATTATGTGTCAACGTCTTCTCATGTGGTGTTGGCGGAAGTGAATGTCGTCACTTTGGTGTAATAATTTCGTAACAACCTATCTCCAGATCGATATGAGACACATGACATTTGATCAATATCTAACCTAAAAATGATTAACTTATAATATCTCCCACCTTTACTTTTAGCTGAAACTACGATATTGAGTCCATTTTCGATATTGGAAAATTTTACTAGTTCGCTACAAAATGGGCTTTAGCTTCAATGACTCTACATCATTCTTAAGCAAGAGAGTTTTTTTTTTTTTTTTTTTTTTCCCTTTCTCTACCAAGTGTACGTACACATGCTTAAAAGTCATCAAACTGTAGTAACAACGCTTTAATGTGGATCAACTCATATGTAAGCATAACCTGACAAAACATGGTAGTAGAAATCTTCTTTATTTATGTTCTACTTTATGAAAATATATAATTGGTTATGTGTGTCATTAGGAAAATGTACATGAAAATCCCAGCTAATAAGAAACACACACGCCAATTTTATTTATTTATTTATTTATTTATTTATTTATTATTATTTTTTTAATATACTTAAAATCAAATGAGAATAAATCTTAAAATGAAAAAAATAATAAATAATTATAACCACACATTAGTGATGCATCAACTTGAATTAGATGCATCCCTAATTTAAGTCGATGGATCTCAAATGTATAGTTATAGTTATTTCTTATAATGATATTGTCTTTGGTTTTGTGGTCATTCTTTTTATAGGCAAATGGATTTAAAAGCTTTGTTTCGGATTTGACGATAGATTCCTTATTTTTGAGTAGGTTTTTTTGGTTAAAGTCGTTTGTTTCAGTTTTGGACATTTAGTATAATTTACGTTAGTTGGTATATAGGTGTTGAAGTCTTTGTTTTGTTAATAATCAAATGATCATGATCGTCTATTGCCTTTCTAACAGAGTTAAAAATAAAAAATTTAATGATCATGATGCTAATTTTGGTTGGGCTGAAATTGTTTCTTGTGTTGCTACTTGCTAGAACTATTTGTTTTGTTTTTATCTGGAAATGCTAATACATGTTTCTACATAAAAACTTAGATAAATAAAGAAGCTGGCGGCTTGAAAAACCATTTTCTATGGCATACAATAAGTACCGGTTCTGTAGCCATATTTTTTTTTTTTGAAAGGCAACAAGTTATAAGATTCACGATACAAGTCATCCCTCCTTAATTAATGTTCGTATACGTGTCCGAACGACCCAAGCCGGATAAAGCTATCCGAATGACCCTGGTCCGGACAAGAATGATCCGGACTGATCATAGCAACGCCGTCCGGATCATTATATGTAATAAATAATAGTAAGCAATGACAGAGGACACCTCGAGAAAGACCAAAAGATCTGTACACACCTAATCCCAGAGATCACCCACCTAATCCCAGATTTCATGGGATACATAGTATGGAGCGCTGTCCCGGATTTCAGGGAATAGTGCCCAAGGTACATGAACAGTGGCCTATTAGATACTGTTCGCAGACCTACTTCAGTCCCCTCAGGAACAGTAAGTTTGGTGTTGGGGTACTATAAATACCCCAACACATTCAATGCATAACTCAACTACTTTTACTCTCATCTATTACTCACCAAAACTATACTTATTTACACTCAGACGGACGAACACTTATCCTCGCGCCGGAGCTTGGTCTTGGGATAAAACCAAGGACGAGGCTAACGTGCATTGTCTTTATTTCAAGCTCACCCAAAGTCAAGGAGAAGATCTGAACGATCCGGGGGTAACTTTTACCTCAACAAACTGGCGCCATCCGTGGGACCCAAATTCAATCTACCAAAAAGCTTAGAATGAGTGGTCCCAACCCACAAACCCCTCCCGTGCATACGGAAGGGGAAAACTTTGGAGAAAACCCTCCGGATACGCGAACCATCATGGAGGGCCACGTGTCAGCTCTCAAAGAATTGCTCAAACAACAAGCCAATCGCGACTTGATAAAACCGATGCTTTTAAACTTCGAAGAAGACTTTATGTTTAATGAAGAAGAAGAGGTCGGAGGAGGGGCAAACGGCAAAGGAAAGCAAGTGACAAATGACGAGCTGAGCAAGCCGTTCAAGGAGGTGATAAAATGTCCTTTCACAAAGAGAATCATAGAATTCTCTGCCCCAAAACACAAGATACCGACAAATCTCAAGTTGTACGACGGAACGACTGACCCGGACGACCATATCAACCGCTTCACGGGAGCGGGAAACCAAGAAGAATGGCCGATGCCGGTGTGGTGCCGAATGTTCCAACAGACGTTAGACGGAAAAGCAAGGGGTTGGTTTGATAAGCTTCCAACCGGGAGTATTGACGGTTGGAATGACCTCCAGAAAAAATTTCTAAACCGATTCAGTATATTGAGGGCATGTGTTAAAGATGTCACGGAAATCAACAAAATTCACAGAAAAGCCAACGAAAGCCTTCCGGATTTCAAGGAGCGATGGGTGAGCGAGGCAAATTATTTCCCTGACGCTCCGGAAGTGATGCAAATCTCGTCGTTCATGAACGGACATCACTGCCCGGAGCTAGCCAAAAAATTCTCAGACAAAATCCCCAAAACGGTGGATGAAATGCTGGAGAGATTCGAAGATTTCATCCGTTCGGAAGAAGCCTTCCGGAACACCGAACTACCAAAGGGAGAATACGCAAGAAAGGACGCAGGAGGATCGCAGCCCATAAGAAACGACCGGTCTCACAAAAGTTTTGAGGACAGGAGACGATGGGGGCAGAAACCCCCATATAGGCCGAAGGACCACCACTCGCCGTACGTAACACCAAGGCAAGAACCAAACCGGAACTATAAATATGGGGTCCGGGACGATAAAAACAGACCAACTCTAGAGTCATTAAAACGCACACTTAAGGAAATCCTGGCAACAGAACACCACCTTCAGCTACCCTAACCACCCCCGCTGCCCGGCACTCCCCGAAAAGAGAATCTAGACCGGTATGTGATTATCACGGTGAGAAAGGACATTACACCAATGACTGCTATCAATTGAAGAAACAGCTGGAGCTGGCTCTAGAATCCGGTAAATTAAATCATTTAGTCAAGGACGTACGGCAAAGGGGAAAGTCTCAACAGAAAAAAGACGGACCGCAAAAAGGAAAGATAATCAACATGGTAAACAGCCAAGGAGAGGACCGGAAAAGGAAAACGATGACAACCACTGAAGGCTGGATGAATGTGCCCATAACATTCCCGCCAATATCGACGGATGACTTGTCTGAAGAAGCCATAGTGGTAGAAGCAGAGGTTGCCGGATACCTCGTAAAAAGAGTTCATATCGACGAAGGGGCTTCGTGCGAAATCATGTTCAAGCATTGCTTTGACAACTTACATCCGTCCATAAGGGCGAAAATAGTGGAAACGGCAACAACCCTGGCCGGTTTCTCAGGAGAACAGGTGAAGCCTTTGGGAAAGATAGAGCTAGATGTATGCTTTGGAAGCGATGGGTTGTGCAGTCGGACGACCATGAAATTCGTTGTGGCATCCGCATCCTCCCCTTTTAACATAATCATAGGACGAACGGGATTAAAAAAGCTACTGGCTATCCCCTCAACAATTCACTCAATGATGAAGTTTCCCACTCCGGGTGGGATAGCTACATTGGTCACACAAACGGCTTTGGTGTACGAGTGATCCGTGGTGAAGTATATATAAAAAATAATATCAGACGGATACACGTGATACGCGGGAAATGACAAATCAACCCTTTAGGAAAAAGGTTAACTTACAAAACCCGTGAATACGATATATGTGATACCGGGCAAGTGTTACCCGGGTCGTGTCCCAACGAGGTGTGAATGGACGATCGTGAAAGGTTTGGAATTAGAGTGACTGATGATTGGAATGAGATTTTTGTATTTTTTACTTCTACTAGAGATATGCAAAACAAATTTACAAAGAAAGATTAAACACAAGCTAAATAAACTAAAAACGTTAAAACGGGAATTCTAAACACGAGCCTAAAACTAAAATCTTTCAAAAACTAATCCTACAAGTACCAAATTATTTTTCCTAAGTTATAAATGACAAAAGAAAATTTTAGAAAAAAGATTTATATTTTTTTGACTTTTATATTTTTTATTATGAATTAAAAACAGTTTTAAACTAATTAAATGATTAAAAATACTAAACTGATTTGGAAAATTATGAAACTTTTCAGAAAAATCTTAAATGATATTTAAAAGCTAGGAAAAATGAAATTAGAACTTTGCTAAACACTGATAAGCAGTTTGGGCAAATAAGCCCTAAAATAAGTTAAATAGTACCAAAAATTCACCAAAAGCTCACAAATGGATTAACACACTGATATAAGCTTAAAACAACTAATTAAGATCAAAGGGGCTCACAGAATAAGCCAATAAGCAGTAGAACAGTTGCAAAATTAAGGCAAAACAAAATGAGCAGATAGCTAACTTCCAGCTGATCTAGAAGCTTGTAAAAAAGCTAATTGGGGACAACCAAAAGCATAATCTAAAAGCTTATACAACAGACTACTCTCAAACTCAAAATGCCCAATTTTAATAGCCAATTGCTTATTCAATTAAGCCAGAGAACAGATGAACATGGAAAACAAAATTGTTGCAGACATGAATCAGGCTAATGGGGTTGTTTGCAGACAAGATATCAGCTAATCAATAAGCTATAAAGTGAAACTAAGTTCAGAATCTAAAAGCTGATACTACAACCTATCTCTAAATCAAAAATCATGCAATAATAAGTACTAGATAAGCAGATAATGAGCACTCAATAAGCTGAGATGGACCACAATATGTGCAGGTCTGCGCATTGTGGTCTGATGCAGCAGAGTGGGTCTTATGGCCTCAGTTCTTGCAAAACCAAATGAAACTACATGAAACTCAGAATTCCTACTATAACAACTATAGTGAACTAAAAAAAGGCCAAAATGGAAGATCAAATAAGCTCAGCTTATTAGGAGCTTAATATGGCATTTCAATGGTTCAATATTGCACTATCCATTCAAAACTATAAAAAGCTCAAAAGAACTTAAACCCCTACTGAAAATAGCTTATACAGACTTAAATAAGCTCAAGCAAACTTTAGCTTCTGGTCAATGAACAGTACAAATTGGTTTTTTACCCGTTTGACCCAAATTGCCAAACAGCCCTTAAAAAGGGTCTGCTTTGGTTATTTCAAATGAACAGGCTGGTTCAGACTATTTTTATGGAAGACAACTTAACAACTAGTTGTAATGAGCATTAAAAAGCATTTATCTAATAAAAATAAGCACTGAGATAAGCTCTAATCTAACTAAGCCATTTTTGGCTTTTTTAAGTAACAACAGAACAAGGGCTATTTAAAACTGATGAAACAGACACTATGTAATCTTAAACTAGTAATAAACAGAAAAGATATATAATAAGCTCTAAATAAGCACTTGAACAGTATACTAGAAAACAATGAAAAAGTATGAAAATTGCTTACAACTGATAGGAATATGGAACAAAGGAAATTGATCAGGGATAAGCCTAGCTTCTCAGAACCAAGCTATAAACCCAATTAAGCTTTCCAGAACAGCGTATTCCCATACAACTGCTTATATTGACTAAACTTTGACTTTTTTATTTTTTTTTTGGAACAGAACTAAGTGAGCAACAATAAACTCATAATAAGCTGTCACAGGCTTATATAAGCTTATCTAACAGGAAATAAGAGCTTTTGAACTATAAACAACAATTGAATCAAATAACTTAATATTTAACTTGAACTTGAATTAAAATTGAAATGGTACAAAGCTTTTTGAAACTGAAATTGAAACTGAAATATGAGATTACACTAACATGAGATTGATAACCACTTAAAACTTATTCTAATTTTGACTTAAAAGTAAATTACACTACGAATGGTCTAAAGCAGGGACAATGTCTTCTGTGTGTCTTCTTTTCTTTAAATAGCCATCCCAAAAGACTCTTCTCATCCTTCTAATCAAATCCCACCCATCTAATTGCTTCCAGTCAATCCCAGTCGTTCAATGGCATTTTGGCGCCAAAAAGATAAAAGTGGGAAAACCCACTTGGTACTGGTAACTGATTGGGGGGGGGGGGTGGGAAAGCATTAAATGCTTCTTTGGATTGTTAGGAGAAGTGCATTGGGAAGGAGGAGGGTGGTGTGATGGGGCAGAGGAGGGGGTGGTATGGTTTTAGTTTAGGCGGCAACTAGTATTGAAGAAGGTGGGTTTGACTTTAGTTTGACCCCGGTTTTGGGTTTATTAATAAAACAAGGGAAATGGGGTTGGGCTTGTTTGTTGGGCTGGGGTTTATTATGTTGGTTGGGTTGGGTTTGTTTAGGATTAGATTTAGGAAATGGTTTTAAGTTAAGGGACCAAATTTGTAAATTCTGAAAATTCAGGGACCATTCTTGCCAAATCTGAAATTTATCTCCAAGGGCTATTTGTGACATTTCAATATTCTTGGAAGTTGACTTTGATAATTTGAGCAATATCCCGGTCCAAACTTGTAAATTTCTTCCCCGTCCTCGGCTTTTCACAACTTTCCAATCTTGTGCTCGGTTTTGTCTGTTTTTGCCCTGTTTTCAATCCTTTTGTACCTGAAACACATAAAAACATAAACCACGAATATTTGCAATATATTTGATCTATTTGGGTGTTTTTGGTCATTTTTGTGTCTTATATGGGTATAAAATGATGAGTATTTACACACTCATCAATCCCCCACACTAAGCTATTGCTAGTCCCTAGCAATCCGATCATATAAAGTAATGAAAGGATCAAAAGAATACCAAGTATACCCCGTTTTGATTTTTGATATAATGCGAGAAATTTAAACTAGAACAAAATATATACATGCTTGATTTCCAAAAATGGTATCATGGAACGGGATTCACACAAAATGGGTGTCTCCAGGGAATTGTAATCGTCATCCTCTTGTTATACTCCCAACTAAGCTTAAACTTAATGTGCAAATGCTTTTGTAAAATGCTAACACTACTTATACTAATAATCTATGTAAGCCGAGACTTAACTTTTCACTCCCACAATTATCAAGTTTAGGTGACTGTGCTCATTTTCAAAATTTTGACCGCAAAAATCGACGTTTATTATGGTTGTCATTTGTTTAAGTCAAATACTAATTTACCGGGAACCTCAAAAATCTAAGGATCGAAAAGGGCCTTTTCCATGTAGCGGCTTTCTTCTCGGCACATCCCAAATCAATTGGTTTTAGGTGACCAGGCTTTTGACACCCCATAGAGAATAGTACCAGAATCAGCGGAATTTCGATTTCAAAGATTTAAGATATTCCCACTAAGCTAGTATTAAATACTTAAATAGATAACAACAAACGATCATTTAGAGATTAGAGACTCAAAGGTGAGATCACTCCATGTAACGGCTTTATTCTCGGCACATCCCAAACCAGTTGGTTTTAGGTGACCAGGCTTTTGACACCTCACAGAGAATAGTACCGGAGCTTTCGGGGTCTTTGAAATCAACAATCTATTAAATTACCGTTTAACTTTTATACAAAATTAACGAATCCAAGTTCAATTTCCGATTTAAATTTAAGAGAAAGCAGTTTTCTTACATTTATTCAACATATACATCTCTACTTTTGCAACATCAAAACTTATTGCATTTTGCAATATCATTCCATTTTCTTATCTTTTTTTTTTTTTTTTCATTCATCATTTATATATATATATATATATATATATATATATATATATATATATATATATATATATATATATATATGCTTTCTCAAAAATTAAAATAAAAAGTTGAACTCGGGCTCTATATCAAAATTGTATAAAAATTCGTTTTGCATAACAACATGATTTTAACGTTCAAACGTTTGAAAACAGCACGTATTTAATCAGATTAGTTATCTTCTGGGAGGAAAAGCCATAGATTACTTGTATAAGCTCTAAAGAGAACCAACTACTCTACGCTTAGCATTTTTATTTGCACAAATCGTAAAACCTTAGTCTAATCGTTAAGGAAGCAGCCAGATCAACACTCTGGCAAAGTCGGGATTCCCTAAGTTCTAACCTAATCAAGACTAAACACTTCTTTTTTTATTATGATTTCTTTATATAAAAACGAAAAAATTTTAAAATTTTGGCCAAAACAGGGGTACTAGGGCACTAGAAGGTACATATGTGACAAAATTCGAGAGAATTCCCCCCCACACTTAGAATTGAATATTGCCCTCAATATTCAAAGTACCGGCTATTATGCCGACACTTTTGAACGTAAAAAGGTAATACTAATAGTCAAGTGTGGAACAGAAATCTCTATTTTCACAAACAGGATTAAAAAGATATCCCTAGATAATCATTAGCAAAAGGATAGGATATTGGGCGGCTGGATTGAAAACAGGCGCGTCAATCATCACAATCCAAGGGAAACCTGAAAACAAGGGCAAACAACACACAAACAAAGCACAGTGGGATTCCCCCACACTTAGTGTCAGAAAAGAGAGAAGACCGAAACATGGGCGTTTACCCATGCAATGCTAATGTTTTTGTTAACCGAGTCACTAGCTTGACTCGACCCCGAATTCATTGGTTCATGGGGAAGCAAGTGGAAGAAACCATCTCCATCGGACTTTCATTCAAAATGTTTGGATCAACATTGAATTTCTTGAAAGTTCCACTCCGATGAGATACACCCGGCTCAAAAGATTGATAAATGGAGATGCCGGGGTCAAAAACTTTGTCTTCACTCCCGAACGAGTGAAGGAAAGGACAATCTACCTTATAGGCGAAAAAAGGCAGAAAAACTCGAACGACATATGTGAAGTCAATATAATGGCTATCCTCAGAAGGAAAAGTCACATATGTCGGAGAAAGATTGTCCTGAACAATATCGGGATTAAGAATTGAGGTCATATCATCAAGTTTATGAATAATAGAGTCCTTGACCTCATCGTTCTCTAACTCTTCATCAAAGAGAGGATTTATTTTGCTAGAAAAGTACTCATCATCACATTCAAAAAGAGAATTCGAATAGACTTTGAGACTTTCATTTTGAACGTCCTCATCAGAAAGTGATTCGTCATCACTAGAGGAAAAATCATCATTGGAATTGAAAAGTGGGTTAGAGAAAATCCCGGAAAAATCATCCTCAATGTCAAGAGGATAATAATCACAAACAGACAAATCACAATCATTGTCCGATATATCCTCAGACTCACTTGGGATTGGGATAAGGTTCTCAGCACTAGACTTTATGAATTCGTCTGATTCCTTTTCAGGAATAGTGCTAATATGCTCATCCCCCATAATAAGAGAGTCCTTGGGGTCCACAATTGGAAAGAATGATGTGATTGCAATAGACTGAGGGAGTTGAGAAATGATATCGCTCAAAGGAATAGTACTCTCCTCGTCGTCCTCATATTCGTCATCGAGCATGCAAGCTTTATTAAACAATAAACGATTTTGTGCTGCTCGTTCTATGGCGAGTAAATCTTCCATAGAATTACCATGACGATCTTCTTGGGTAGGTTTAACAGCCAAATTTTTAAGTTCATTTCGTACATCTTGAAGGTTTTGGAATACATCTTTGAAAGATTCTTCAAGAGATAGCTGAGGCTGAGTTTGAATCGTTTGATATTGTGGAGGTTGGTCATGACCAGAATAGTCGTAATTGTTACAAGGGACATGCTCATAGACAAACGAGTTCCCTGTTTGACAATCGGAGTTATAATGCGGACCTCCACAGTACTCACAACAATATGATTGTTGTTGTGACTGATTCAGTGAATTATATGGATAATGGTCATACCCAAAGTTTTGATTACATGGAACTTGCTCATAGACAAACATGTTCCCTGTTTGACAATCAAAACCCGGGTGAGGACTACCTCCACAAGACTCACACGAGTATGTCTCCATCTGGTGTTGTGGGGGCTGGTTGAAAAAGTCGGTTGTTTCATGGTAAGAATAAGGATTTTGGTCATAGACAAACCCGTTTCCTGATTCCACCATGCTACAACCGGGACAATTCCCACCATTGTTAGGACCCCCACACCATTCACAAGAATAGTGGTAAGATGAAGACATAAAGAAAAAGAATTAAACGGATAGAGGGTGAGAAGAATATTTTTGGTTTTTTATAAGAAAATATATAAAATAAAACAATTCAATTAAAACAAGACCGAAGCAAAACACAAGTGAACTTAAACCAACAATCAACAAGCGTACGGTAGCTCTCTAAATGATAAACACACAGAGTGGCGGGAGAGAAGAATGGATCTCTCTTCGGTCTGCAATTTAATGTCAAGACCTACCTTAAACCTCCGTTATAGTTTGTTTATCAATTAAAGGTGAGGCGATATTCGCAAGTGATACAAAGGCAAGTTTTAATCTGTTGTTTGGGAACTTATTATGATAATACTCCAAGTTGAGGAATATTATATTGAGATTGCTTTTATCTTTTATTTTAACACAATAAAAAGGAAATGTTTTTGGGTTTTTATTTTTTTATATGATAATATATATATAAAAGAAAAGAAAAAATATTTTTGTTTTTTATATATTATTTTTTTTTCCTCAAGTCACTAATCGTTTAAACCTAAACGATATTGTCGCAACACAACCTCCCCGGCAGCGGCGCCAAAATTTGATCCGTGGTGAAGTATATATATAAAATAATATCAGACGGATACACGTGATACGCGGAAAATGACAAATCAACCCTTTAGGAAAAAGGTTAACTTACAAAACCCGTGAATACGATATGTGTGATACCGGGCAAGTGTTACCCGGGTCGTGTCCCAACGAGGTGTGAATGGACGATCGTGAAAGGTTTGGAATTAGAGTGACTGATGATTGGAATGAGATTTTTGTATTTTTTACATCTAATAGAGATATGAAAAACAAATTTACAAAGAAAGATTAAACAAAAGCTAAATAAACTAAAAACGTAAAACGGGAATTCTAAACACGAGCCTAAAACTAAAATCATTCAAAAACTAATCCTACAAGTACCAAATTATTTTTCCTAAGTTATAAATGACAAAAGAAAATTTTAGAAAAAAGATTTATATTTTTTTGACTTTTATATTTTTTATTACGAATTAAAAACAGTTTTAAACTAATTAAATGATTAAAAATACTAAACTGATTTGGAAAATTATGAAACTTTTCAGAAAAATCTTAAATAATATTTAAAAGCTAGGAAAAATGAAATTAGAACTTTGCTAAACACTGATAAGCAGTTTGGGCAAATAAGCAGTTGCAAATAAGCCCTAAAATAAGTTAAACAGTACCAAAAATTCACCAAAAGCTCACAAATGGATTAACACACTGATATAAGCTTAAAACAACTAATTAAGATCAAAGGGGCTCACAGAATAAGCCAATAAGCAGTAGAACAGTTGCAAAATTAAGGCAAAACAAAATGAGCAGATAGCTAACTTCCAGCTGATCTAGAAGCTTGTAAAAAAGCTAATTGGGGACAACCAAAAGCATAATCTAAAAGCTTATACAACAGACTACTCTCAAACTCAAAATGCCCAATTTTAATAGCCAATTGCTTATTCAATTAAGCCAGAGAACAGATGAACATGGAAAACAAAATTGTTGCAGACATGAATCAGGCTAATGGGGTTGTTTGCAGACAAGATATCAGCTAATCAATAAGCTATAAAGTGAAACTAAGTTCAGAATCTAAAAGCTGATACTACAACCTATCTCTAAATCAAAAATCATGCAATAATAAGTACTAGATAAGCAGATAATGAGCACTCAATAAGCTGAGATGGACCACAATATGTGCAGGTCTGCACATTGTGGTCTGATGCAGCAGAGTGGGTCTTATGGCCTCAGTTCTTGCGAAACCAAATGAAACTACATGAAACTCAGAATTCCTACTATAACAACTATAGTGAACTAAAAAAATGCCAAAATGGAAGATCAAATAAGCTCAGCTTATTAGGAGCTTAATATGGCATTTCAATGGTTCAATATTGCACTATCCATTCAAAACTACAAAAAGCTCAAAAGAACTTAAACCCCTACTGAAAATAGCTTATACAGACTTAAATAAGCTCAAGCAAACTTTAGCTTCTGGTCAATGAACAGTACAAGTTGGTTTTTTACCCGTTTGACCCAAATTGCCAAACAGCCCTTAAAAAGGGTCTGCTTTGGTTTTTTCAAATGAACAGGCTGGTTCAGACTATTTTTATGGAAGACAACTTAACAACTAGTTGTAATGAGCATTAAAAAGCATTTATCTAATAAAAATAAGCACGGAGATAAGCTCTAATCTAACTAAGCCATTTTTGGCTTTTTTAAGTAACAACAGAACAAGGGCTATTTAAAACTGATGAAACAGACACTATGTAATCTTAAACTAGTAATAAACAGAAAAGATATATAATAAGCTCTAAATAAGCACTTGAACAGTATACTAGAAAACAATGAAAAAGTATGAAAATTGCTTACAACTGATAGGAATATGGAACAAAGGAAATTGATCAGGGATAAGCCTAGCTTGTCAGAACCAAGCTATAAACCCAATTAAGCTTTCCAGAACAGCTTATTCCCATACAACTGCTTATATTGACTGAACTTTGACTTTTTTTTTTTTTTTTTGGAACAGAACTAAGTGAGCAACAATAAACTCATAATAAGCTGTCACAGGCTTATATAAGCTTATCTAACAGGAAATAAGAGCTTTTGAACTATAAACAACAATTGAATCAAATAACTTAATATTTAACTTGAACTTGAATTAAAATTGAAATGGTACAAAGCTTTTTGAAACTGAAATTGAAACTGAAATATGAGATTACACTAACATGAGATTGATAACCACTTAAAACTTATTCTAATTTTGACTTAAAAGTAAATTACACTGCGAATGGTCTAAAGCAGGGACAATGTCTTCTGTGTGTCTTCTTTTCTTTAAATAGCCATCCCAAAAGACTCTTCTCATCCTTCTAATCAAATCCCACCCATCTAATTGCTTCCAGTCAATCCCAGTCGTTCAATGGCATTTTGGCGCCAAAAAGATAAAAGTGGGAAAACCCACTTGGTACTGGTAACTGATTGGGGGGGGGGGGGGAAGCATTAAATGCTTCTTTGGATTGTTAGGAGAAGTGCATTGGGAAGGAGGAGGGTGGTGTGATGGGGCAGAGGAGGGGGTGGTATGGTTTTAGTTTAGGCGGCAACTAGTATTGAAGAAGGTGGGTTTGACTTTAGTTTGACCCCGGTTATGGGTTTATTAATAAAACAAGGGAAATGGGGTTGGGCTTGTTTGTTGGGATGGGGTTTATTATGTTGGTTGGGTTGGGTTTGTTTAGGATTAGATTTAGGAAATGGTTTTAAGTTAAGGGACCAAATTTGTAAATTCTGAAAATCCAGGGACCATTCTTGCCAAATCTGAAATTTATCTCCAAGGGCTATTTGTGACATTTCAATATTCTTGGAAGTTGACTTTGATAATTTGAGCAATATCCCGGTCCAAACTTGTAAATTTCTTCCCCGTCCTCGGCTTTTCACAACTTTCCAATCTTGTGCTCGGTTTTGTCTGTTTTTGCCCTGTTTTCAATCCTTTTGTACGTGAAACACATAAAAACACAAACCACGAATATTTGCAATATATTTGATCTATTTGGGTGTTTTTGGTCATTTTTGTGTCTTATATGGGTATAAAATGATGAGTATTTACACACTCATCAACGAATGTCGGGGTTTGGACAAAAGGAGGCAGATAGAGGAGGAAAAGACCGAACATAAGGAGGATACCCCAACCACTCCCATCAGCCTAACGGAAGAAGTCCTAGTAAACCCGGCATACTCGGACCAACTCGTAACCATAGGACGAAACCTATCTTCCTCCGGCTCAAAAAGCCTAAAAACCCTCCTCAAGAAGAATTTGGACATCTTCGCATGGGAACCAGCCGACATGACAGGTGTTCCCAGGCGCATCATGGAGCACACGCTGAACGCCAACCCATCAATCACTCCTATAAGTCAAAAAAGGAGACCCTTATCGGTAGAAAAAAGTCAGGCAGTAACAAGAGAGGTGGCCGAATGGCTGAAGGCGGGCATAGTAAGACCGGTCAAATATCCAACCTGGATATCCAATCCGGTGTTAGTAAAGAAAGGAGATGGGAGTTGGAAGGTGTGCATCAACTTCAAGAACATCAACTCAGCGTGCCCAAAAGACTACTACCCTCTCCCAGAGATTGACTTAAAAGTAGAATCAGTAATAGACTCCAAATACAAATGTTTCTTGGACGCGTATAAGGGGTATCACCAAGTGCAAATGGCTGAAGAGGACGAAGAAAAAACAGCCTTTTATACGGACCAAGGAACTTACTGCTACACTAAGATGCCGTTCGGCCTAAAGAACGCGGGAGCCACATACCAACGGTTGATAGATTCAACCTTCCAGACACAGATTGGCCGGAACCTAGAGGCATATGTGGATGACATGGTGATTAAAAGTTCAACAGAAAAAGCATTATTGGCCGATGTGGCAGAAACGTTCGACAACCTTAGGAGGATTAACATGAAGCTCAACCCTAAGAAATGTTCATTCGGAGTAGAGGAAGGAAAGTTCTTGGGATACATGGTGACATCCGAGGGGATACGAGTAAACCCGGCAAAAACAAAAGCAATTGCAGACATGCAATCCCCCCGGACACTAAGAGAAATGCAAAGCCTGTCTGGAAAATTAGCCGCCCTAAACCGTTTCCTAGCCCGGTCGGCCGAAAAGGCCTTACCTTTCTTCGAGACGTTAAAGAACATCACAAAGGTAAATAAAGACGAATACCGATGGACGGAGAACGCAGAAAGAGCTTTCCAAGAACTAAAAAGAATTATTGTCAACCTACCATCACTAGCCTCTCCCAAGCCGAAAGAAACACTTTGCATATACTTAGCCGCTGCAAAGGAAGCGGTCAGTGCGGTTATATTAGTAGAGCGAAACGGAAAGCAACTCCCGGTGCATTACGTAAGCAGGACCTTGCACGAGGCCGAATGCAATTATGCTCCTCTTGAGAAGTTGGCTTTATCCCTGCTCCATGCTTCGAGACGCCTCAGAAGATACTTTGAAGCACACCCAATCAAGGTCATTACCGATCAGCCAATCAAACAGATCTTGAACAAAGCAGAGTCCTCCGGGAAATTAGCAAAATATTCGATCGAGCTAGGAACGTATAACATAGTATATGAGCCAAGGAACGCAGTCAAAGGCCAAGTATTGGCAGATTTCATAAACGAAGTCCCCGTGGACAGCAATGGGAAAATGCTAGAGCAAGTATCAAGCTCACCACAGAGCCCGGACGAAAAGGACGAGTGGACTCTCTACACAGATGGAGCATCAGGGAAAAGCGGGTCGGGAGCTGGTTTGGTTCTAATCAGTCCAACAAAGACCGAATACACATACGCCCTCAGGTTGGATTTCGAAAGCACGAACAACCAGGCTGAATATGAGGCGCTGCTTGCGGGACTAAGAATGGCCAAGGAGATGAAAGTGTCCGCTCTATCAGTAAAAGTCGACTCCCAACTAGTCGCCCGGCAAATCAACGGAGAATTCATAGCCTGTAGTGACAACATGATAAAGTACCTGACCGAAGCAAAAGACAACATAAGTCATTTTAAGAAATTCCGAATAGAGAACATTCCGCGCGGCAAAAATCAAAAGGCGGACATCCTTAGCAAATTGGCCTCAGTAGCATTCAACCATTTGACTAAGGAGATACTAGTAGAAGTGTTGAGCAAACCATCAATAGAAACAACGAAGGTCAATACAATAGTTGAAGAGGAGGGGGACAATTGGATGACTCCGATCATAAGGTGCCTCAAAGAAGGAATATGGCCGAACGACAAAAATGAAGCCAGAACCCTCCGCATGAAAATCAGTCAATATATTATGGAGGGGGATGTACTCTTTAAGAAATCTTACCTAATGCCCATGCTCCGATACGTTGGTCCGCTACAAGCAAACTACGTCATCCGGGAGTTACATGAGGGGGCGTGTGGAATGCACTCCGGCCCACGATCAATAGTAGCAAAGGCAATCCGGCAAGGTTACTACTGGCCGACCATGCACCGAGACGCAAGAGAAGAAATACAAAAGTGTGATTCGTGCCAAATACACGCTCCGGTACCAAAGCTACCCAAATGTCTTATGACGTATATCATGGCACCATGGCCATTTTACCAATGGGGGATGGATGTGCTTGGCCCCCTGCCAGCCGTACCAGGAAAAGTCCAATACGTCATAGTAGCAATCGATTATTTTACCAAGTGGATCGAGGCAAAACCGTTGGCCAGAACGACAGGGAAAGAAGTCATCAAGTTTGTATAGAACAACATAGTATGCCGCTACGGTCTTCCGTCCATCATTGTCACAGACAACGGAACGAATTTTGTCAAAGATCCGTTCAAAACCTGGTGCCAAAAGCTAAAGATAACACAGATAAACACAGCGGTGGCGCATGCACAAGCTAACGGACTGGTGGAAAGGGCCAACAAAAGCTTAATGCAAGGCATTAAGACACGCCTGGGAAGAGAGCGAGCCGGATGGGTGGATGAACTCCCCAATGTCCTCTGGGCTCATCGAACGTCCCTAAAAACAAGTAATGGCGAGACACCGTTCAGCCTCACGTATGGAAGCGAAGCAGTAATTCCTGCGGAAATCGGAATGCCAACCCACAGGACCATGATGATCCAGGAGGGAATGAATGAAGACGAAATGCGGCTAAACTTGGATATACTACAGGAAAGGCGGGAGGCAGCAGCCATAAGAGAAGCAAAATACAAGTCTAAAGTGGAACAGTATTACAACAAAAGGGTCCGGCCAGTGTCTTTCAAAGTCGGAGAGTTTGTATACCGGAAGAATGAAGCCAGTAGAGTAGAGAATTTGGGAAAACTGGGGCCTACTTGGGAAGGGCCGTACCGAGTGATAGAAGCTTTCCAGAATGGCTCTTACAAGCTCATGACGATGGACGATAGGGAAGTTCCACGCACGTGGAATGCAATGAACTTAAGGCGATGCTATATGTAAACGAATGTAATCCTAATGGAATGTTTAATATATATGAAATGAAATGTACGCTGCTTCCAATGTTGGGATGGTAGCAATTTTCCGACAAAACAATGTTAGACATAAGTTAATAATGACTCCGACGGACGGCTAGCTACCTCCGCTCGATGTGTAGTCAGTGTCTATTATATGAGCCTAGGTGCTATTCACCGGACGGTTATCGATTCCCAAAAAATGTGCTATTCACAAGGGAAGAACCTAGGTGCTATTCACCGGACGGTTATCGATTCCCCAAAAATGTGCTATTCACAAGGGAAGAACCTAGGTGAATACCCTAGGTGCTATTCACCGGACGGTTATCGATTCCCCAAAAATGTGCTATTCACAAGGGAAGAACCTAGGTGCTATTCACCGGACGGTTATCGATTCCCCAAAAAATGTGTTATTCACAAGGGAAGAACCTAGGTGCTATTCACCGGACGGTTATCGATTCCCCAAAAATGTGCTATTCACAAGGGAAGAACCTAGGTGCTATTCACCGGACGGTTATCGATTCCCCAAAAAATGTGCTATTGAAAAGGGAAGAACCTAGGTGTTATTCACCAAACGGTCATCGTTTCCCAAAAATGTGCTGTTCACAAGGAAAAAAACCTAGGTGCTATTCGCCGGACGGTTGTCATTCCCCAAAATGTGCTATTCACAAAGGGAAACCTAGGTGTTATTCGCCGGACGGTTACTTTTCCCCAAAATGTATTATTCGCAAGGGAAGAACTTAGTTGTTATCAGCCGGATGATTAAACCACTCCGGCACGCGTGCTATGAACAAGTTCGAGCAACAACAAAAAAAATGGGGATTACCCGTCATAAAGATATATAACACATTTATAGTAAAAGAGACGTGCAAAACAAAATTTTCGACCTGCCAGGCGGACGAATAACCATTCCCATACGAATAAAATTACAAATCGAATATCACATGTCCCAACAAGTTTCAACAATCACCGAACACAAAATAAACTAAGTTATTACAAATTTAAGGTTGCGCAGGGCCAAAGCCGCCCTGCCCGGGAGTCGGAGGAGTCTCATCCGGTAGCAAATTTTGCAGCTCGGCCGGAGTCATCAAGTAGGAACCAGCAATTTTGTCAACATAGGAGTACCTCTTGTGAAACAGTTCATCATAGAGTGGGTTAAGTTTGCTATCGGCCTCCAAGTCAAATCCGGATGAGGCATCAAGGACAGCCTTAACAGCTTCAGGGGATCGACCCACCTTCACCCCAGCAAGCCACCCAGCGGCAATAGCCATGTTGAACGGCACGGCCAAGCTCTTTTTGTACTCTTCACTTTGAAGAAGACGCCTGACAAAAGTAGGGAAGTATTCCCGAACCAGGCGCTGCTTGGCCATGGACATCTGCCCACACTCAACTGCGAAGTTTTCTCTCTCTCTAACCAGCTTGCGACACTCAGCCTCAGACGCTGCAGTTAGCAGCATTATTCATCCGAGAACCCTCGGTCAATCCCCACTGAGGAGTAAACACCCGGTCACCAAAACGCTCTTCGGAAGTACCTACACAAAAATATATTTAAGGCAAGAATAAAAAAAGAAGAAGAGAGGAATAACAAAGCCAAGCCTCTCACCCTCTCCTTCACCCGTATGACCAGAAGAAAAACCAAAAGGTCCCTCCTGACGTCCGGAGTCACGAACTACAAACAGAAGGAAGTTAGAACCAAAAAGATAAAACAAATACAGCGAATGAATTGCACAACACCAACCTGATTGAGCAAGAGAAGGACTGGGCGACCTCAAGGATAATGCAGTATTCCCTCCTTCATGAACGATGAGCTCAGGGGTCGGAGACCGATTGCCTGCCAAGCGGGACTGAAACTCTTCGCTCTGTTGACGAGGCGAAGTCAATTTCTCATTCGGATTTTCTTCCTCACGATCAGAGGAGTCAGACAGAACATCCACAGGGTTCGGCACAATTTGGTTGAGAGGTTGAGGAGAAGAGACACGGGTGGAGCTCAATGCATGGTCGGACGACTCTTCAACGTGCTTTTTCTTCCGGGCCCCGCGCGACCCACCCACAGTAGCACGTTTCCTTGTATGTGCCTGCCCGCCGGCCTCCGCTCTCACAGCCGCCTGAGCCTCCTTTCTCTGCCTAGCAGCAACCACCTCCGGATTGGGTGTTTCCACCGCTTCCATATACTTCGTTTTGTCTGGGATGGCCTCAAGATTCTCAGCCGGAAGGGAGGTATGAGTCACGTGAACTTCTCCCTCGCCCAAAGGCCCCCCAGCCGTAACTTTGCATCCGTCAAAAGACGGGAAACGAAGGAACTCAGACATACTAACAACTGCACCACAAAAAAAAAGAGCAAGGCGTAAGACAAAAACAGTTAGACAGGAAAAAAGGGTGAACAAAATATACAAAGGGTCATATTACCATTGCCCCCCGGCCCTTTCAAGACAGGATGATATCCGGCATACTTCCATACGGAACTAAGCCCAGCAGCGTACAACAAACTAGGATGCGGCTTATGTAATGGAATCACCACTTCCCGAAGCCTAGCAACCACACCCTCATCATAAGAACCAACACTGGGAGGAGGGTCGGAAATATTAGAGTCCACGTGGCGCCAAGGCATGGCAATAGGAATAGCCCTCCGATCGACCAAGAAAAATTGGTTCTTCCAGTTCTTGAGGCTAGACTGTATTTCTTTAAAGCAAGGTTTATGGGTTTTACCCGTCCGGGCTTGGAAAGAAAACCAATGACCCTGCTTACAAAGTTTGTAGAAAACCCGGAACAAAAGGACGGTAGGCTCTATATCTAAAGATCTACTGTACATCTCGAACATAGTCGTCCGGTTTATACCGATCGGCACCAACTGAGAAATATGAACCCTGAAGTACTTTAAGACCCTCAGAAGAAAAGTAGAGACCGGAATCCTAAAACCACCTTGTTTGAAAAAATGGAGATACAAACCAAGTGCATCGTTCGGAACATTCAGAATAGTCATCCCCTCCGGAGGGACACGGGGGTGAAGGTCAAGCGGAATCCCATAAGTCTGAGCGGCCCAACTCACACCAGCCTCATCCATATCGGAGGTGTGAATGTGCATATCAAACTTAGGAACATAAGTGGTGCCGCTCGGACCCTCTTGGTCATCCGGTGAAGGATGGTCGCCTGGCATGTCATGAAAGGCTGCAGAGGGCGAAACGAAAGGTCTAAACAAAAAACAAGAAGAAAGATGAACTCACCTGAAGATCGAAGAAAGGATAGCAAACTGAGCGGAAACAAACGGTGAAAAGTGAGTAAGTGTGGTAAAAAATGAGGATTCACACCCTATTTATAGAGGGTGAGGGGAATAAGACGAAACGTCCAATCGTGTCAGAAGGACCCAACGAAACTAAACTCAAATGACTATATAAACTAAAAACATAACTAAACTCAAATGCCATAAGAACTAATGACCACACATATATGGAACACTTTCAACTGGTTCTGTAGCCATATACCCCTATTAAGAAAAAAGGGATCGGTTTGGAACCGCTCTCCATCTGAATTTTGATAAAAACCGGCCATGACGGGTTTTTATGAGCCTTGAAACCTTACAAATTGGTAAGTGCGTGCGAAATAGAAAGACCCTCTTGTGAAAACGCAATTTGCATAATGACCTCATTGATGGTGAGCTTCCCTTGGAGGCTTGGAGCACAAGTGATACTCTTTTAAAGTGTATGATAGTCATTCACATTTCCCACGTGGAGTTATTTTAGTTATGCTTTTTGTGCTCTTTTGGGAGTGGGTGCTTTATGCAATTCATGTAATATTTGATTTCCAATTGAACCATGCACTTAACTAGAGTCTATATAAATCATGATATGGTCATATATGTTGTCACACCCTGCTAAAGCGGAAACACGAGGTGTAACTGGAAAGGAACACAAGCATAAGATAATAGAAAATATCATCATTTAAGATTAAAAGAAAGTGTACATTATTGCAACTTTGTTTTTATAGCCAACAGCGACAATAAAACATAAGACTTAGTTTTTCCAAAAGATAAAATCTTGTAATATGACGACAACAACGATGACATGTGAAGACTTCTAATGGTCTTTATGAAAACACTTATTAACGATCACCTGAAATGCATGAGAGAAAACGGGTCAACTATGAAAATAGTTGGTGAATACACACGTTTTATATAATATGAAAACTTTTAAGAGAGAGAGTCTAATTTTTTGGTCTTTGAGAATAGTCCACAAGGCAAAGGCGTTGTCAATCCATTCAGTTGCAAGTCCCGCCCATACAAGACTTGTAACCTATGTGTTCACAACCCATTACATAAAAAGTCGTGTGTCTGGTAGTCAAGTACACGTGGTCAATATAGTTCACAATAAGGGCACATAGTATAAATCAAAGCCGCTCCGAACAAGGGAGACTTTATAGTGCTGCTCCGAACATGGGAGACTTTACGTCACTCCACCACCTAGGCGAGATTTATTAGTCACTCCACCGACATGGCGAGATTTATTAAGAATGCTCCGAACATGGGAGACTTTAGATCGAGAACGCTCCGTAACATAGTGAGACGTTCTACTCCAGACCTGGGAGGCTTTAGATTGAGAACGCTCCGTAACATAGTGAGACGCTCTGCTCCGGACCTGGGAGGCTTTAGGTCGCTCCGAACAAGGGAGACTTTAGGTCATAGAACGTATGGTACATTAAGTTCAAAAGTTTAAGTCGAGTTCAAAAGTTCAAGTCAAGTTCAAGAGTTCAAAACAAGTTATAAGGTCAAGACAAGTCAAAAGAGTTTAAAATAGTCAAAGGGTTCAAAATATATCGTACAGTTCAAAACAAAGTTCAAAGTGTTCAAGTAATAATTTTCATAAAATAGAAATCAATTTTGTTTAAGTATGATTTACTTACGAGCATAAATAGTGAAACAACAGTTATTTAAGTTCATTTACGTGTAAACATTGTAGTTTAAGTATAGTTCATGCATCCACCCCAAAGCGATTAAAATAGTTAGAGAAAGGGGGTTCGTGAATACTCACCTCAAGCAATAAGTAACGCGTTACAAGTGTGCACGGAAAACGATGCGCGATGCTCTAACCGCAACCTAAAGTGATAATGTGTTTTAGGTAGTGCAATAATGTCGTGTATGCAATTTATAAAATGTTATATCACCCGTACATGTTTGTTTGTAAGTTTAGTTGTAAAAATAACGCCACTTTATAAATCCTTAGAAATAGTTAAAATAATACATTTTTGGATCTTTAGCAAGTATGTATCGTAACTACGATACGTATGTTTCAGTAATATATTTATTGAAAAGTCTCCGACTCGACTAAAGTATGTGACTAAAACACTACAACTTTCATTTATGACATTTTATCCAAAACCGCACCTAAAGTGGCTAAAATCCATTTCTAAAAATAAATCAGGTTACTATTCCCTATTAGAAAAGCTGTCAAAATATTATTTTTCGTCGGTAACTTCGTTAAGTCATAACTTCTTCGTTATAGCTCGGTTTTCAAAGTTCTACCTATCCCCGCGAAGGTATTTAAGTATACTAACACATTTTAAGGTCTCGGGGACTAGGTTTATCTTTTAAAGCTCGGTTTTACTAACTCGAAAATCCATACAGCAACTATTAAATTTTCTGAAAAATAGTTATCGATAATATATATTAGAAAACTCGTATCTTATTCGTTACAAATCCGTTTTAATCCATTTAAACGACCACGTTTTCGTTACAAAATCTATTTTCCATTTCTTTGACTAAATCCTTGTTAAAATAACTTGATTTTATATAAGTTAGAAATTTAGGCCGTGCTTCCGCGTATATTTTTCTAACTAAAAACCCTCAAATCAACTCCAAATCTATCCTAAACTCTTCCACCAATTTCTCCAACCAATATATAGTTCAAAATACTCATGACAACATAAATAATGTAGATCTAGGATATATGACTAAAATATTGTAAAACAATTATAGATTTATATTAACATATATATAACAATAGATTCTATAAGTCAAAGTAAAAATGTTCCAAGGCTTGTAAATACTTATTTTTCTCATCAAACAATTTTTGTTAAACACGTATTTACTTGTTTTCTTAGTAAAAAGTCACAAACATGATCATAGGTGATATATGTAGTTTAATGAGTTTAAATGAATATTTAAACTTAATAAATGTATAAACATGTATAATAAATACATAAAATACATAATGCAAGGGAGTAAATTGCAAAAATCGTCCTTGTGGTTTGGCCAAATTGCACGTTTGGTCCCTGTGGTTCATTAAGTGCCAAAAAAGTCCAGATTTGGCACTGTTACATTCAGTTTTGGTCCCCCATGTTAACCGGCGTTAAGTGAGTTCCGTTAAGTGGCACTGTTTCATTCACTTTTGGTCCCCCATGTTACACGTTAACGCCGGTTAACATGGGGGACCAAAACTGAATGTAACAGTGCCAAATCCGGACGTTTTTTGCACTTAATGAACCACAGGGACCAAACGTGCAATTTGGCCAAACCACAAGGACGATTTTTGCAATTTACTCCATAATGCAAGGTATAAAAATATTTTTATACTTACTTGATAATGAAGGAATTTTAGAAAGATCAAGAACAATATAACCCCAACGATTCCTCCAAAACGATATATAGCTAATATATAACCCGTAATATAACAAATAGCATTTGAAATGGTCAAAACAGAAATTTTCTTCTCTTTTTCCTTCTTGGTCGAGCAATATGATAATATTGGGAGGTTTTGGAGTGTTTTTACTTGGTAAAAATGAGAGCTAGCTAAGTCCTTTTATAATAGTAATGATTTAGGGTTTATAATATATAAAATTTAGTTAGTATTTTGCATTTATGGGATTTTAGTCAAAAATTCGCAAAAGGGGGGAGGGGGTCGGCTGATAAAAGGGGAAGGGATGGGGGAGGTTGAATTTTGGTAGATCTTGTCATATATTTGTTGGAAAATATCTAAATTTTAATATATTAAATGTAATATATAATTATTTAGGTATTAAGTTAGCTAGAAATAAATTTTAGTGGAACAAAATAGAGTGTAATAAAGTTATAAAAATTATGAAAATGTATTTTGTATAAGTATCGAGTGTTTAAATAATTATCGTTTCGCAAATACTTAAGTTATCGTAAATATATATATTTAAGGATATATATAATTAAATGAATTTAAAACACCGGGTAAAATAATACTAGAATTTTTTAACATGGTAATGAAGGTAAAAATATGTTAGAACCATTGTTGGGAGTATTGGCTATATTGTCCATGCATGAAAATCGTTTAAAAGCATTTATTTATTTAATTAAATAAAATAAATAGTAATGTGAATACAAGTAAGACAAAAAATGAAAATTATATTACTGGAAATGTTTTAGCAATAAGTAGAATAATACTAGTCCATATGTGGTGCACAAAATGAGGTCTCTCGGTTACGTGATTTAATTCTCGTAAAACTTAATTTTTCGGAAAATAGTGAATAGTAAAAACTACGATAGTGAATATTAACTTTTCCGAGAATGAATAGTAAAATTTTAAAGTTAAAAATATGACCTAAAAATACGAGTTGTCACATATGTGTCATGAGTTGAGATCAATATAGATATCATATTTGTCATATATCAAAAAAATTAATCTTAGCCATTTATTTTTCATCTAAATTAATAAAAAACCATATTTCATCCTTTTTTTTAAAACAATATATCTTACAAACGATAAATCTTCAAGCTACAAAAAATACAACATCGCGACGAGAATTAAATTATCTATTTATAGATATGCATTTTTCTATACTTTCGACGAACTTTTTTTTTTTACAAATCACGTGTGATTTTTCTGCGCGGAAATTTTTTTTTAAAAAAAAATCGTCGAAAGTATATAATAATGCATATCTATAGAAAGATAATTTAATTCTCGTCGCGATGATATGATTTTTTTTTGTGTAACGATTAATGGTTTGTGAGATATTTAATTTTTAAAAAAATGGTGAAAGTTTTTTTTTTTTTTTTTTTTTGATAAAAAAAATGAATGATTAGGATTGTTTTATTGAATTTATGAAAAATATGAGATTTACATTAAACTTTGAGTAAATTGCATTTTTAGTCCCTGTGGTTTGGCCAAATTGCAGATTTGGTCCCCAACTTTTTGAAAGTGCACCAGACGTCCCCATTTTCAAGTTTTCGTTGCATTTTTGGTCCCTGGCCTCAGTCAAATGACACAAATGCCCCTCTTCTTTTCTTTTTTTATATTCCTTTTCAGTTTTTAACACAAATAGTCCTTGTGTTGCGCAAGGCTTTACAAATTTAGTCCTTTTTTTTCACAAATGGTCCTTCTTACACAAAATCGTCCTTGTGTGGCGCAAGGCTTACACAAATGGTCCTTGAGTCCGTTTTTTCTTCCGTTTTTTACATTTTCGTCCGTTTTTCTTACGTTTTTTTTTCTGTTTTTGTCCGTTTTTGTCCGGTTTTCTACGTTTTTTACGTTTTCGTCCCGTTATTCTTACGTTTTTTTCCGTTTTTTACCCGTTATTGTCCGTTTTTCTTACGTTTTTGTCCGTTTTTTTACGTTTTTTCCGTTTTTGTCCGTTTTTATCTGTTTTTCTTACGTTTTTGTCCGTTTTTCTTACATTTTTTTCCGTTTTCATACGTTTTTGTCCGTTTTTTCTTACATTTTTTCTGTTTTTTACCGTTATTGTCCGTTTTTTCTTACGTTTTTGTCCGTTCTTATCCGTTTTTTCTTTTTTTTTACTTTTTTTCCGTTTTTTGTCCGTTTTTATCCGTTTTTGTCCCTTTTTTCCGTTTTTATATCCGTTTTTGTTCATTTTCCTTACTTTTTTTCCGTTTTCTTTTTTTTTGTCCCAATTTTTTATTTAGTCCGAATTTTTTGTCCCGTTTTTTTTTTACCAATTTTTTTTTAAAAAAATAAATAAAATTAAAAAATTAAAAAAAAAATAATAATTTTTGTCCGAATTTTTTGTCGGATTTTTTTTTTGTCCGAATTTTAAAAAAAAAAAAAAAAAAAAAAAAGTTCAAAATTTGTGTCCGATTTTTTTTTTCTTTTTTGTCCGAATTTAAAATTAAAAAATAAAAAAATATATAAAAATTCAAAATTTGTTTCCGATTTTTATTTTTTTTGACCAAATTTTTTTAAAAAAATAAATAAAATATAAAATAAAAAAAAAAAATCAAAATTCGGACAAAAAAATTCGTCAAAAATTTTGAACCTTCTTTTTTTTTTTTTTTTTTTTTTTTTTAAATTCGGACAAAAAATTCGGACAAAAATTTTTATTTATTTTTTTAATTTTTTAATTTTATTTATTTTTTTAAAAAAAAATTGGTAAAAAAAACGGCACAAAAAATTCGGACTAAATAAAAAATTGGGACAAAAAAAAAGAAAACGGAAAAAAAGTAAGGAAAATGAACAAAAACGGACAAAAACGGATAAAAACGGACAAAAACGGAAAAAAAAATTAAGAAAAACGGATAAGAACGGACAAAAACGGACAATAACGGGTAAAAAAGAAAAAACGTAAGAAAAACGGACAAAAACGTATGAAAACGGAAAAAATGTAAGAAAAACGGACAAAAACGTAAGAAAAACAGATAAAAACGGACAAAAACGGAAAAAACGTAAGAAAAACGGACAAAAACGTAAGAAAAACGGACAATAACGGGTAAAAACGGAAAAAACGTAAGAATAAGGGACGAAAACGTAAAAAACGTAAGAAAACCGGACAAAAACATAAGAAAAACGGACAAAAACAGAAAAAAAACGTAAGAAAAACGGACGAAAATGTAAAAAACGGAAGAAAAACGGACTCAAGGACCATTTGTGTAAGCCTTGCGCCACACAAGGACGATTTTGTGTAAGAAGGACCATTTGTGAAAAAAAAAAAAGGACTAAATTTGTAAAGCCTTGCGCAACACAAGGACCATTTGTGTTAAAAACTGAAAAGGAATATAAAAAAAGAAAAGAAGAAGGGCATTTGTGTCATTTGACTGAGGCCAGGGACCAAAAATGCAACGAAAACTTGAAAATGAGGACGTCTGGTGCACTTTCAAAAAGTTGGGGACCAAATCTGCAATTTGGCCAAACCACAGGGACCAAAAATGCAATTTACTCTTAAACTTTTGAGTTTGTGTGTCATTTGTCAAGTAAGTAAAAGCCTGCCATACAAACCATTCTACAGGAATATTGTAACCTTGCTAAAAAGTGATCAAGAAGAAGATGGTCATGGCTGAATTTGGGTCTATAATGGCAGGTGTAATGTTTGTGTGGGCTATATTTCGGCAATGGTTCCCTGAAGAGCTTGGTGAACATATCAAAAAATATTTTCATAGATTAGTTAGTTATATGTACCCTTATCTCCAAATCACGTTTCATGAGTATCAAGGAGATGAGTTCGAAAGAAGCAAAGCCAGTGTGATCAAGGATTGCGAGCCCATTGTCTTGACCATGGATGACTACAAAGAGGTCACAGATGAGTTTAAAGGTATCAAGATTTGGTGAACTTCAAGCAAAATCATTCCACAACAACAAGCTCTCTATTCCTATCGTGAAAATGAATAGAAGCGGTACTATAAACTCACTTTCCATCAAGAGCAGCGTGATATCATCACCAAAGTTTACTTGCACCATGTGCTTGATGAAGGAAAAGCCATGGCAACAAAAACAATACAACGTAAGCTTTATAATAATGGAAAAACCGAAAACTGGTATGGTAACAAGACGACCATGTGGAGCCACGTCATATTCGAACATCCTTCTACTTTTGATACCCTTGCAATTGACCCTAAAAAAGGAAGTTTAGTAAGTCGAAAGACTACTACAAGAAGGTTGGTAAGTCGTGGAAGCGAGGGTATCTTCTTTATTCCCTCCCCCCCCAGGAACCGGGAAGTCTAGTATGATTGTTGTCATGGCTAACTTTCTAGAGTATGAAATCTATGATCTTGAGCTGACATCTATATAGGATAACATGGCTTTGAGAAAGCTACTTATTGATACATCGAGTAAGTTAATAATTGTTATAGAGGATATCGATTGTTCACTTGATCTTACCAGACAAAGAACAGAGAAAAAAGAAAATAAAGAGGAATATCATAAAAATACTGTTCGCAAAAAGGTAAGAATTAAAATAAGAAGAAAAAGGATAAGCGAGGTAACTTTATCTGGGCTATTGAACTTCGTTGTCGGTCTTTGTGTCGGCTTGTGGTAGCGAAAGAATAATCGTGTTCACAATGAACCATTTGGAGAACTGTAAACTTGAACTTGATCCTGCTCTCATTAGGCAAGGAAAGATGGATAAACATATTGAGTTGTCTCATTGTTGTTTTGAAGCGTTTAAGGTTCTTGCAAAGAACTATTTCGATGTTGAATCACACGAGTTGTATGAAACCATTAGTAGGATGTTGGAGGACACCAAACAGCGTGACTCCTGATGTTGCAGAAAATTTGATGCCGAAGTCAGATCATGGAGGACACCAAACAGCGTGGAGATACACTTAACCAACTTGATCAAAGCCTTGCAGAATACAAAAGAAATCGCAAGTAAAAAAAGTGAGCTGAATGGTGAGGACAAACTCAAGTGATGGGGAGTCGGGTGAAGGATCAAGTGAAGAGTCAGGTGATGAAGGATCGAGCAATCAAGATACGTAATGTTGAAAAACGAAGGTTTTAAAATTTGTGGTATAAGAAAATTTGTTGTTCAGAAAGCTTGTTTTCTATGCGTGGAACTAGTAAAACAATAAAAGTTACTTTGTGTCAATCGACAAAAATCCTTTTAGTAATATACATTCACAAGCCTTATAGAAAGAGCAAAAGACCTTTAGAAGTTTATAAACATTTACAAATTACAAGTAGGCCAACTAGGTTCTTTACAGTACTGCAAACAGGTTTCATAAACATTTAAAAAACAATGTATTGGGACAGAATAGAGAGAATACCTACTGGTGGTGGTAGTGGTTTTAAACTTTTAAAAATAAATTAGGATCGAATCCATACAATCATTCATAGTCGCGCAGAACTTTTTGGGAACATACTAGAGGCCATCTACTAGTAAAAGCAAAAATACATATATTTCTGATAAACTTCAAGAAACATACGAAAATAGAGCAGTGTATGTATCCAAATTGCAAACTAGTTCAAACAAAAGTCATAAGATACTAAAATCATTAATAAAAGTGGTCAGAAGAAGGAATCATCTTTTGAAAGTTAGAACTTAGTCGACTTCCTCCATCTTGCTGCCTTCGGCATCAATGTCAGCTTCCTCAAGAGCAGGAATGTCAGCATCACCTTCACCGGCATCATCATCAATGCTTAGCCCAAGCTTCAACATCCTATGAATCCTGTTGCCAAAAGTGTTAGGCTCATCAAGACTAAAACCAGAAGTCAACAAAGCAGTCTCGAACAGCAACAGCACTAAATCCTTAACAGATTTGTCATTCTTGTCTGCATCAGCCCTCTTCCTCAACTCCTCCATAATGGAATTCTCGGGGTTGATCTCCATGGTTTTCTTGCTGGACATGTAACCTGCCATGCTGGCATCTCTCAAAGCCTGTGCCTTCATGATTCTTTCCATGTTGGCAGTCCACCCATACTCACCAGTCACCAAACAGCAAGGTGAATCGACCACACGGTCAGACACAATAACCTTCTCAACTTTGTCGCCCAACACATCCTTGATCACCTTACACAAACCCTCAAACTTTTCCTTCAAAGATTCTTGTTTTGCCTTCTCATCTTCGGTTTCCTCTAGCTTCAAACCTTCCTTGGTAGCGGAAACAAGCTTCTTACCTTCAAACTCCTTCAACTGACCCACAGCATACTCATCAATAGCATCAACCATGTAAAGAACCTCGTATCCCTTCTTCTTCAACTTTTCAAGGAATGGGGAATTCTCAACAGATTTCTTGCTCTCACCAGTAATGTAAAAGATTTCGTTTTGACCATCTTTCATCCTTGTGACATAGTCCTTCAAACTAGTCATATCATCGCCACTTTTGGTGGAGTGGTATCGAAGTAAATCAGCAAGTTTGGTTCTGTTTGTGGAATCCTCGTTGATACCAAGCTTGAGGTTCTTTGAAAAAGCTTCATAAAACTTGGTGTAATCTTCCTTGTTTTCAGCAATTTCTTGGAAAAGTTCAATGCACTTCTTCACCAAATTCTTGCGGATAACTTTAAGGATCTTGTTCTGCTGCAACATTTCTCTTGAGATATTAAGTGGAAGATCTTCTGAATCCACAATACCTTTGACAAAACTGAGGTATTCAGGGATGATATCCTCACAGTTGTCCATGATAAAGACACGACGAACATAAAGCTTGATGTTGTTTTGCTTCTTCTTTGAGTCGAACAAGTCAAAGGGGGCTCTTTTGGGGACAAAGAGAACAGCTTTGAATTCTAACTGTCCTTCAACCGAGAAGTGCTTCACGTTCAAGTGTTCCTCCCAATCATTAGTGAGACTCTTGTAAAAAGCCGCATACTCTTCCTTACTGATCTCTTCTGGTTTCCTCATCCAGATGGGTTTTTGCTTGTTCATCAATGACCACTCGTTTGACACTTCCTTGATTGTTTTCTTTTTCTTCTCTTCCTTTTCCTTCTCTTCATCAACCTCTTCAACCTTCCCTTCCTCTTCTTTCTTCTCATCCTCATCCTCGTCATCAGATATTTCCTTCTCAATTGTCTTCTCGACCCAAAGAGAGATTGGGTAACTAATGAACTCAGAATGCTTCTTGATCAAGTCCTTAAGTCTTCGCTCCTCGAGGTACTCGAGTTGGTCTTCCTTGAGGTATAGAGTGATTTTTGTACCTCTGCCAAGTGGCTCACCTTGATCATGGGTAACTGTGAACGAACCACCAGCTTGCGACTCCCAGATATACTGCTCATCGTCATTGTGCTTTGTTGTGACAACAACTTTATCAGCAACCAAGTAAGCTGAGTAGAACCCAACACCAAATTGTCCAATCATACTGACATCAGCACCAGCAGCAATAGCTTCCATGAATTCTTTGGTACCAGATCGAGCAATGGTTCCCAAATTGTTCACCAAATCTACAAACATAAATGTTTTAAACTAGTTAGAACAGGTATAATATTAACAGAGATTGTTGTTTTGTCCTACGTGCAACATAAATGCAAGAAGGTTTCTTACCAGCTTTTGTCATCCCAACTCCACTGTCGATGATGGTCAATGTGTTGTTGGTCTTGTCAGGAATAATATGGATGAACAGCTCTGGTTGACCATCAAGCTTGCTCTTATCAGTCAAGCTCTCAAAACGAATCTTATCAAGAGCCTGCGTAATTTCAAGTGAATGTTATAAAAAATAAGCCCAACAATTGCAAAATGCAGGTAAATCATCTTAAAATAGGGGTTTCTTTAGGCAGAACAGCATAAACAGAACATATTATTACAAGCACTATTGTAAAATATTCATGATTTTAAACTAAAAGTGTTCCAACAATGCTATAGAACATGAAACATGACCGCTTTTTAAACATTCTTCAATGCTATAGAACAATGCTTAAGTGTTTCAACATTCTGCAAATCAGAAAGCTTTTTAAACTTGAGAGTAACAATCACATGACCGCTTGGACACGACACCTAACTTGCAGACCTAAAAACCACTACAGTAATTTTAGGGGTCAGGCATTTGAGATGCCGCGTTTAATCGGACATGTCATCGAGACTCTCAAAACTAGAAGCCAGTTTCTCAAAGAATCTCAAAATTTTCAATGCACAAAGTTCTTTAGCATTCTTGACAAAGATGAACAAACTTTAAGAAGGGCCACATACACTTAAACTTTTATTTTTACCTAAAGAGGATGTAAAAAAGGACTTTCTACTTATTTGTATCCACTATTTAGATGTCTACTTATATGTATCCACTATCTAGTTTGTCAATGTCAACTAAAAAGGTTAACAACTAAGTTTTTCAATATTATACATATCAGACAAGCTTTTAGACTTATGCGTCATATGAACTTCCCCGCTTTGACAAAACACCTAACTTGCAAACAATGGAAAAGAATTTCAAGCTTGCAAATGGGATGCCTTGTTTCATCAGGGAAGTTGACATCTTGCTCATAAGACTAAAAGTGAGTTTCTGTAAAAATATTCAAATTCAAATACTTAATGCTCAAAGTTCTTTAGCGTTCTTGACAAAGACTGCCCAAAATGTTTGACATATCACACTTCTCTGTTATCAAATCCTCAACTTTTAACTACAATTATTCAACAATGCTAAACAAGCTTCAGTCTAATGCGCCATATGAACCGGAAATCCGGAACAGATTTTTTTAGGTTTGTAAATGGGATGCCGTGTTTCATCGGTCAAGTACATATTCCACAAGACTAAATGCTAGTTTCTCAATACATATCCAGACACTTATTGATCAAAGTTCTAATCCTCAATTTTAACATAACTTAACCAACAATGCTAAAGAACAATAACCACTGGGTGTTTGTTTAAGCTTATATGTGGCTTATGAGCTTATTTGTGTTTCGGCTTATATTTCATAAGCCCCAATTTTCTGGCTTATTTTGAGATTTGTGGGCTGATATTAGTTTATTATGATATGATAAACTTATATAAGCCCATAAATCTGAAAATAAGCCGAAAATTTGGGGCTTCTGAAATATAAGCCGAAATCAAATAAGCTTATAAGCCCACTTATAAGCTTAAACAAACACCCCCTCAGTATTCTATAACTCTATAAGTCAAACAAGCTTTCAGACTTATGCTTCATATGAACAACCCACTTCAACAAAACACATATTTTTTTTTCTAGAGCAAACACTCTCTTAGTATGCTACACAGCATATAAACATTTAATATACCCTCACAAAAAAAAAAAAAAATAATAAAAAAAATAAAAAATAAAAACAGATCAGACAACTAGTTAACAATAATTTAACCTAAACATACACAAGACACATAAATCTAAGACATAATACTAAATAAAATATATAAACGAATGATAAAGAAAAAAATAATAATAATAATAATAATGAAGACTTACATCGGAAGCATTGCTAACAAGTTCACGAAGGAAGATCTCTTTGTTACTGTAGAAAGTGTTGATAATCAAACTCAAAAGCTGGTTGATCTCAGCTTGGAAAGCAAACGTTTCTGTATCCGCCATTCTTAATTCAGATTTGATTTGATTTTTCGATTTCTAAGAACAAGAATAAGAGGAGCTATTGTAAGGGGTTGTGAAGGTTTGTTGTTTATATAGGGTGAGTGAAGTTTTTAGGGTTTCTAGATCCTTCTATTTGAATTCATGAATCGGTATTTGGCGATTTTACTTATTTGCCCTCTTCCTTTATTGTGTTTGGAGCTTTATGTCACTTTCTACTTTCACCCATTACTTTGTTAGTTTTGTTCTAGAAGAATTTATCACAAACTATCTAGATCTATATATCTACATAAAGAAAAAGATAAAAAAGTGAAATGTCGAAAACTATAAAGAAAACAGTGAAAACTAATAAATGAAATCTTGAAACTTAAACTAATTAATTACGGATTTCGAGTTAACCCGTTTTATATATAAAAGTAGGTACATTACATGAGTTAAACATGTTTGCACGTCGATCCATTTAACTTATATAACTCATATAATAAAATATAAATAGTTTTTAATGTAATTAAAAAATCTTAAACGGGTTTGTAGGTTGACCCGCTTAATTTATTCCCAACTCGAACCTGGCCTGTTTATTAAACAGGTTAGTTGGGTTGACCCAAACCCGACCCGAAATCTATTATAGACTTAATTCGAACCTGTTAATTTACGTTTCGGTTTTAGGTCGGGTTTTGTGTCGGGTCAGAAATTGCCACCCCTATCTGCCGCTATAAAATCCCGTTACTATGCACGGATACTCGTCTAGTCAAATCAAATGTATAAATATACTTGTACATTTTTTTCATCAAATGAAAAAATCTCACTTTTATCACATTTTTAGAAATTAAACATCTCATAAATAATTAAATGTTACAGGATAATTAAATCACCTTTTTATAGAGGAGCACATTTATATACTTTCGACGAACGTTTTTTTCGAATTATTCTGTGAGTGTTGAAATTTCTGCCCTGAAATGTCGCATGTGATTTGTAAAATACTAACTGATTTGTTATCACATATGATTTTTAAAATAACAAATGATTTTAAAAATCACATATGATTTTTCATGACGAAAATTTCAACACTAAAAAAAACTTGTAAAAAAGGTTCATCGAAAGTATATAAAAGTGTTCGTCTACTGAAAGATAAAAAAAATTCTCATCGAGATGGTGTGTTTTTTGTCGCTTGAAGATTTAGCGTTTGCAAAATATTTATTTAAAAAAATTGAAAGCAATCACTGTCGGTATTGGTTTGAAAAAATGGTGGAATGAAAGTGATTATCTCTATATATAAGGGCCCGTTCGGTTTGTAGATGGGTTTAGGATTATGATTTGGATTTGGATTTGGATTTATATTTATATTATTTGTTATACAAATGAATATAAAATTTAAAATTGAAATTTGTTATTATGAAATTATAAAAGAATAATAAATAATTTGAGTGGTGGATATAAAAGAATGGTCCACTCATTATGAAAATAAACATATATTTCATGGTGTTATATACACCCTTATATTCCACTTTCATCTCCAATCTTGAGACTCATACTTATATACCAAATAAAAATAATCTACCATCATCCCAAACCCTTTACTCAAAACCATGTAACAAACACACCCTAAAATGTTGTTTGGTTTGTGTACATAGTTTTGGGTATCATTGTCACGTTACTAATTTAATATTGTTGATTATGACTACAGGATAAAAAATGAAAGGCAGAATGTGAGATATAGGGTGGAACGAGATAGAAAGTCACCTATATTCGCATATATGAATCTATCACTATAATTTTATTTTGTCATTCCATACTTTTCTACCAAATATTTTTCACTAATTTTTTATACCTATCAAATAATCAAAACATTCTTTCATTTTCATTACCATATACTAAAACCACTCTAAAGGATTTTTTATTTTATTTTTTTTTTATTTTTTTTTTATTTTTTTTTTTTTTAATCAAAAGGTGAATAGCCTAAATTTGTTCATTTAATTTTAAAAATCTTTAAAGAGTTTGTGATCTAATTTTATTGGTTTTTTTTCGACGAAACAAACCAACCATATTTTTCTTAATCAATGTTTAACAATCGAAGTTTACAATAAAATACGTAATTAGTCTAGACGTGGTGTAAACCTACACACAATTGATTGAAAAAAATATCACTAATACTACTTAGCTACGTGTCATTTGATCAAAATCTTGTTTTTCATATTATGGACCGAAAACCATGCATAACGAGTATGGTCTATGATTGATTTGTAAGGTTTAACGTTAATGTGAGTTTTGTACACCTAAACCTCTATTCTCATTAGTTAAATTTTTTCTGAGAATATTCAAAATCAGGTGCAATAGAGATAATGATGAAAATTGAAATCACATGTATACATATTTTTTTTGTGCTGTGATATCATAACACCCTCAAAAAATACCACCCACACACCCCCTATTTTTTGCATTTTTATTTATTTATTTTTATTTTTATTTTTATTTTTATAATTTTGTTTATATCAAAAAACTATAAACCTGAAAGTGCGGAACAGAAAGTATAAAGTTTAATAAGTCAAACGCTTAAAACTGTCAGAAATACGGAACAGAAACTGACAAAAATTATGATATACTGTAAATAAAATGGGGGACAAAGGGAATAAAATGACAAACACCCCTTGATTTGATATCATAGGAGGTGTTTGTATACTAGAGGCCATTTTTTATGAGAAATGTCCTCATTTTAGCTTATATAAATAATAATATTATAATTTTTATTTTTAAAAGTATGTTGGAGAATTTTGGAGCAAAAGAGATAATTATGAGAAGATTAGAAGATAGGGGCATTTACATAGATCCTCAAAGAAACTTCAATATTTACATATTTTTTTAAAGCATGCTTTAATAGCATTATATATCATGTATTAAAAACTTGTGTTTTCAGAAGAAAAAAAATATGTAATTTTTAAAGTTTTATCAGATATACATGTAATTCCACTAGTAGATATATATGATGAGATCAAAGATTATCTCTCCAACTCCAAGTATCCATTATTTGGAAGCCCAGCGGTGTTTATCATTTTAAGCAAATTTGGACTTAAGAAATAGTCAAGAAAGTGAAGACACGACCCAGTTGTGAGGTCCATTAACCATCAAACCGGTTCAACAGAAAAACAAACCCCCCTGACTCTCAAGATAACACATTTTACTCTCAAGATAACACAACACATTATGTTAAGTAGCAAATGAGAGAGTGCCACTTGGATATATATGCCAACGGTCAAAATATGTACCTCAAATGATTAGTTAATGAATTGTTCTTGTTCTTATCATTCGTAACTTCATCAAGCTTTCCAATAAACCATCTTTTTTGTTTTAAATTGTATCCTTTACTTTGCTCCAACGGTTTGTTGAAAGCTCTTACAAACTTTTTGTTATTGTTTATTGTTGCTTACTTGCTTAGTATAGAGTTGTTTATCTTCAATTTTAATTTATTCAAAATGGTTACTCAAAATTCTTTTTAATAGCTTATTAGAGTTTTTGAAGAGATTATTTACTTTCAAATTTACTTTTGGTCAAGTTTTAGCTTTATAAAAAGGTTACTTAAATACTTTTGTAGTTTTTATAAAAGTTTTTCGACTAGCTTATCAATAACTTTTTGAAGATCTTATTTTTAGATAAAGTTGCAACATTTATTTAATACCTCATCTCAAATTCACATAAAGTTTCAATCTTGTGAAGATTAGTCGAAGATTAAGGGTTATTAAGGATATTTGGGTTAATAGACGAGTACCCGTGCATAACAACGACATTTTATCTTGGCACATAATTGTGATTGTGATATTTTGGTTAGGTGTTTCGTATAACATTTATTCATACAACGTAAAAAAATCAATAGTTTTAGAGTTGAATTATTTTGGATACTAAAAATTATTCACATATGAAGGGACACATCCCCACCCTTCATCTAAATTTGATCAATGGCTAAGATTAAAAAAATATTTACTAATTAAAAAAATAACTAATTGCATAAGGGGCAGTTTCGTACATTTACAACACATAATTTCTCTCATTATGCCCTCACCAAACACGCACAAAAAACACACACCCGATCAAAAACCACCGTAACTTCCGGCAGCACAACCCTGATCCCAATCCCTATTCCAACCGATGAGTATTTCCGTTCATCATCAATCAACAAACTCGTCACGTCATCATCTTCATTTTTCGCGGCTTATCGTCTTATCAAAAGCTTCCTAAAAAGCGTATTAAGCTATATGTTCTCAAATTAGAAGGTCCATCCTTCTGTTAGTGTGTGCTTTATTTGATGTTATTATGAACCTTTTAATTAATTGAAGACTACTTTTGATTTGACTATGCATATGGTTAGGGTTTGAGATTTAGGTCGAAATTTGTGATATCGACATCAGCTGGTAAGTTTAGAGCTGAAAATGTTAAGTGTAAGAATGACAGATCTGAATCCTCGGGAAAGGTTAGCAAGTCATGAATTGCAATTTAGTCTGTTTGCCTCATGAATGTGTTTTGTTTATGTTTTGCGGTGCGTAAGGTATTTGTACACAGAGCTTGTGAGGTTAAGTCTCTGTATCGTAGATTGCTTTGTTATTGCGCTTCACATTGTTCATGATTAGTTGATTAGCTACTGATAAAGCTAATAGTTATGGTTTTTTTTAGCTGTTTATGTTTTATCAAAGTGCATAAATTGATGGTATTAGAGATTTAGAGTGCCTTATATACTATATTGTTGGAGTATGCTCGTGTCATAATTAATAATTATATGGCTAGACATATGTGAGCCTATGGGGTCACACACTTATACACAGAGACATCATTTTATAGATTGTAATTATCGTATTTACAATATATAAACGGCTATGTAACAAGGGAACTATAACGGGCCATCAAATACGAAGTTAGACTTAACATTTTTTGGATTGGACCAACAATGAGCAAGCCCATTATGGGCCCTCAGGGTGGCCGGCCTTTATGAAGGGCTTGGAGGGGCTTATGAGCTTTTATGAGGTGGTAAGTGTAATTGTAATTTGATAAGGTCAAATCTATTTTGAACCATATCAATCACAATTATGACTAACCACAATTAAGGAGTGATTTTCTCTCCCTCTCCCCAAAAGGCCACGAAATAAAACACACCCTTTTAGGGTTTTGTATTTTTTGATCCCTTCCTTGATTATTCTATTGAAGATGCATCAAGGATCATGGTTACGAGGTCAAGACTAGCATCGGATGGTGATCGATGACGTGTAGTGTGGATCAAGCATAGAGGTGATCTTCTTTGATCACTTGGTTTCATTGTTGGTTCGTTTATGTTGGTGAAGGTCACCATACGATTCTACCGATCACGCTACAAAGGTATAAATACTTGTATTCATTTATTTGATTGATCATATGGCTATATGGATCCGTTGTTGGTGATGTTTTTCCGCTGCGTTTATATATTTGATATGTTATTTTATTATTACGTCACCTATAGTGGTATCACGAGCCATCATATGATGTCATATGATCATCAAGTATGCGTAAAAATGGCTAAAAACGCGTGTTTTTAATGGATTTAAAGGTTTAATTTCAAAACAGCCCCGGAGGCTTATTTTTTGAATATATGTCGACCCATATGGGGTCTAATAATCTGGACTTTTTGATCCTATGGCCATTTGTTATGCATACATTAATTGTTTACTTGTTCGGTACCCGTAAAATGGCCTAAAAACGTGTTTTTTGATAGATTTGTAACCCGATTTCAAATCAGCCCATGAGGCTTAATTTTCTGTGGTAAAATGATGTTAAGAAGGTCCTAATATCAGTGGGTTTTGAATCTATGGCCATTTGACACGCGTACCAATCGGGGTTTTAATTCTTGTTAATTAATTTCTTCGATTCGTTGGCTAACAATTTAATTCTTGACATTTATTTTGTTGTCCATGGCAAATACATGCATGTTTGTCCATGGAGTTAGCCAACACCTTGTCATGATCATAATTTTAATGTATTATTATGTGTATATGCAAAGCCGATGAAAACCTAGACCACTTGTGCATTGTGATGTTGTGATTGTTGCTTGTTTTGTTTATTTTTGGGGCTTGCCATTGTTTCGGCACTTTTGTAATGTATTTCATTTTGGTTTTGCCATTGTTTGGGAATTTTTAAAGTAGATAGAAATTAGATTAGATGTACTTTACTTTATATATCTTGTAACCAAAAGCTTGGAAGCAAATGGCAAAAGAATGAAGAGTTTTGGACCGAAAGTAGCTGCTGGACACATGATGGGAAAATGCGATTTCCAGGAGATTGGTATGGTATTTTGGGCTAAATTTTTTTGTGCAGGTTCACAAGACATAGGCCTACAACTTTGTCAACTGGGCCAAACCATGAGGAGGTCATCTTCAAGGAGATTTGGGCCTCGTAAGACAGAAAAACTGGGCTGACAGAATCATGTTTTCATGTGCATTATGGGCCTTTACTTGCCCATGATTGTCTTGGGGCAAGTGGGAGCCCTCCGTTTGGTTGTGCTATATGTCCCTAGTTGACTCTTGGTTCTTGTGATGGCTCACAAGGCCAAGCATAGGATTTTCATCGGTTGAGGCTTTGCATATTGTGGTTGTATGTTTGTTTGGTTGTTTTATGTATGTTGTGACTACATGGAAAACGGAAATTGTTTTCTTAAAACTTGAAACGAAACATAAACCATTTTGAACTAAGTCTTATGATTTAGTTTAACTAAGTTTAAATATGATTTGAAACTTAAAAATCATTGTTTTCTAAATAAACACTTAAACTAGTTAAGGTTGTTTATTCATTTATTGTATTGTCCAAACTTAATAATCTACTTAGGATTTATATTAGTCTTAAAAATGGACAACTTGACACACATAAATTAAAACAATGATTAGACTTAAGTTAAGAAAAGTTTTTAACTTGTGCTACGAAGAATGAATGCATGCTTCTTTCGTACACGTTTTTGACCCACATCAAAATATTTTTACCCGTCAAAATTTAAGTCGTGCCGTCCAATTTTGAGGACACTTGCAATTAATTTTTGCCTATGCGTGGGACCTAGGTTGAATTGTAACCCAAGGTGACTATTATCTATGCATGAGACCTAGATATATTCTCACACGTTTTCAAATTGGATGACTTAATCGTGCTAATCGGTGAGACCTTGACACGAGGCAAAGATGGGACTAAACATGCTTACATGACACTAGCTGTTTGACACTAGATGCCATGAGTCCCATAAGCATCTAAGAGTTGTACATGTAATACAATTGGTGATCGTCGCCTACCAATTGAATCTACTATTGCTAGCAGATCAACTGATGTGATAGTAGAAGCACAATGTGGATCTTAGCCTTTTCGTAAATTAATTGTTTTAAATTATAAACATGGGGTAGTTAATTTATAAAAGGATAATTATCGAAAATACTAAAAATGAACTTTGTAAATTCAATTAATGAATTAATGCAACACAACCGTAAACGAAAGTTTGTTCTTTTCTTGTTAAAAGTACGAACTGAGTCGCTCTTTCCTTGTAAGAAAGAGACTTGTTCCTATCCTTTTTCTTTATGAGGAAAAGATATAATAGGAATATTTGAATTTTCCTAATTCTAATAAAACTCAAAGAACACCTACTCTAGAAATCGTGATGTCTTGTAAAAGTCAAAACGGTTAAGTATGGTTACACATCTTATTCTTTCAAGATTGTTTTATAACCCTAGTTTCGGTTTTGAAACATTGATGAAATATAAGATATTTGGATAACTAGAGAACACGTTTTCTATAGCTACCAAACTAAAATGAGTTTAAATAATTAGAAGATGGAAGTATCAATAAACCGCAAAGAGGTAAAGGCAATTACTAGCATGATTACCTAGCAGTTTGTCTTAACCCAATAAGCCTACTAAGGTCCTACATACCATTGTGGTAAAGTAGACCAATTATGGAGGAAATGCATGCCTATTTTCAAGTTAAAATAGCAATGATGGCTAACCCATCATCTATATGTTAGAACTTGATGCACTTTCTTGAATACCTAAGTACATGTTTACTAGTAAAAGTGACTCACATTAGCAATAATGTGTAGATATTCAAAGAAAGATGGAAAGTATCCAATCGCCACTCACTCTCCACTGGTGACGTAACACATTTAAATGTTGTCTAATCCAGTGGGAGCTACGTGATTATATTACTGGTGACGAAACACATGTAATGTTGTCTAATCCAGTGGGAGTTGTAAGCTTTAATACCTTACAACTTGCCCATCTTATTTCCAGATTGTCTTGAAATAATACATTACTTTCCACATGTTAAGCGTCATAGTTTATATAAGAACCATTGCATAAATTTTATGAGATAACTTGTTGCGTTCCTGATGTTGCTTCCTGAAATGTTATCTATAAACTAGTTATGCATGATTCATTATTAAAACGATAAAGTTCTACATATCTATATTTTGATTTTGACTAAAATCATATGTTATCTTAGACATGGTCATATTGCTCATACAAACAAACGAGTGTAGTGTTGTCTGTATACTCTCATGATGTTGTGCCATGCACAAGTGGGAGAAATCTTAATTGTGTGCAAGGTACAACATAAAAAAATATGACTAATGGTTTTTCTTGACTGCAAAGTAAGAAACTAAGATTCTACTAGGACTTCTACACATAAAATGTATGTTGCCCTAATTAGAACAAATATCAAGATAACATGAAAAGCTACTTCAACATATTCACTGAATTGTTTAGTAAATATGATTATGTTTTCTTGTAAAGTCATAATCATGAAGTATGAAATTAACTTGAAATTACTATTGAGGCCTAGTGTCGGCGCTCGTAATTACTTTAGATGAATATGTTTAGGTCTCTTGTAAAGACACAAACATCAATTCTGTTAATTGTTGAAAGACTTATAACGTAAAGTAAAACGTTGATTTGTTATGTCTTCTTGTTAAGGCATGTACACTTACGACGTATAATAAATGTTTATGTTTTCTAGTCAAAACATGCACATGAAGTAAAGTATGCAGTAGGCTAAAATTACTATTGACGCCATCTGGTTTGACTTGGTTGGTAGATATGTAAGCCAAAAGGTATAAGTTCATCTAATGAGTTGTGTGATAGTCTCACAACATCAGTCCTCATGGAATACCACAACTTTATGGTATGTCCATCATGGAAAATCAAACACTATTGATATTGTTTGATCTTTGATGACTTAAACTGTCTTACCTCCAAAGCTATCAAGGTTAGTGTTAATACAAATATCGTACTAAAAACGTTATTTATATTTTACGATCTTTGCTTAATGTTTTGTTCATGACAAACACAAAGTATATTCCTTAAGCAAATTATAAATACTAGTTAAAGACTTTTTCAAAACACATCTTTTATTTAACATGATCACTAACATTATATTACATATACATGTGTATTTCCTTTAATGGAAACTTTAGTTTAAAAGTTACATAGTGACATCATGGTATACATCACAAATACAATCTTGGTAAGATTGTGTGATATCTTGATTAGATACTCAAGTTATATAGTTGACTTTGGTAGATATTGATTTGACAACACAAGGATATGGAAAGATCTCTTGTGCAACATTAGTTGTCATCCCACGGATCCAAATATATACAAAGACGGATCCCTTCTGAGGGATCCGCCTGATCCGTAGGAACCTTTCTTTGTTTGCCTATAAATAGCAGGCTTGGCATTTGATCTAATCATCCACTTAGAAAAGAAAACACATACATTCACTTTAGTTACTAACCACAGTAGTTGTATATATCATTGATGTTTCTTTTGTAGCAAAGAAGATCAAGTTAACAAGCTTCAAACAAGCAGACTGTTGTGAAGTTGTAGTATAGGTTCTGTGTAAACACTTTAAGTGTTTCTTATCATTTGTATCAGTTAGATCAGTAAGTGTGGTTAGTGCTTTAGTCCTCAAAGCACAAGGAGTGTAGGGAGTGGTTGTACCCGTGTAAAGAACTCGACATCTAGCTTAGTGTCGGTAAAGTAATTAGGCGACGTCAGGTTGGTTCTACCTTGTGAAAGAACTCGGTGTTTAGCTTAGTACCGGAAAAGGAAGTAAGCGACGTGTAAAGGTTTTCTCCACCTTGAAGGGAGTTTGTTTCTTAGTGAAAGATATCTCTCGAGTAAGCAACTCGAGGAAGTGGAGTAGGGCAATGATAAGGATCTCTTGCAAACCGAACCACTATAAACACTTGTGTTATGTGGTTTGATCTTTCATCTCTTTATATTTAGTTTATATTGTGTGATAACTTAATTTGTGATTGCTTCCCTAGAACTAACAAATTAAAACTTGAAACGGTAAAAACTATTCAACCCCCCCCCTTCTAGTTTTCCACAATTGGCATCAGAGCTACGTTACTCAAGATTTTTAAAATAAACTGTATTTTAAAACTTGAAACGATCAAATCGATTTTGAAAACTTTAAAGAAGGGAAATCCTGGCTAAGATCACCAGACCTCAAAAACAGTTTTTATAGTTCGGAAAAATCATTTTTTTCAAAAGACTCAGATCTAGCTAGATACAATATTTCACCTAAAACTCCTGATGAATCCATTTCTAGTAAGTATTTTGACAGGAAAGATTTTGACCCATAATGGAAAGTTAAAGCAACAAATATTGAAGATTCTAGGGATCATTCAAGGATGACATTGGACGAGCTCATAGGATACCTCAAAGCTCATCTAGCAATTATTGAAAAAGATTCGGAGATACCTACAGGCATAAAGGAATGGATAGCTTCTAGCACTATAGCCAGATCCAGTTTCAACAGTGAAGATGTGCTTAAAGACAACTAAGTGGATAGTACGGCTAACATAACAGAAAAGGTATCCTCTGGCTCTTCATATATATTTAATGAATACGACACATTAGAACACAATAGATTAAGTAAGTTCATTATAAACGTCATAAGTAAAAATAAGATCTTGAAAACCAAAGAAGAATACTTGATGAATAAAATACATAAGTTGAAAGAAAAAGTTAAAAGCTTGGAAGAAAATATGGTAACTGAATGTTGTACATCATGTCAAGAAATAAAACTTGAATTAGAGTCACATAAACTTACACTAAACAAATACATAAAACAAAATCTCAAGTTTCAAAGATTCAATAGACACATAAACTGTGTCAATGACACTATGAGAATTCTTAAAACATCTCATGGTAACTTTAAGCCTGATTTTATGGAAAATGGTCATTTAAGTGATTTTGAAAGTCAAACGATAAATAAAAAAAAAACAAATCACACCAACTGAGTTGGTAAACCACGGATCCCACGGATCCAAAACTTTGGATCCGCGTAGTATAAACAAGGGATCCGTGAGTACAGTAAAAACATTGAAAAATCAAGATTCAAGAATAACTAACTCAAAAACGATCAAAGACAGAGATATAGTTAAAACAACAGTAAAATCATGTTCATACATAGGAAATGAGCTTAGTAGACAATTACCATTTGACTATCTCAAAGATATTAGTGAACCATGGTAATATGTTGTTTAACCCAAAAAGGACCCATGAGATATTGGGGACCAAACACTCAAGTTTTCTTTAGGTATGCTTAAAAGGATTTGGTCTTTATAATCTTACTTAATCCCAAGATACATTGATACAAAGGTATCTTCTCTAATCACTAAAGTGTTCATCCTGATCAATAGCACTTTTGGTATTAATCATCAAAAAGGTATGAACTCTCATAACTCTACTCATAATGATTATTCTCATAGATAATTCATAACTATTTGTGGTATGATAAATTATTACTACATATGTAATAATAGAGATTCTATGTGTATAAGATAGTATAATTACTAGGAAAAAGTTTTTTTTTTTAAAACTTTTGCTAAAACCGGATATAACACCTCAAGACAAATGTCGTCTCATATTCTTATGTTATATCTCAAAACAATTAGGAAATACCCATACATGGATAAGCTCTTAGAACTTGTAAGAACTCTAAATAAGATAAGATCTAACCAACACATCTGTGATTAACACATCCATAAATGTCCCTAAGTAAGTTCTAACTTTTCATAACTCATAATGATAATACATTGGTCTGATTAGAAAACATTGAGTTTTAAACAATTTAGTTTTTCTCTAGAATCTAAGTGAGATTGATAACTATAGAAATAAGAGCATTAATCAAAGAACATATAGGAAAAACATACTCTCCTATTTTCATACACACTAGCTTTAACTATGGTAACCCAAACAAACTTAGTAGAATCTCATCTCATTATCAAGATATGCTATGACCAAAAATCATGTATGATAAGTGTTTTGACTCATCTCAATCATGAAAATTATCATTCGCATTAAGGATCATAATAGTAAATTCATTTGATAACCTTAAGTAGAACACCAAACCTTATGTATAACTATCATTCTTAGATCATAAATAAATTAAGTAGATCTCTAAACATATTGTGTACCAATGTGAGACATTGTACAACAAGTCACTAAGAAACTAACGTTCCTCGATACTTAAGTAGTTAAGGAGAAGTGTGGAGAAAATACCCGTAGTTTGTGTCTTTAGTCTCTATTACCAATCTTCTCTTGTTTCATCAACCTTGCAATCATTCATTACTTAGCTCAAACTGGTTTCTCAAAAAGACTACAATGGTAAATCCTCTTACAAACATCTCAAGAAAGAAATCTTCAATCCTTACCAAACACACTAACATTTTGAAGTAATTAAAACATTCGTCCAAATCTTAATTTAACCAAAAACAAAAATACCAAAACCTTGTTCTAATCCTGCGGATCCAATTGACAACAAGGGCAGAACCTTTTTTAAGGATCCGCCAAATCCGTGAGTTGTCAAATTCATCTATGAATTACCAAACACTCCTTACTGCACTACACACTTAATTAAATCCTCAAAATCAACTCATAATCGACTCTCATCATTCCTAACTCAAAAATTAGATCTTTCATCTCATATCAATTCGTGCTTGATCACTCACTGTAAGTTCACTAATTCATTTCAAATTCAAAATTAGGGTTCATGCTATTTCAATAATACATTTTAGATTTCTATTCTTAATTAGACACTACAGATAAGTCTTTGTCAAAAATTAATAGGAATTCCATTATTTTTTTTTTAAAACCAAAGAAACCTTCTCTAAATAATTAGAATAAATTTTCTTTCAAAAACCCCATAAGAAGTCTTTTCATAATTTGATAAAATGAAACATTGCTAATACAAAATCAAAGAAAACGTCAAACAGAAATGTTTGGGGTATAAAGTGTTTTGTCACAAAACATATTTTTCAAACATCATAGATAAAAAATAACCACATTTCCATATTTGTCCACAGTTCATGTATTTTAGATTAGTGTAACTAAAACTATTAAATTGTTTATGACTAGGAAAATCATGCCTCCTGCCACTAACTACGATCACAAGAAAACAAAGAAGTACCTACCCAAACATCATCAAACAAAAGGACTCACAGAAGCGCAAGTCCAGCTTTTCAAATCTTTAGAAAGTCGGTATGTTCATGAGGGTAGAACCATAGACTCTTCATTTTTAGAAGAAACAAACATTTGTGAACAAATGGCCACCATTCAATTTGATTCACTTCTCGACATAGATGAACCTATCATTCCTCGATTCATTCTCGAATTTTATGCCTCAGTAAAACTTATTTCTGATGACAATGGATCATTTAGCATCAACTTCAATGTAAACCAAAATTCCTACAATTTTCCTTTAGACCATTTTGGGGAAGTGTTACACATCCCAAGTGAAGGAACATGCTTCTATTCTGACAAATGGTCCTTAACCATTCTAAATTCACATCTAGGAAGAGAACATCCTTACGACACTCCCCTAACTCCTAAAGAAATTATCCGAGATCATCTTTTTAACACTAGAACCAATCCAATTAAGAAACTTCGGGGCAAAGATGTCAATCGAGATCCATTTGCCATGGAACTCAATGAACTCAAACCTGAGTTTAAAAGACTCGAAGAAATTCTAAGATCAAATGTCACTAGTACTATTGGTAACAAAGATCACGTGAATGCTGGACTATGCTATATGCTCTATTGTATTTCAACTCATCAAAAATTCAATCTTGCTTACTATATCGCCAAAAGGATGGTTGATATACGTGTCCTAGGGAAAACCACTTTGCCATATGGAATGCTACTCACTCGTTTGTTCAAAGCTTCCATTCCTATCCTTCCAAATTCTGTTGGTTTTGTCCCAGATTACCCCGAAATCAAACACACCTTTGTCCCTCTTAGTGACCATAGAGTGAAAGTAGGAAAAGGGAAACGAGCTTGTCTCTCATCTTCATCTTCATCATCTTCATCAGCTAGTGACGAAGATGGATTACCCAACTCAAAACTTCCACTATTAGATTACTTAAGTCAACTTCCATCCCTTAATAATGAATCTGCGGAAAGCCGACAAACAAAGGGAGTTCTAAAGTGTGCTGGACGATGGATGATGAAACTCCGAAAGGATCAAAAGAAGATACTCAAAATATTAAAAGAAAAGCAAGAATAAATGAACGTCTGGAACAGTTGTTCTTTAGATCTTATATGATCATATTTCTATGTTTGTTAAGACATGTTTTTAGTACTTTATGCTTATGTGTTCTTGCTCAACTTTAACTGATGATAATGCACATGATTATCAATTTTCAAACTTATGCCACTGTTTGGGTTAAAACATTGTTCATGATGAAGTTTAAATGATAAGGTCTATTTTTATACTTGATTGTGTTTTATTTTTTATATGAGAACTAACTGATCATTGCAGATTGATAACACTCAGGGTTATCAATTTACCATATCTAACCCTATGTTTGGCTTAACTGCTACTATAGTAAGTTTCTAAGAACGAATTAACCTATGATCAATCGTGTGTTTATATTATCACACTTAGTTGTTTTGCTATACATATTAGATGTTAAGTAAGGTTTAGATGAATTTTCAGGTTTTCGTCGAATAACGCATAATATAACATGTCTTCTGTTTAGTTTTAGAAAATTAGGGTACGGATCCGACGGATCCTTAAAATTGGATCCGCCAAGGCATATCGTTGGTTCCGCCATCCTCAAACTGCGGATTTGGCGGACTCCTAACTTTGGTTCCGCACTTAATAACACTTGGATCCGCAGCTTTCTCAGTAAGTCTATAACTTTTTCGACTCATCTCAATTCTTAAATCTTAGTGTTTAGTATCATTTAGGATTCATTCTCTGATCATAATTCATCTTAGAATCATTTAGGAATTCTTAGAAACTTAGGAACAAAAGTTCCCACCAAAATTTAATTTTTTGAATTTTAGGTGTGAGTTACCAAACAGACATAAAGAAGGAACCCTTTTTAGGGATCCGTCAAATCCGTGGAAATATCAAATCATCATCCTTTCCACTATCTTCTTGTAATAATTGCAAATCCACAACATATTACTCAACCAAAGCTCAATGGATTGACTTCCTTGATATGACCTGCACAAATTTTTGTTCCAAATCATTAGTAACCAACATTCTCTATTGGATTCACATCAAATCCAAATACACAGACTCACAAACCTTCCGTCTATAAATTAGCACTTTAGGATTATCCCTTCACACAACAACCATTTCCTCTCCTGTACACCTTAGGATCATCACTTCACACAACAACTATTTCCTCTCCTGTACATCTTAGCTATCATAATTCACCACGACCAAGTCAAACAACTCTTCCATGTCTAGACCATACAGACGAACAGCTAGAATTAGTGTCAGACCATATTGGTATGCAAACCCACTTCGTAATGTAACCTTTCCTGTTAGATCCACAAACACCACAACAACTCCTATTATGACTCCCATAATCAACATATACTCTTCTTCAAATTCACCCGCTACAAACTCATCCAATACAACAACATCACTTCCTACCATTACTCCTGTAGAAATTACACCACCACTCGCTCCTGCTCCACCACAACCTAAGAAGTCTACATTATCACTATCCTCACTAAAACTCAAACCTATGGAACTCTTTACGACACCACCAACATCTCCACAACCACATCTTGAAGAATTAGAAGATCTTCAATTTACATCAACCACTTCTCCACAAATAAGTCTTGAAAACTTAGAACCCATGATAGTCCATCCCCTTAATCCGAAGATTCATGAACCTCAATACCATATCACATCAATTATCAACACAACAATTGCCACACCAATTGTCACTTCACCAAATGTTTCCACAACAATTGACTCATCACCACAATCATCACCACTCAAAGATAAAATCTCATCACCATCTTCAAGCTTAATAATAGACCCATCACATGACATAATTACCACTCTTCAACACTTGGATGAATCAATGTGGATCAATAAAACAAACACTCAAGATGACAACAATATTGTCTCTAACCTCTACGACATTAGTAATTTAGAAACTAAATGGCTTGCCTCTATCATGTCATCATCAAAACAAGAAAAATAGAAGTTTGTAGTATCATCGCAATAATTAGTTTTAAGATTTTATCATCTCTAGGAACCTTCATGTGTAATAGTATGTTTGAGACTTTCAATGTATAATTGTGCTCTTAAATATGATATCTTGTTATGACACATAAAGTGATTTAGGCATACAAGATGAACACCCTTTAAAGATTAGTCGAAACTATCATCATAACACCTTATTAGCTCAACATTATAGCTCTGCACCAAAACCTCATGAAAACACAATCGTGTGTTTAACAAACCTCTTAAATAAGATACATTATGTCTCCCTAGAATTTGACTAGGATTAGTGAAACCAAATTAGTAGTGAATAGACCCTAGCATGAACCTTCGTTTAATCAAACATGACCAAATCAAATTTGGTCCCGCGGAACCCTTCGATAAGAATGACGGAACCAAAATTTTGGTTCCGCCAAATCCGCGGGGATCTGATCAGCTTTTAACCATTCAGAAACCAAACAACCTTCTCGTAACCAACGAATCTAGAATTTTCATCTTAATCTCACAACTTAATTATCTTGAACATCTTCAGTGTCTAGAACACCATCATAGGATCACATCCTTTTCATTCTTGATACATATCAAGCATGTCATTGTCAATGCAAACAGAACCCTCATTCTCAACACGTTATTCCAACCAACACTCTCATAATATGATGTCATTTTCATCCGCATATAGGTATCTAGTATTTCTAATTATTGCATATGAAATTTCTATTCCTAAGAGATCACTGTCTTCAAACTCAACTCATATCCTCATCATAGACATTTGTTTTAGGACTTTTTATTTCTTTCTAGGATACATTTTTTATTATACTTGTAACATCATTTCATAATTGTGACTTTTGTCACAAAATTTATAATATCTATGAATGTGATGATTTATGCTAAATGAGTGATCAACATATTGCATATTATCATTATCATTGTGAACTAACATTCTTATATATTATACCTTGATTATGATTGCCTTAGGTACAAATTATGATCAGATACTTACTTTGACTTTTAAAAGTCAAAACATATTGACAGGCTTGATTGGGAGAATACTTCAGAAGCATTCTACTTCTTAATTGAAGTCATTCATTACTAACACTTCATTTGCAGCATATTATACCCTTCATAGTATACGTTGGTACTAGAGTAGTGAGGAGTATACATCAAGGGGGAGCATTTCATTAATTTCTCATATTCTAACCATTTGTTTTGTAGGTTTATGCATCATTTACTTGTTACTCCATTTAGGGGGAGTACAAAACAAGGGGGAGCTATTAAAGTTCTCAAAATCGCATTCCGCTACGCACTTCTTCTTTTTGTTTCGACAAAAAGGGGGAGAAAGGAAAAAGGATTAAGTTTGCATAATTAGTTCATACTATTCATACTAAGTTATTTCATAATAATAATCAAAATTTGAATAACTAAAAACTTAATCTATATTTTTTTTTTTTAAAAAGGACTTAAACTATATTTACTTGTTTGCTTAAAAATATAATTTATGTTTTGTCATCAACAAAAAGGGGGAGATTGTTAATACAAATATCGTACTAAAAACGTTATTTATATTTTACGATCTTTGCTTAATGTTTTGTTCATGACAAACACAAAGTATATTCCTTAAGCAAATTATAAATACTAGTTAAAGACTTTTTCAAAACACATCTTTTATTTAACATGATCACTAACATTATATTACATATACATGTGTATTTCCTTTAATGGAAACTTTAGTTTAAAAGTTACATAGTGACATCATGGTATACATCACAAATACAATCTTGGTAAGATTGTGTGATATCTTGATTAGATACTCAAGTTATATAGTTGACTTTGGTAGATATTGATTTGACAACACAAGGATATGGAAAGATCTCTTGTGCAACATTAGCTGTCATCCCACGGATCCAAATATATACAAAGACGGATCCCTTCTGAGGGATCCGCCTGATCCGTAGGAGCCTTTCTTTGTTTGCCTATAAATAGCAGGCTTGGCATTTGATCTAATCATCCACTTAGAAAAGAAAACACATACATTCACTTTAGTTACTAACCACAGTAGTTGTATATATCATTGATGTTTCTTTTGTAGCAAAGAAGATCAAGTTAACAAGCTTCAAACAAGCAGACTGTTGTGAAGTTGTAGTATAGGTTCTGTGTAAACACTTTAAGTGTTTCTTATCATTTGTATCAGTTAGATCAGTAAGTGTGGTTAGTGCTTTAGTCCTCAAAGCACAAGGAGTGTAGGGAGTGGTTGTACCCGTGTAAAGAACTCGACATCTAGCTTAGTGTCGGTAAAGTAATTAGGCGACGTCAGGTTGGTTCTACCTTGTGAAAGAACTCGGTGTTTAGCTTAGTACCGGAAAAGGAAGTAAGCGACGTGTAAAGGTTTTCTCCACCTTGAAGGGAGTTTGTTTCTTAGTGAAAGATATCTCTCGAGTAAGCAACTCGAGGAAGTGGAGTAGGGCAAGGATAAGGATCTCTTGCAAACCGAACCACTATAAACACTTGTGTTATGTGGTTTGATCTTTCATCTCTTTATATTTAGTTTATATTGTGTGATAACTTAATTTGTGATTGCTTCCCTAGAACTAACAAATTAAAACTTGAAACGGTAAAAACTATTCAACCCCCCCTTCTAGTTTTCCACAGTTAGAAATTGGATGTGCCATGTGTACACTCAATATAATTCCAACCCAGAAGGAATTTAAGACACCATTGTATAATGGCATGGGATGAATCTCATTATGTCTTAATTGAAGTTCTGAATTTGTTAACTACTTAAGAGTAAGTAATTAACAAACCAGAGTCAAGAACTAACGGTGTATTTTGGATGTCCCACTTGAAAATAATTTATTGTTACTCAAGATGCTGAGTATCTAGAGATTAGTCTCTACATACAAAAGCAAATGGGAGTACCTTTAGACCTTGGAGTTATTCAAGAACTAAATACACAACCTTCTGAGTACACTTGCTAATGTCATACTAATGTTGAACATGCATATGTTAAACCATAGATTGATATCTCTCATTCATAAATCCGCAAGGATACCTCTTGCACCTGAATGATATAGTTTGTATATCAATGCTGAGGGACATAAGTTAGAGGATCATGGTGAACCTGCTAACTACTGAGATGCATTATCAGATATTGTATCTGATTAGTAGCTCAAAACTATGAATGTTAAGATGCAGTCCTTGAAATACAATCACTCGTGTAGTTTGATTGATCTCTTACCAATCAGTTAGACTGTGAGGTTAAGAATGAGTTTCTTGAAAAGAAAACTCAAAGGGACAAACTTGTACACACATTTAATGCACGTGTAGTAAAAGGAGTTTACTCGTATTCAAGGAATTGACTATGATTAAATCTTCCTATCTACAAACATTAAATGTATAAAGATGATTAATTGTCATACTTGTTTTCATGTAAATGAAATATGACAATCGGATATCAAAACACTTTTCTTGTTGATTACCTTTGCGAGGATGATGAGTAATCAAAAGGGTTTATGAATCCATATAATCTTTATTATGTATACAAGATAAAATAATCCATGTGTGGATTAGATCATGCATCTAGGAGCAAAGATCTTGAGTTAATTATAAAATCATTAATTTGATTTTGATTTATAAGATTACTCCTAAGTACACTAAGAGCAAGTTAGAGCACTGTATTTGTAACACCCCAACCCGACAAGGGCAAAGATGTCACAAATATATGGCTTCATATCAGAACAAACATAACATTCAATAATAAAACAACGGAAGTCTTAACATTAAATTCAAAATAAGTCAACATGACTTATACCAAATGCAAGACAGAAATAACTGAAGTACAAAAATCCAATATTCAAATGCCTAAACAATGGCATATCAAAATAAATAGAAATCCAGATGGTAAAGCTAAAAACACTAAGGTCAAAACTCCAAATCAGATTGCTCTCATCCCAAAGCTAAAACCCAGCTTCCTAGCTTAAGTACCTGCCGCAGGAAAAGAAATGCGGCTGAGCTACGAGAGCTCAGTGAACAGATATATAGATAAACAGAAACAATAACAGATAGCAGTACAGAACGAATCAGGAAAACAGATCATACAGATACAGAATCAAAGTTAATGAATAGGAAAGGTAATAAGGAACAAGAAAAGAATGAAAAGGGATAATGAAACAAATCAGGTTTAAGGAAAACAGAAATCCATCACGAGCCCAGATAACAGATAATATCATATAATATAACAAACCTGTGCAGAGTGGCCAACTCCCAGATAATGTGAGTGACGTGTATCGCACACACCATCAGTCACCAGATATAATAATAAACAGATAACATAAATATAAACATATATCAGATAACAGATAACAGAATCAGAACTAGGATGCATCCATGCGCCCCCTGTGGCCAGAACTCCTTAACACACCAGATAAAATAAATCAGGGACGGAACAGGTCATCACTCTCCTGCCCTAGAGTCATGTCAAAGGTGCATCAATGACATGGACATGAAACCCTCATGCCTAGTGATTGGCTCGGATATCAAACTGTAGGTCAGAGGTCAGAGGTCAAATGAACTATCAAAATCAGAAGGTCATATCTTAAGGGTACATGGCAAAAAGGTTCATGTTAAAGTCCAGAAATATCAAAGGTTCAAATCAGAGTTTTAAACAAAGGTTCAGAATAGCAAAACATAGCAGAAGGTTCAAACAAAGGTTCAAGATAAACAGATCACAACAGAGATACACAAACAGAGGGAACATAGCAATGGTATGGGGAATCCTAATAAGGAAATGAAATACTGAGAGAGAAGGGAAAGAAACACCCTTACTGAAATAGGGCAGAATATCTGTACCTTATTGCACAGCAGAAATCAAACAGACAAACACAGAAATGAAGCTCAAGACTTCTCCTTCTTCACACCTAAGGAAGAGGAAGACAGAATTACTACAGTTCCTTATTCAGATTATTCCTCTTTGTTTATCTCATCATTTTATGTACTTTCTATTTTTAGTATCTTTCCAGATTTAGTAAACTTCCATAATTAGCAGGCTTTCAGAATTAACATATCTTATCCTTTCAAATTAGGTTGAACCTTTATTCAAAGCTTATTACGGAATAACAGTACATTTTATCATGTTACAGAAGTTTAGGGTTTTAAATGACAATTATACAAAGTTTAGGGTTTTAAATGCAACTTCATTAATTTACAAGGTCATTAGTGAAATTACTTCAATTTACAGAATTATACACTTATTTAATTCAAAATTACATTCCATACCCTTAAGTTTCACAATTTACAGATTACACCCCTTTAGTTTCATAATTTACAAAATCAACCTTATAATTACATATTTTACAATTTAGACCCTACAACATCCATAATTACCAACCAAGCATATCATATTTCATATTTACAGAATATATCCTCAGAATTTAGTACTTTACATATTAGACCCCTCAGAATTCAGAATTTACATATTTAGCCCTTCAAGTTTACAAAACATATATATTAAATCATAATTACATAACAATTACATAATTAGCCCAAAAATCCTCAAAATTACCCAACAACCTTTTTATATCAGTATTAACACAAAACAACTTCAGAATTCCAGATTTACACTTTTGGTCCCTCACTTTTAATTAATTTCCAAACAAAACCCTAATTTCCCATTAATTCATTATTATGCAAAATTTACACTTAGGACCCCAAAGTTATATTTTTCCCACATTCTTACAGATGTATATGATCTTACAAAAATATCCCAGAAGTTTTAAACTTGGCAAAACAGGTCCTTATGAAATTAACTTCAAATCGGTACACCTTTTTATAAACAATTACCAACCCTAATTTTCACCAATCATTGGACCATCATTTATTTATCATTAAAACAACATTAATGACCAGATTCATGTCCAAGAACCCTAACCCTAGAGGCCACGATTTTTATTTCATTTGTTTCTTTGTTTTTTTCTAAAATCCGGTTTTACAATAATTAACCACATCAAATTTAAGCTTCTAAAAATAAAAGCCATATTTTTCCCAGATCATATAACTTATAAGGAACCCACGAAAAATAGTGAACATGCCCAGAAAATTCGTTTAACATATATTGCATAATTACGTATGTTTTAGATACTATAATTACAACGACTTGATTTAGGCCATTATAATTCGATCCATTATTTTTCCCAGGTCTAATATATCATAAGAGGTCTAAATAAAATAGCCATCATGCCCAGAAATTCGGATTTCATATATTTGCAAATTACGTGTTCTATAGCCATTTTATTATCAAACGCATAGAATTAGCATGCATGGATCATTTTACACATTTTATATGAGTTATATATCATCTAAACATCACTGGAAAAATGCCATATAAATTTTATCACGTTTGGTTAAGTTGCACGAATTATTACCTTGATTTTGATCTACTCGACAAGAAATTAAGAACAAGGACCAACCAAAGAGAAAACGCAGCAACACCTAATTTTCCTAGCTTCCTTGCACTCCCAATAACACCAGAAAAATGCTTGATCAAACCCAGAAGTCGTGGAGCAGCCTTGGTGGAATTATTTTGGATCGCTTAGGGTTTTTGGATAATAGTCGGTTTTGTGTTTTGAGAAACAAATAAAGGAGATTTGTTTTAATATGTGAGAACCGACTTTAGGGGGCATAAACTCTGTATTTTCAGCCCCTGAAATCAATTAGAATATTTGATTGATTTTATTTGATCTTATCTTTAATTTATTTAACATATAATTAATTAAAAGAAATAAAAACCTTATGTTTATTTACTTTGTAATTTTCGGAATATATAAAATAAATGTGTAAGTTAATTTTTAAATGTCTAAAATGATGTAACATTGTCTCATAAATTTATTCGTTTCAGATATAATTCGATTTCAGATGTTTTGGAATTATTTCGGAATCTTATAAGTTGTTTTATAAGGTTTTATATATATAATATAAGGTTTTATATTATCAGGGGTAATTTGGTAATTTTACGGGTTATCTGAATTTTAGGTATTACAACTTCTTCCCCACTAACAAAAAAATTTCGTCCTCGAAATTTGCAGAAAGCAGAAGGAAAAGAGAAAGAACAGGAAACAAAACAAGACATACCAGATTAAAACGAGAAGTGCGGATAACTAGCTCGTATTGATTCCTCGGTTTCCCAGGTAGCCTCACGCTCCGGGTGGTTCTTCCAAAGAATCTTTACGAACGGAATAACCTTATTCCTCATGACTCGTTCCTGACGATCAAGAACCGCTTCCGGCTCTTCAGACAAGGACATATCAGGTTGGATCTGATCAAGCGGATAAGATACTACATGCAACGGATGATAGTTGTATCCCCTCAGAAGAGATACATGAAAAACATTATGCACATGAGATAGCTGAGGAGGTAAAGCCAGACGATAAGAAACCTCCCCAATACGATCCAGAATTTCAAACGGTCCAATAAATCGAGGACTTAACTTGCCCTTGATTCCAAAACGCTTAACACCACGGAACGGAGATACTTTCAGAAATACCCGATCACCTACATTGAACTGCAGATCCCGACGGTGCTTATCAGCATAACTCTTCTGACGAGCACGCGCCTCCTTCAATTTCTCCCTAGCCACGGCTACCTTTTCATTAGTGATCTCGACCATTTCAGGTCCCTCAATCAGACGTTCACCTACTTCATTCCAACAAACAGGAGCCCTACATTTCCTACCATACAACATCTCGAAGGGAGCCATACGGATACTCGCATGCCAACTGTTATTATAAGCAAACTCCACTAAACACAAATACTCATCCCAACTACCGGTCCATTCCAAAGCACAAGCCCGTAACATATCTTCCAAAGTCTGAATGGTCCTTTCAGACTGACCATCAGTTTGGGGATGAAATGCAGTACTGAATTTAAGACGAGCACCCCAAACTTTATGAAGTCCCTTCCAGAAACGCGAAGTGAAACGAGGATCACGATCAGAAACAATAGACGAAGGCATACCATGCAATCTAACGATTTCCTGCTGAAAAATCTCCGCCAACTGACTGACACTATAGGTCATACGGATAGGTAAGAAATGAGCGGATTTAGTTAGCCGATCAACGACCACCCAAATCGCATCATGTCTTTTACGAGTAACAGGCAGACCAGAAACAAAGTCCATGGAAATCTCATCCCATTTCCATGCCGGAATCTCCAAAGGTTGTAACAAACCACTAGCCCGCTGATGTTCAATCTTAACTTGCTGACAAGTCATACATCTAGCAACAAATAACGCCACATCTTGCTTCATACCGTTCCACCAGAAATGCTGCTTAAGGTCCCGATACATCTTGGTAGAACCAGGATGAATAGAGAAAGGAGAGCTGTGAGCCTCAGTCAACACAGCCTCACGCAGATCAGAATCATTAGGCACACATAACCGATCCTCATACCAGATAACTCCATCATCATCAACTCTGAATTCAGTTTGCTTACCCTCTTCAATATTTTGAACAATAGCCCAAAGTTCACCATCATCTTTCTGAGCCTCTTTAATACGCAACATCAGATTTGACTCAATCTTTAAGCTCGCCCAGTAACCAACATCACGACGAACGCACAACTCGACATCCAGACGCTCCAAATCCTTGAGAATATGCGGATCAATTTCCAAACTAGCAACCATTCCAGATTTCCGACTAAGTGCATCAGCAACTACATTAGCCTTACCTGGATGATACTGGATGTTAGTGTCATAATCCTTCAGAAACTCTAACCATCTCCTCTGCCTCATATTAAGCTCCTTCTGAGTAAAGATGTATTTGAGACTCTTGTGATCGGTGAAGATATCACACGATTCGCCATACAAGTAATGTCTCCAGATTTTCAATGCAAAAACAACAGCCGCTAATTCCAGATCATGAGTCGGATAATTTTCTTCGTAGGGTTTCAATTGCCTCGAAGCATAGGCAATCACCTTGCCGTGTTGCATAAGCACACAGCCCAAACCCTTTTTAGAAGCATCACTATAGATTTGGAAACCTCCAGATCCCGATGGTAAAGTCAGAATAGGTGCAGACACCAAACGCCGTTTCAACTCCTCAAAACTCTGCTCACGCTCATCAGTCCATACAAACTTTTCACCCTTCCGCATCAACTGAGTCAAAGGCAAAGCTAACTTAGAAAATCCTTCAACAAAACGCCGGTAGTAGCCAGCTAATCCCAGAAAACTCCTGACTTCAGTCACAGTGGTAGGTCTCGGCCACTTGGTGATAGCCTCGACTTTAGATGGATCCATGGTGATACCATCTGCAGACACAACGTGACCAAGGAAAGCTACTTGGTTCAGCCAGAATTCACATTTAGAAAATTTAGCGAATAACTTCTGCTGCCTCAGAATACCCAGAACAATACGCAAATGCTGCTCGTGCTCCTCAGACGATTTAGAATACACCAGAATATCATCAATGAAAACGATGACGAACTTATCCAGAAATTCATGAAAAACCCGATTCATTAAATCCATAAACACAGCAGGAGCATTTGTTAAGCCAAAAGGCATAACCAGAAACTCATAGTGCCCATAACGGGTACGGAAAGCAGTCTTAGATACATCCTGCTCTTTAACTCGCAATTGGTGATAACCAGATCGCAAGTCGATTTTGGAGAATACTTTAGCTCCCTGCAGTTGATCAAACAAGTCATCAATGCGAGGAAGCGGATAACGGTTTCGGATGGTAATACGATTTAACTCCCGATAATCAATGCACAACCGCATACTACCGTCCTTCTTCTTTACAAAAAGCACCGGAGCACCCCATGGCGAGACACTAGGGCGAATGAAACCACAATCCAACAACTCTTCCAGTTGCTCCTTTAATTCCTTCAGTTCGATAGGTGCCATCCGGTACGGAGCCTTAGAGATAGGTTCAGCACCGGGAATCAGATCAATAGCAAATTCAACTTCTCTAGCCGGAGGAAGACCAGGAAGTTTCTCAGGAAAAACATCGGCAAAATCCCGAACAATGGGAACATCAGAAATATCAGAAGTCTCAACAGATGAATCTTTAACAGAAGCCAAATAGCCTTGGCAACCATGAGATATCAGAGTCCGTGCCTTCAGAGCAGAGATGATTCTAACAGATTTCAGAGGGCGGAATCCATGATAAACGAATTCAGGGTGGTTCAGATCTCCAAAAATCACATTCCTAGCATGACAGTCAATGGTAGCTTTATGGGAAGCCAACCAATCCATGCCCAGGATGACATCGAAATCGATCATATCCAGAGGAAGTAAGTTTGCCGGACGAACCCGGTCATCAAAGCGTAAAGGACAATTAACATATACATGATCGAGGAGGACACTGTGTTTCATCGGGGTGGAAATAGATAGTTGGTTTATTAATGGTGTTGGAGTTGTTTTAAGTTTCTGAGCTAGTTTTACAGATATAAAAGAGTGTGTTGCGCCGGTATCAAATAATATGAAAACAGTATGATCACCAATATGCAGAATGCCAGTAATGGTACCTGATGATTTAGCTGCCTGATCCCGAGTAGTCGAAAACACACGGCCTGTATTCGGAGGAGGAGGAGGAAGATACTGCACAGCTGGGGTCGGATTATGCTTAGGGCAATCTTTCACCCGATGCTCAGAAGATCCACAACGGAAACATGCTCCAGAAGCCCTACGACACGGTCCGGGATGACTCTTCCCACAAGTAGTACAGATAGGAGGAGGAGGTAAAGCCTGAGAACCCGATCCAGAACCACGAGACTGCTGCTGATAACCCTTGGAAGGCTGATCCTTCCACTGCTTCTGACTGTCACTGCGTCCATGACGATCATTCCACTGCCTAGAAACCGACCTCGAATCCTGACCCTTCGAGTCGTTCCTCTTCTGATCATAACTCCTACCCGACTGACCCTGATAGTCACGTCCACGATCTGACTGACCTCGCTGCTCAAAGTTCCTACCAGAATACCCCTTGCTGTCCCGATTCTGACTTTGATTCTGATTCTGAACCCTGTCACCATCACGGTTTCGCTTGAAACCAACTCCCTCATGAAAGATCTCAATGTTGCGAGCTGCATCGCAACATGCTGACGGATCCTGAAACTCATCATTAAGCATACGATCGAGCACCCACCTAATTCAGAATAAATTGAAAAGAGCATTAGGATCTATTGGAACAAACGTCAACTTTATACAGGTTACAAACCTTTTGAGTCCCCATTTGAATTGCTTGGCTTGACGCCTCGAATCTCCAGCAGTGGGGCCTACAAAGCTGACCAATCTCTGAAACCGCTCCAGATATTCCCCTGCGGTCTCAGTATCTAGCTGGGAAATGGTGTTGTACTCCCGAATAAACCTCTGCTGCTCAGAGTCAGGGAAGTACCGATTATAGAATGTAGTGCGGAAATCAGCCCAAGAACAACCAAGAACATACGGATCACCTCCTTTAGCTGCCTTGTGTGCCTTCCACCAGTTAAGTGCATCACCTTCCAGCTTAAACACAGCCAAACGAGTCTTAAACTCGTCCTCACAACCTAGCACCTCAAATAGCTTCTCCATGTGGGTGATCCAGTCCTCTGCAGCATGAGGAGTAGCAGCAGAACTGAAAGACAACGGCTTGAGTTTGTTGAAACTCTCAAGCCACCCATTAATGGTAGTGGGTCGGCCCCCACCACCAGAAGAACTACCAGCACCTCCAGATGAACTAGCTCCACCACTGATAAGCCGGTTGATCACCGCATCAGTGTTAAGACCGGGTAACAGATTGGCTATAGCATTAGCCACCAAAGCCTCCAGATTAGGGATTTCAGGATCCCCTCCAACATTATACTCCTGATGACGAGTGTTAACCATCTATAGAATTAAGAAATCGATTAGTAAGATCAAACAGAATATGACAGAGCAGAATACGGAAAAAGAGTACGCGAAAGGAAACCTAATGTCTACCCAATCCTCACAGGTCAATGGCCTAAGCCTAAGGGTTTCGGATGCCTGTGCTTTGATACCACAAATTGTAACACCCCAACCCGACAAGGGCAAAGATGTCACAAATATATGGCTTCATATCAGAACAAACATAACATTCAATAATAAAACAACGGAAGTCTTAACATTAAATTCAAAATAAGTCAACATGACTTATACCAAATGCAAGACAGAAATAACTGAAGTACAAAAATCCAATATTCAAATGCCTAAACAATGGCATATCAAAATAAATAGAAATCCAGATGGTAAAGCTAAAAACACTAAGGTCAAAACTCCAAATCAGATTGCTCTCATCCCAAAGCTAAAACCCAGCTTCCTAGCTTAAGTACCTGCCGCAGGAAAAGAAATGCGGCTGAGCTACGAGAGCTCAGTGAACAGATATATAGATAAACAGAAACAATAACAGATAGCAGTACAGAACGAATCAGGAAAACAGATCATACAGATACAGAATCAAAGTTAATGAATAGGAAAGGTAATAAGGAACAAGAAAAGAATGAAAAGGGATAATGAAACAAATCAGGTTTAAGGAAAACAGAAATCCATCACGAGCCCAGATAACAGATAATATCATATAATATAACAAACCTGTGCAGAGTGGCCAACTCCCAGATAATGTGAGTGACGTGTATCGCACACACCATCAGTCACCAGATATAATAATAAACAGATAACATAAATATAAACATATATCAGATAACAGATAACAGAATCAGAACTAGGATGCATCCATGCGCCCCCTGTGGCCAGAACTCCTTAACACACCAGATAAAATAAATCAGGGACGGAACAGGTCATCACTCTCCTGCCCTAGAGTCATGTCAAAGGTGCATCAATGACATGGACATGAAACCCTCATGCCTAGTGATTGGCTCGGATATCAAACTGTAGGTCAGAGGTCAGAGGTCAAATGAACTATCAAAATCAGAAGGTCATATCTTAAGGGTACATGGCAAAAAGGTTCATGTTAAAGTCCAGAAATATCAAAGGTTCAAATCAGAGTTTTAAACAAAGGTTCAGAATAGCAAAACATAGCAGAAGGTTCAAACAAAGGTTCAAGATAAACAGATCACAACAGAGATACACAAACAGAGGGAACATAGCAATGGTATGGGGAATCCTAATAAGGAAATGAAATACTGAGAGAGAAGGGAAAGAAACACCCTTACTGAAATAGGGCAGAATATCTGTACCTTATTGCACAGCAGAAATCAAACAGACAAACACAGAAATGAAGCTCAAGACTTCTCCTTCTTCACACCTAAGGAAGAGGAAGACAAAATTACTACAGTTCCTTATTCAGATTATTCCTCTTTGTTTATCTCATCATTTTATGTACTTTCTATTTTTAGTATCTTTCCAGATTTAGTAAACTTCCATAATTAGCAGGCTTTCAGAATTAACATATCTTATCATTTCAAATTAGGTTGAACCTTTATTCAGAGCTTATTACGGAATAACAGTACATTTTATCATGTTACAGAAGTTTAGGGTTTTAAATGACAATTATACAAAGTTTAGGGTTTTAAATGCAACTTCATTAATTTACAAGGTCATTAGTGAAATTACTTCAATTTACAGAATTATACACTTATTTAATTCAGAATTACATTCCATACCCTTAAGTTTCATAATTTACAGATTACACCCCTTTAGTTTCATAATTTACAAAATCAACCTTATAATTACATATTTTACAATTTAGACCCTACAACATCCATAATTACCAACCAAGCATATCATATTTCATATTTACAGAATATATCCTCAGAATTTAGTACTTTACATATTAGACCCCTCAGAATTCAGAATTTACATATTTAGCCCTTTAAGTTTACAAAACATATATATTAAATCATAATTACATAACAATTACATAATTAGCCCAAAAATCCTCAAAATTACCCAACAACCTTTTTATATCAGTATTAACACAAAACAACTTCAGAATTCCAGATTTACACTTTTGGTCCCTCACTTTTAATTAATTTCCAAACAAAACCCTAATTTCCCATTAATTCATTATTATGCAAAATTTACACTTAGGACCCAAAAGTTATATTTTTCCCACATTCTTACAGATGTATATGATCTTACAAAAATATCCCAGAAGTTTCAAACTTGGCAAAACAGGTCCTTATGAAATTAACTTCAAATCGGTACACCTTTTTATAAACAATTACCAACCCTAATTTTCACCAATCATTGGACCATCATTTATTTATCATTAAAACAACATTAATGACCAGATTCATGTCCAAGAACCCTAACCCTAGAGGCCACGATTTTTATTTCATTTGTTTCTTTGTTTTTTTCTAAAATCCGGTTTTACAATAATTAACCACATCAAATTTAAGCTTCTAAAAATCAAAGCCATATTTTTCCCAGATCATATAACTTATAAGTAACCCACGAAAAATAGTGAACATGCCCAGAAAATTCGTTTAACATATATTGCATAATTACGTATGTTTTAGATACTATAATTACAACGACTTGATTTAGGCCATTATAATTCGATCCATTATTTTTCCCAGGTCTAATATATCATAAGAGGTCTAAATAAAATAGCCATCATGCCCAGAAATTCGGATTTCATATATTTGCAAATTACGTGTTCTATAGCCATTTTATTATCAAACGCATAGAATTAGCATGCATGGATCATTTTACACATTTTATATGAGTTATATATCATCTAAACATCACTGGAAAAATGCCATATAAATTTTATCACGTTTGGTTAAGTTGCACGAATTATTACCTTGATTTTGATCTACTCGACAAGAAATTAAGAACAAGGACCAACCAAAGAGAAAACGCAGCAACACCTAATTTTCCTAGCTTCCTTGCACTCCCAATAACACCAAAAAATGCTTGATCAAACCCAGAAGTCGTGGAGCAGCCTTGGGGGAATTATTTTGGATCGCTTAGGGTTTTTGGATAATAGTCGGTTTTGTGTTTTGAGAAACAAATAAAGGAGATTTGTTTTAATATGTGAGAACCGAATTTAGGGGGCATAAACTCTGTATTTTCAGCCCATGAAATCAATTAGAATATTTGATTGATTTTATTTGATCTTATCTTTAATTTATTTAACATATAATTAATTAAAAGAAATAAAAACCTTATGTTTATTTACTTTGTAATTTTCGGAATATATAAAATAAATGTGTAAGTTAATTTTTAAATGTCTAAAATGATGTAACATTGTCTCATAAATTTATTCGTTTCAGATATAATTCGATTTCAGATGTTTTGGAATTATTTCGGAATCTTATAAGTTGTTTTATAAGGTTTTATATATATAATATAAGGTTTTATATTATCAGGGGTAATTTGGTAATTTTACGGGTTATCTGAATTTCAGGTATTACAGTATTTATTTTCCTAAATCTCATATGTCATTAACATATTAGAAACAATATTCCATCTAAGCTAGACTTTAATCCTTAGCTTGGAATGAAGTTTCTCTTGAGGGATTTATAAAATAAGACATAAAACCTTGTTATGTATATGTTTAATAGAATAAACATAAGCGGTTATTAAGTCTAAACATAATATGACACGTTATTGAGGGGAGTCTCAATGATCAATCTCACTTGATGAGATTGAACACATGAGTGGAGATCTTAAGTTCGACTAAAGGATTCATCATGTAAGTCATATTACACATTGGACTATGTATATATCATTTGCATGAATGCAAGATGATTTGATAACAACAAATATCTAAGTGAAAGTCATTAGATAATTGTTAAACGAACATTATAATGGACCTACAAAGGACCAAAGATATGTTCAAACGTTTACGAATATTTGAGGAACTCTGTTTTGTTTGCATACGCTGATGCTTATTCAACAGAGATGATGCTCAACCCTAGTCGTGGTAGGATGTCATCATGAATGATGACATTGCTGACTAGATGTGCTCGACTGAGAGCATTAATGCGTTATACATTAAAGGAATAAGAATACTTTACAGTTTGAGAGACTGTTCAGATGACTGTCTAATATAGGTGTTTTGCTGGCTTCAAACACCCTATGGAATGTATTGTTGCAATACTCGTCTTGTACTTGAATGCACACATACAAATGAGAATCATCATTCAAACCTTTCATGAGTTTTGAAACAAGTATTCTTAAAGTTTACCCAGATGACTACTTGTTGTCTTGTACAACATGATTCGATCATGGTGGGAACATCGGATTCCGACCTATGAGTAGTCTTATGCATATCTGTTTTTAGTATTTGGATAATGGAACTGTAAACAGTCGTATTATATAATGAATTGATATACCTGGTATGATCGTCTTCATTTATACTACTGTGTTCTATATTTGCATGTTTAATCCATGAATAATTTATTTATTCTAAAATTGTCCATTGCCAGTTGACGATACGGGAGTATCATCGAATTAAGGCAAATGTGAGCGTGTTAGTGATTTATTTTCCAAACTCACATGTTGTTCATTGTGATGAACATTGGATTGACCCAACCTACGAGTGTTCACTACATGGATCGTCGTCAATAGTGAATCTCGTAAGTGGTTATGTCTCTTATCCTTAGACTTGAGATGCAAGTAGGTCTTGCATATGTGGAATTTCATTCTTTGATATGGTTAAACGCTGTCCTGAATAAGGTAGTTATAAAGCCATTATCAGGAGTGATATGAAGCATGTGAATGACACTTGTAGTCAAAATAGGATTTGTTCCTCCACATGTTATGGAGTTAGATACTATTGGGCCCCTCGATGAATTGAACAGATGTTTGTATGGCCGTACCCAAATGAGATTAAGATGAATCTTAACCCACTTGGTAATCTTGTTCAATATCTGTATCGAGAAACATAATAGTTGAACTATTAGAATGACATTTGATCCATGTCTAATGTTCAACACGGTATCTGTAACAAAAGGATAGATGACATATAAACCATCTAAAATGAGACGTTTAAGAAACTAACCTCACATATTTCTAGGGGCATTGGCGTGTTGCTAGACGCTAACCATTGCTTGTATAATTACTTGATTATTATGACGTCGCAAGTGGGAGATGTTGGAGTATGCTCGTGTCATAATTAATAATTATATGGCTAGACATATGTTAGCCTATGGGGTCACACACTTATACACAGAGACATCATTTTATAGATTGTAATTATCGTATTTACAATATATAAACGGCTATGTAACAAGGGAACTATAACGGGCCATCAAATACGAAGTTAGACTTAACATTTTTTGGATTGGACCAACAATGAGCAAGCCCATTATGGGCCCTCAGGGTGGCCGGCCTTTATGAAGGGCTTGGAGGGGCTTATGAGCTTTTATGAGGTGGTAAGTGTAATTGTAATTTGATAAGGTCAAATCTATTTTGAACCATATCAATCACAATTATGACTAACCACAATTAAGGAGTGATTTTCTCTCCCTCTCCCCAAAAGGCCACGAAATAAAACACACCCTTTTAGGGTTTTGTATTTTTTGATCCCTTCCTTGATTATTCTATTGTAGATGCATCAATGATCATGGTTACGAGGTCAAGACTAGCATCGGGTGGTGATCGATGACGTGTAGTGTGGATCAAGCATAGAGGTGATCTTCTTTGATCACTTGGTTTCATTGTTGGTTCGTTTATGTTGGTGAAGGTCACCATACGATTCTACCGATCACGCTACAAAGGTATAAATACTTGTATTCATTTATTTGATTGATCATATGGCTATATGGATCCGTTGTTGGTGATGTTTTTCCGCTGCGTTTATATATTTGATATGTTATTTTATTAATACATCACCTATAGTGGTATCACGAGCCATCATATGATGTCATATGATCATCAAGTATGCGTAAAAATGGCTAAAAACGCGTGTTTTTAATGGATTTAAAGGTTTAATTTCAAAACAGCCCCGGAGGCTTATTTTTTGAATATATGTCGACCCATATGGGGTCTAATAATCTGGACTTTTTGATCCTATGGCCATTTTTTATGCATACATTAATTGTTTACTTGTTCGGTACCCGTAAAATGGCCTAAAAACGTGTTTTTTGATAGATTTGTAACCCGATTTCAAATCAGCCCATGAGGCTTAATTTTCTGTGGTAAAATGATGTTAAGAAGGTCCTAATATCAGTGGGTTTTGAATCTATGGCCATTTGACACGCGTACCAATCGGGGTTTTAATTCTTGTTAATTAATTTCTTCGATTCGTTGGCTAACAATTTAATTCTTGACATTTATTTTGTTGTCCATGGCAAATACATGCATGTTTGTCCATGGAGTTAGCCAACACCTTGTCATGATCATAATTTTAATGTATTATTATGTGTATATGCAAAGCCGATGAAAACCTAGACCACTTGTGCATTGTGATGTTGTGATTGTTGCTTGTTTTGTTTGTTTTTGGGGCTTGCCATTGTTTCGGCACTTTTGTAATGTATTTCATTTTGGTTTTGCCATTGTTTGGGCATTTTTACAGTAGATAGAAAGTAGATTAGATGTACTTTACTTTATATATCTTGTAACCAAAAGCTTGGAAGCAAATGGCAAAAGAATGAAGAGTTTTGGACCGAAAGTAGCCGCTGGACACCTGATGGGAAAATGCGATTTCCAGGAGATTGGTATGGTATTTTGGGCTAAATTTTTTTGTGCAGGTTCACAAGACATAGGCCTACAACTTTGTCAACTGGGCCAAACCATGAGGAGGTCATCTTCAAGGAGATTTGGGCCTCGTAAGACAGAAAAACTGGGCTGACAGAATCATGTTTTCATGTGCATTATGGGCCTTTACTTGCCCATGATTGTCTTGGGGCAAGTGGGAGCCCTCCGTTTGGTTGTTCTATATGTCCCTAGTTGACTCTTGGTTCTTGTGATGGCTCACAAGGCCAAGCATAGGATTTTCATCGGTTGAGGCTTTGCATATTGTGGTTGTATGTTTGTTTGGTTGTTTTATGTATGTTGTGACTACATGGAAAACGGAAATTGTTTTCTTAAAACTTGAAACGAAACATAAACCATTTTGAACTAAGTCTTATGATTTAGTTTAACTAAGTTTAAATATGATTTGAAACTTAAAAATCATTGTTTTCTAAATAAACACTTAAACTAGTTAAGGTTGTTTATTCATTTATTGTATTGTCCAAACTTAATAATCCACTTAGGATTTATATTAGTCTTAAAAATGGACAACTTGACACACATAAATTAAAACAATGATTAGACTTAAGTTAAGAAAAGTTTTTAACTTGTGCTACGAAGAATGAATGCATGCTTCTTTCGTACACGTTTTTGACCCACATCAAAATATTTTTACCCGTCAAAATTTAAGTCGTGCCGTCCAATTTTGAGGACACTTGCAATTACTTTTTGCCTATGCGTGGGACCTAGGTTGAATTGTAACCCAAGGTGACTATTATCTATGCGTGAGACCTAGATATATTCTCACACGTTTTCAAATTGGATGACTTAATCGTGCTAAGCGGTGAGACCTTGACACGAGGCAAAGATGGGACTAAACATGCTTACATGACACTAGCTGTTTGACACTAGATGCCATGAGTCCCATAAGCATCTAAGAGTTGTACATGTAATACAATTGGTGATCGTCGCCTACCAATTGAATCTACTATTGCTAGCAGATCAACTGATGTGATAGTAGAAGCACAATATGGATCTTAGCCTTTTCGTAAATTAATTGTTTTAAATTATAAACATGGGGTAGTTAATTTATAAAAGGATAATTATCGAAAATACTAAAAATGAACTTTGTAAATTCAATTAATGAATTAATGCAACACAACCGTAAACGAAAGTTTGTTCTTTTCTTGTTAAAAGTACGAACTGAGTCGCTCTTTCCTTGTAAGAAAGAGACTTGTTCCTATCCATTTTCTTTATGAGGAAAAGCCATAATAGGAATATTTGAATTTTCCTAATTCTAATAAAACTCAAAGAAAACCTACTCTAGAAATCGTGATGTCTTGTAAAAGTCAAAACGGTTAAGTATGGTTACACATCTTATTCTTTCAAGATTGTTTTATAACCCTAGTTTCGGTTTTGAAACATTGATGAAATATAAGATATTTGGATAACTAGAGAACACGTTTTCTATAGCTACCAAACTAAAATGAGTTTAAATAATTAGAAGATGGAAGTATCAATAAACCGCAAAGAGGTAAAGGCAATTACTAGCATGATTACCTAGCAGTTTGTCTTAACCCAATAAGCCTACTAAGGTCCTACATACCCTTGTGGTAAAGTAGACCAATTATGGAGGAAATGCATGCCTATTTTCAAGTTAAAATAGCAATGATGGCTAACCCATCATCTATATGTTAGAACTTGATGCACTTTCTTGAATACCTAAGTACATGTTTACTAGTCAAAGTGACTCACATTAGCAATAATGTGTAGATATTCAAAGAAAGATGGAAAGTATCCAATCGTCACTCACTCTCCACTGGTGACGTAACACATTTAAATGTTGTCTAATCCAGTGGGAGCTACGTGATTATATTACTGGTGATGAAACACATGTAATGTTGTCTAATCCAGTGGGAGTTGTAAGCTTTAATACCTTACAACTTGCCCATCTTATTTCCAGATTGTTTTGAAATAATACATTACTTTCCACATGTTAAGCGTCATAGTTTATATAAGAACCATTGCATAAATTTTATGAGATAACTTGTCACGTTCCTGATGTTGCTTCCTGAAATGTTATCTATAAACTAGTTATGCATGATTCATTATTAAAACGATAAAGTTCTACATATCTATATTTTGATTTTGACTAAAATCATATGTTATCTTAGACATGGTCATATTGCTCATACAAACAAACGAGCGTAGTGTTGTCTGTATACTCTCATGATGTTGTGTCATGCACAAGTGGGAGAAATCTTAATTGTGTGCAAGGTACAACATAAAAAAATATGACTAATGGTTTTTCTTGACTGCAAAGTAAGAAACTAAGATTCTACTAGGACTTCTACACATAAAATGTATGTTGCCCTAATTAGAACAAATATCAAGATAACATGAAAAGCTACTTCAACATATTCACTGAATTGTTTAGTAAATATGATTATGTTTTCTTGTAAAGTCATAATCATGAAGTCTGAAATTAACTTGAAATTACTATTGAGGCCTAGTGTCGGCGCTCGTAATTACTTTAGATGAATATGTTTAGGTCTCTTGTAAAGACACAAACATCAATTCCGTTAATTGTTGAATGACTTATAACGTAAAGTAAAACGTTGATTTGTTATGTCTTCTTGTTAAGGCATGTACACTTACGACGTATAATAAATGTTTATGTTTTCTAGTCAAAACATGCACATGAAGTAAAGTATGCAGTAGGCTAAAATTACTATTGACGCCATCTGGTTTGACTTGGTTGGCAGATATGTAAGCCAAAAGGTATAAGTTCATCTAATGAGTTGTGTGATAGTCTCACAACATCAGTCCTCATGGAATACCATAACTTTATGGTATGTCCATCATGGAAAATCAAACACTATTGATATTGTTTGATCTTTGATGACTTAAACTGTCTTACCTCTAAAGCTATCAAGGTTAAAAATTGGATGTGCCATGTGTACACTCAATATGATTCCAACCCAGAAGGAATTTAAGACACCATGCGGGAAAATAACTTTTTAGAAGACTTGCTACATTGATACATTGGAAATGAGAAGACTTGCTACACAAATGCGGGAAAATCACTTTTTAGAAGACAGAAAAAGAGCCACTTAAACGATAATCCATTTTTTTTCAGCACTCCTAAGATAACTCAGAAATTAATGACAATTATTGTCTACTTCTATAGATTTTGTTTTCATAACTGTTGAAATGGTAGATGCTAACTTTTTAAGCGTTTGGTTCTCGTAGGAGGAAAAGCTGCCATATGCCTTTTATATATCTGACCAAGAGCTTTTCATAAAACTTGGAGAATATCTACAGAAGAATAAAGGTAACCAAAAACGTTTAAGCTTGATTTTCTTTATCAATGTTACTTGTTATTTCTTGACGTTAAATGTTGTTTTGTATTCTTTCAGTTTCTATTGAGAAGGTAGTCACAATAGTGTATCAACCCCAGGCAGTCTTCCGTATTCGTCCTGTTAATCGTTGTTCTTCTACAATTGCTGGTACATATCTCCCATTTTGTTGATTTCTATCGTTTTAGTTACCTGTTTATAAATATTGATTTTACAGGTGTATTTATGTCAATGCAGGTCACACAGAGGCTGTACTTTCAGTTGTTTTTAGTCCTGATGGACAATAATTGGCAAGTGGTTCAGGCGACACTACTGTCCGTCTTTGGGACTTAAACACCCAAATACCAATGTTTACTTGTACAGGTTAGAGACCAGCAGAGCATGTTTGTTTTTCTATGCAGAGATGTGATAGATACTCAACTGGATTTATTACACTTTTTAAAACACAAATAACTTTGTTTTATTATTACGTTAAGTTTTATTATTGCTATACCCATGAAAGTGCGTTAGGTGGTGTACTGTTAGTTTTCTGGTTACTTGTATTATTTTATCTGTTAGGGAATACTGCTGTTGGTTATTTTTGTTTGTCGTTAAGAAAAATGTCAGGGTTGTTTTATCTGTTAACTTTTAAGACTGACCATGCAAGTGCTCTATTACTGGTTTGGCATATATATGAAGCAAGATGCTTGTGGGGTTGCACCGGACTTTGGTTTTGACTTCTTGGAAGGTGGGCTTGAAGAATGTAACTTCTCACTTGAGGAGTTTGGTCTGTCCTTGGATCCTACTGAATCAGTTATATAGATAGATGAAGAAAAATGAACTGACTGTAGTGGTATTTTACTTGGGGCTGGTTCTCTGAACGTTTCTAGAAAAATTAGAGGATCTGGTTTTTGTACGGTTTTTAACCGAATGTAATTATCTAATGTACATAACTCTAGACCCCAAGATGCTGATGCTCTCAGCTGGGTAGTTTGACATGTGATGATCTTGTGTTTATTCTTTTAATAAAATATGACTCATGCTGATTGCTTTCAGCAGGGTACTTTGACATGTGATGGTTTTATACTCTGTGTTTTAATGATCTATGATGTGATGCTTGATAGTTTACAACTTTATATTATGACATGTGATGGTTTTACGCTCTGTGTGTTAATGATCTATGATGTGATGCTTGATAGTTTACAACTGTATATTATGACATCTGATGGTTTTGTATTTGCTTGTTAATGATTTGTGATACATGTTGCAGCTATAATGTTATTTCTTATGTTTGAGAGATTTAGTATACCTCAAAGAGTGTGAGACTTGTTCCTAATTGGGGCGACTGTGCTTCGTTAGCCTGTAGTTAGCTACTTGTTTTTGTAGATACAAAATATTGAGGTATCACCTGTGATACATACAAAAAATCATAGGTGATAAGGTCTGTTGTTTCCAAAACAGACACTCCAGAAGTATCACTAAAGTTCTCATTTTCAATCTTTCGCGTGCCTTCCAAAGTAGAGGCAACAGGGACCCAAAGTTTATCAAATTTCCTGAAAACACTACTTGTAATATATTGCCTTCGATGCCTCCAGAAAAATACATAAATCATAATGTTGTCAAATTTCATGAAAGCATTAAAGCACCTTCGTACTTGTCATAATGCATTTGTGAAAAACATAGAGGGGGGGGGGGGTGAATACATTTCCGTTTTAAAAACTTAAAACTCGTTGTATCAAATTTCCAATTTGGCCTGTTCTAATATGAAAACTGTCTGTTGTAGTTTATGTTTAGCATAAACTAAAGTATGTTGTCACACAAGTATTATCAACTAATCACAACACAAGCAATCACATAATGCAAACATAAAAGTAAAGAGATAAGTAAAAGAAAGCGCAAACCGAACACGATGATTTATAGTGGTTCGGTCATGGAGCTCCTCTCCGCCCTACTCCACTCCCCGAGTACCCAACTCGAGAGTTACTTCACTAGATCAACAAGCTCCTTTTCTTAGGTGGAGAAAACCTTTACACGTTGCTTACTTCCTTTTCCGGTACTAAGCTAAACACCGGGTTCTTTACAAGGGTACAACCACTCCCATCGTCGCTTACTTCTTTTTCCGGTACTAAGCTAAACACCGGGTTCTTTACAAGGGTACAACTACTCCCGACACTCTTTGTATTTTAAGGACTAAAATACTAACCTCACTCTACTAATCTAAATGATACAATGATGGTTACGACAATGATCCATGACATAAGTGTATCATGGATATGAATGCCTACTCTATATGAACTTCCATTGATCAGAAGCCTTCAATGTATGAAGATCACAAGCTCCCCAAACTTGTTGTGATGGATCTTCATGTATGCAAGTAAGATCTTCTTGGTGGATCATGAAGTATGCTATGGATGATGTCTCATGATCTTGAGCTTGCTTCACAGGATCATTAACAATGTATGCTTACAACATAATGAAAGTTAGTAACATTATGATCATCATGTAAATGATGATTAATGTATGAATCTACATGGTTTGCTACTGATCTAAGTGTGTGAAATAATAAAGGGAATGTGTGTTCTAGTTGGATGAAACTATGGGTAAACAATTTGCTGCTATTTATAACCAACAAGAATTATGCCCGGCGGATCTGGCGGATCCCATAAATTGGATCCGTCCTTTATATCATTTGGATCCGCGGGTGTCAGACAGAAAAGCTTTTCACAAATCTTTCCATATCTTGCCATATCTTTCTATATCTACCATATCTATCAATTCTTTCCATATCTACCAAATCTTTCCATATCTACCAAAGTCAACTTTGTTACTTAAAAATCTTTCCAAAATATATTTGAAATCTTCCTAAGATTTTCTAATGAGGTATGCCATGATCTCATGTATATATTTCCATTTTAAGATTTAAAATGTAAATAATGTAAATGTATATATGTATGTATCCTAGTGATCATGTAACATGTATATGCTAGCTAAACTAATATAAGTTCAATATGTATCATGTTAGTTTGACACCTAAAGTGTATTTATCCTATTAAACTTAGGAAACATGATAATGAGGTTCTAAGTAGAATGATTAACCTTTTAATATACTTAATGACCTAGCCGTATTTTAAACATTCTAAAAGGTTTGTTAAGGTTTGATCATAATGCCACATAACAAACATGTACGAACCTGTGTTGTATCATACGAAGACTTGAGAAGTCGAGAGGTGTTGAATGTATGTTGAGACAATATAAGATTACAAGTAACTTGTACATTTTACGCTATGTATCAAGTTACATGTTTGTCATCAATCAAAACAAACGAGACTGCTTACACTAACAATCTCCCCAATGAGACTGTTTGCACTAACAATGCACTAACAATATCCCCCTTTTTGATGATGACAAAATATGTAAACGTGATAGAAAGTAAAATATAAAAAGTTACTTGTGTCCGTACTACCTTTAATATTACCTTCTCCGTTTACACCTTTCTCCACTCTTCTAGCCTATTACTTTCTCCGTTTACACCTTTCTCCCCCTTTTGTCGAAGCGAAAAGGGTGTGTCCTTGGAGTTAACTTCATTTCTCCCCGAAATGGCGAGCTTGCATCATCCCTAGTGAAGTTAAATAGACTACTCCAATCTTAGTGATGTGCGACATAAAAAGAATATATATGAAAAATGCATGATGAATGATGCGCGTGATGTGTCGTTGCGGTTTAGCAGTATTAATGCCTACTCAAGTTTTAAATTTATATTTAGCCGACTTATCAATAACACACACACTTAACGAGCAGTGTACCCGGTCAGTATGAATATAATGGTAAGTAGAGTGTCGATCACTAAGAGTGGAACGTATTATCTAGTCATTCTAATCAGTATTTTAATATTCTAAGTTAACTATACAACCTAATCTAACGCAAGGGGGTTCAGCCTGAGAGACTGGCACGTTTTGGTTGCAATTAAATAATAAACTAAACTAATGAGCACGAATCAGCGATAGGCATGCACGTACACAGATAAATACTCGAGACAATAAGAAGACCTGTCCTGATGATTAAGTAGATTGTCACTTGTTTTATTGATAGTTTTATATGAAGTGTATTTAATTAACCCTTTCTCGTTGGCCCTAATCTTATCGGCGAGTAAACCCTTAATGATTACTTATGTCTAAAAGTTATTCCTAAGTGATCAATTTAGTAACAACCGTGGGAGCCACATTCTCTTCCGTAGTCAAATGCGCAGGCCACTAATAAACACAGAGGTTATCAATGCACTAATAAGTAGTAACCAAAGACATCAACATATAAACTTTAATTGATGGGAAAGCAGTTTTAAGGGAGTGCAATCTTTCTCGTCACATTACACAAGCCACCAATCCTGATGAATTAAAGTTTACTAACACAATAAAACAAAACTACTTAATGAATTAAATACATACAGGACCTTCTTACAGCTCTTGTATCTTCGTTCGGGTGTGTCTTGTGCTGCCTAATCGAATGAATTCGGCCTTAGGTTTCTGTGGTCTTCGTACTTCGTATATATTATGCTTTCGAAATTCGTCTGGTCTTGGGGTATTTATAGTTTCTGTCTGAGGGTAAGATGCGGCGCATCTAATAAGTAGATGTGGCGCATTGACTTAACTTCGCGTGGGGTCCAAGATTAATATATTCAGGAATATTCGTACACCGCTAGAAGATGCGGCGTAACTCCATTCTCAGATGCGGCGCATGTCCTTGCTGTCTTGGATCGTATCTTGTGAAATATTGATAGTGATGCGCCGCATGTAATAAGAAAGATGCGGCGTATCTGGAGCAGAATGTCTTGATCTTGTACATTTCAATAGACTCTTATCTTCTTGCTTGTTTTGCTTCATAATTAGTCCAAAATCGCCAAGTTTCACCAAATGCTTGTTTTTAACTGAGAATTACAAAAGTAAACGATTAAGTATCAATTCTCACAGATAATATAATAAAACAAGTCAAATAAATAGGATAAATGACGGTAATAAAATGTACTTATTTGAGTTCATCAATGAATGAAATGCATATAGCCAACGATACATGTGGGTAAGCAATGTTGGACTATGTTGACCTATCTCCTCCTTTTTGTTGAAACAAAAAGAAGATATGCGTAGCTGACCGGATCTACACACACTCCTTATATTAGATGAATACTTTGAATGATGTCTAGTCTAGCACGCGGAATTTACTAGCTAGCACTTAGAAGATTTATATGTTTGTGTTTTGTTTTAATGAATCAACAAAGAATGAACAATGAACAATGAACACAACTTTAACTTCAACGATTCAATATTATTAATCAATAATACGAGTGATGTCCTATCACTAGGGTTTACAACCTTGAATCTTAATAAAACGATACGTATACATTCATTAACCTAGGCAATCCTTTTATAGACTAAGGATTCCTTCACAAGATAAGTATCAACTAAACCGTATAAGATATTCACAATATCTTTTCTATAATTATCTATTACATAAACAGTACAAACTTCTTCACTCAACAGTACTAACTGCTTATGTCTTCAAAACTCTTCACCAGTACTAACTTCTATCTTCAACAGTACTAACTGCTATAGCTTAATTTCCTAACAATCCTCCCCTAAACTTATGATTTCTATCCAAATCACTAAGTTTCTTCAAATTAAGCTTCTTCTTCTTAATGTGGAAAATTCTTTCAAACATCTATCCCATCAGTCACTTTAGCCTTTGACTTTTCTTTGCTCTACAAGGTTGAAAATCTTTGTAACCAACAAGTTTGCCATCTCAGAGTCTTCTTCAACCTTGAGTCTCCCTTGTATCATAGCCAATAACACAAATGTTCTAAGTGGATAGTCTTTTTCCACCAACATTTAGATTTCTATCCCTCTTGGAGTAGAAACTCTATGTACTCCACACGATTCAAATAAATACCAATACACATCTTTAACTTAAGCTTCAAATCTCCACATTGACTCTCCACTATCAGGTTCATAAATTCTCTTCAACTGAACCCATAATTCTTTGTCTTTGTCTTCAATGGGATCTTTATCTCTGAATCTCTCTTTTACTAATCTCCATAGTTGATTAAGATCTTCTCTGTCAAATCCTCTGAGTAAATCTTCAAACAACTTGTACCTTTCAAAAATATCACCATGTCTGATTATCTTCCATCCTTTCATTCTTCCATCAGTGAACACTTCCCAGTCAATGATTGAATGTTTTACTTGTAAATGTTTGATATAAGAAGATTCTGGAACAATCATCATCATACTCTTGATCTTCTCATTTGTTAACCCTTCTTCTTCAGACTTTTGTTTCTTTGCAGCATCAGATTCAAGAATCTCTGGTTGTCTTTTCTTTTTCCTTTTCATGTCTTCTCTGATTGGAGTATTCAGCCTTGCATATACTTCAAATAATTTCCTTTCAACCTCCGCATCTGTCCATCCAGTAAAGTCACTCAACTTGTAATCAGCTTGATTCTTCAAATAGTGCTTCATGAACTTGACTTTCTCCTTCCTGGTAGGTAACTTGGTCTTGTAACCAGACTTTTGCCTTTCTCTGATTCTGTGCATTAAGTTACTCCAAGTTGTTTCTTTATTTGTCTTCAAGATAAATTCCTTGAGCATCTCTGACTTTTCTTCTACACTTAACTCCTGATCATTAAGAACCATCACAGCATGAGCTTTTATAATACAATCAGAATCTAACAAATATTGAAGTTGTTCATTAAACTCTTCTTGATTAAAATCTTCAGTTCTTGTTCTATCCATAAAACCAGCTATGTTCTTTTCATCATCAGCAGCCATTTTCCTTGCTAATTCCTCATCTTGAGCAATCTGAGCTTTCTTAGCTTCTTCATCAGCCAATTCTTCTTCTACCATTCTTCTTGCAACTTCTGCATCATGATCTATCTGATCTTGAGTTTTTGGTTTTAATCTCTTGAGCCTTTCAAGTTCTTGAGTTACTTCCTCTTCTTCTTGTGTCATAGCTCTTTTACCTTTATCAGCTCTTCTTCTTTCATAAACTAGCTCAGCCGAAGTTTCACCAGTTGGAACTGCTTGATGCTCTGTATCAGCAGTTGGAACTGCTTGATGCTACTCTGTCTCAGCAGTTGGAACTACTTCAACAGTCTGAACTTTTTCTGCTTCATGGGTATCAGTCTGAACTGCTTCAAGTTCTTCTTCCACATCTGTATTACCAGAACCTATATCAAATTGTTCTTCTTCCTCTTCATTAAGCCTCCCCTGAGAACTTGATCCATCTTTGTCTTTACCAAATTTCGTCCCCTGTTTGGAAGAATTTCCACCATCAGCATCATCTGAATCATCTGAGTCATCACTAGAAGAATCATCATCCAATACTATCCTTGCCCTTTTCTGCCTGAGTTGATCTTTCAGCTTTTTCACCTTCAAAGATAACATGTTAAAAACTTTAGTAGAATTCTCCTTGTGGGCTTTGAGCTAATCCTTGATGCTTGCAAGATCTGTCTCCAAACTTTCAACTTAGGCAGCTAGCTTGGTACATAATTCCGTCAATGCATTTTGGTTAGAACTACCCTCATCACGTCTAGCTGTGTGACCTGCTAGGAGAGGTGAATCATGGGGAAAGGATCTAGGAACCACTCTAGGTGTTTCCCTTCTCCTATAAGTGATGCGCAAATGTGATGGTTGGGTTCTTTCAAGTACTTGAGTGGATGTGTGATGGGGATCAGTTGGAACTGCTGAACCTTCACCCAACTCAGTTTGAAGCATTTGAGGAAACAATGGAACTGGTTCCCCTTGAAAAAGCCTACTAGCCATAGCCATATTTTGAAAAACCTTTGATTGAAGGCTAGGAGTAGCAAAAATTTCAGTTGGTTTTGTAAGCAGGTATGTCTTTTTATTCAAAAGTGTTTGAACAAACCTGGGATACATTAAAAACTTTGTTTTGCTTGTAACATTACATACCATACCCTCAAAAATAAATTTTGAAAAATTAAAAACCTTGTTTGTAGACAAACAAATGAGAGCAATAGCAATATTGCTACTGAACTGCTCCCAAGCAGTCTTTTTAGGACTTAAACAACTTAAAAGGGTATGTATCAAAAATCTCCATTGAGGTGAGAAACATCCTTTTTGAAAAGTTAACTTATGTTCAGATGTATCATACCCCATTTTGGTAAGTTCTGCCCATATTTCAGTGTTAGGCATAGTGTTAATACCATCTGAGTCTTTTAATTTAAGATGTCTCCTAATTATAGACTCGGTAACAACAAAAGATACACCATCCACTTCAGAATGAATTTCTGAGTCTCCATCTTCACTAGTCAAGACAGTAGCATTCTGCCAAAACTGTGTGATGTGCGAGACATAAAGAGTAGGAGAAACAATTAGAGCATACCCTATGTGAGAGTGGTTGAGAAAGTCCATAATCTCATAAAACTTTGGCCCATCTCCCTCCTCTGTTTTCTCAAGATACGCAACCTGATTATGACGTTTAACAAATTCCAATCCAGCCATTCTCAGTGATGAAAAATGAAAGATTATATCAATACGATGATCGTTTAAATTGGAATTGAGGTTTTATGTAGTCGCTTGGGGTTTATAGGTACTGTTTAGGGTTTTGCGAAATATGCATATGAGATAAATTATCTTTAGAAAGAGAATAAATAAATTTATGGTAAAAAGATAATTATCATCTATAAAAATCCCTATAAATACCTTAAGAATAACGGTTTTACCCCAACGGCTAGAAAATTAATTACTAACAGATTTTTTACAACGGCTAGTTGAACCGTACTAACTTTGTACTAACCGTACCAACTGTTGGAAAAAATTTGTTGAGCCGTATGAACTTATTGAAAAGGATTTTAAAATACCATGGCTCATACATAGTTTTTAGCAAACTATCAGCTATCAACGGATTTGATATGTCTTTACCAATAGCCGTTTGCTTTGGACTAGCCAACTCTTCACACTTAGATATGGTAAGCTGATAACCATACAATTTTTGGTAAATTGTCAACCATCAACGGATTTGATTAGTCTTTACCAGATACCGTTTGCTCTGGACTAGTTGATTCTTATGTGGGTAAGACATGGTGAACCAATTACCATTTGTTGCGTGCAAAGATCACACACTCAGCTCCAAATCACCATTACAGTCCAAAACATATAGCATTAAATTCCTTGGTGTTTATCATTCAAAACCTGCAAGTGTTAGTCCAAAAACAAAGAAACAAGCCACAAAGAACTTGTCTCACAATATAAAAGTATATGACTAACAATGCACATAACAAGAAAAATTAATTTCCTTGTGGAACCCAAGCCAAAACAGACTTAGGCTTTCCTCTTGCATCAACATAATTCATTCTTTTCAAAACAATTTTAGCACCATTAGGTTTGATAGGTCTCCAAACCCAACATGCTGAAGCATTCACACCATTTCCCATATTTCCCTTAGCAGTGTTTTTATTAAGACCAGTACCAATTACTCTGCTAGCAGTTGGAACTGCTGGCTTGGTAGTTGTTACCTTAGGTTTTCAAACTTGATTTTTTAAAACTGCTTTGTGATGAAAGGGTCTATTAACAGTTTTTGTTGCTGATTTGGAAAACATTTTTGCACCTTGAACTGCTGGCCTTGGGTTAACAGGTCTAATAAGTCTGACAGTCTGAACTGCTGATCTAGCAGTTTGAACTGCTTTGGGTCCAGACCTTAATAGAACTGATATGGGTATCATTCTATCATTCCTAAGAAAAGATTGAGGTCTTGCTATGCTCAACCTATGATTTCTAAATCCAGATACCCATTTATCACAAAAATCTGCAAGATGGTCAAAACTACCACATGAATAACAAGCTTTCCTATAGCAGACAAAATCATCCCCTAATTGGTGAGATTTTAGGTCATTCCAATTCCTTTGATTACCTCTTGGCTTGTTTGTGGTTCTATACATTTCTGCATACCTAACTGTTGGCCTAAAAGGTTTGGTATTTGATCTAAGCCTAACAGTCTCAGGTTTAACCATCTTTGGAACTTTTGGTTCCTCCACTTTAGCACTAATAGGCTTAACCACAGCCTGATCATCTTCATCATCAGAAGTCCATTCCTCAATGGTTGGAGCATCTGAGTCCTTAGCTGAGGACCTATCAGAAGACACCTTGTCCTCAGATAGTGATTTATCACTAGCACTCTCATACACAGGTTTATCAACTATACTTTCTTTAGGTTGAGGACCATATTTAAGCTCTGGTAGTTGAAATTCAGGTAGTCCTGTGTGTTCTAAGTCTATGCCTGGGGGTGTTGGAATTCCTCTATAGGGAGGTGGAACTGACTTATAACCTAGGCCTGACTTAGCTTTATTAAGGATTTGACACTCAACAATCTTACTAACATCCTGAGTTGCAAATTCTAGTGTGTCAACAGTCATTTGAATGTTCTCCTTAGCTTTCTTAACCTGTTCTAGCTCATGTTTCAACACAGTAATTTCATTCTCTCTAAACATTAAGTCTCTCTTAACAATAATCATATCATCAGAAAACTTTGACTCATTACTTTTATAATGAACAATTTGTTCTTCTAACACAGCTAAAGCCCTCTTATGATTTGCTAAGCTAAGAGCAGTTTCGACTAGCTCTTTTCTCTGATTCTCATATCTTTTCTTAAGTGTTTCTAGATCTTTTAAAGCTTCACAAGATTTAGAACATTTAGAAACTTGTACCTCAGAATCTGAGAATGGCATGAGAGCAACCTCTGTAGATGCTTCTGCTTCCTCCTCTGCAATGTAGCTCCAGTCAAATCCTAAGCCATCAATGGCAACCATGGCTTTCGAGCTTGAATCAGTAACCTCCACAACCCTTGACTTGTTTCCATATCCTCTGCTCTTTCCATCTTGTTGGCTTGGCACTCTACACTCCCTAGAGTAATGACCTTTCTTGTGGCAGTTGAAACACTTAATCTTGGACTTGTCATACCCTGCAACATCATTGCTGATGAAGCGAAAAGTGTACCGCTTTTAGGGGGTCATTTAAGCCCTAAATCGTATTTATTTGATCAAATATTGCCCTAAATCGTTCCTTTTGTCATTTTAGGTACTTTGGTGAAGAAATCTGGAAAAGGAAGCATTTTGGACGTTTTTGGAGCATAAAAGTGAAGAAAATGACAAAGTCTCCAAAGCTGCTGGAAAAGTACACGTGACGGCGTCAAGGATTGCTCCTGACGGCGTCACGGCTTGGCAAAAGAGGTGGATATGACAAAATACACGTGACGCGCCAGAGAGTTTTGCAATGGAAAGTCTGACGGCGTCACCCTTTAAGGTGATCAAGGTCGTCACGGTTTAAGTTAAAGAGAGACGGCGTCAAGCACAATTCTGACGGCGTTAACCCTTGACGCGCCAGAGTGGATTTTGGAGGATTAAAGAGGGACGGCGTCAGGAAGGCCATCCGGGAACCCTAGCCGCGGCGAGGTGACGGCGTCACCTCCTACAACGTGACACCGTCAGCCCCTAAACTCTATATATAGTTTTGCAATTTTTAGTCATTAGTGTGCAACTTTGTGAGGAGAAACCCTAAGACGAATTTTCTGCCATTTTTAAGGGTTTTATACCCTTGGATCTCCCATGTTTAATTGAAGATAAGTAATCAATTAATCATTCAATATGTCTATGTGTTGTTTGATTATATCTTGTTCTTGTCTTTTAATTAACATGCTAGGCTAGATTTATCTTGTGTTTGCTTAGATCTAATGAAACCTAACTATTGATTATTGGTTGTTGGTGTGTTATTAATTGTATTGGATGATTGTTTATCGATGTTAGGCTTAAGAAAACTGGCTAACCTCCTATACGGTAACTTGCTTGAACGTCTTAAGAAACATGAACCAATGCGTACTAAGGTTTTTATGGTTGTATTTAATTTATGAGCGAATTATAGTGATCCCATGTTAGGAGCTTCTTAGCCGGCTCGACATAGGAGTGAAGTAGGAGCTTGTAGAGTTGGGGAAGTACGTACGCCACCCCACGATTGGTATTAAGGAATACACCCGTCATCCACGCAATTAATAAACACTAATCAACCGGTAAAAGATAGTTAGGGAGTAAGGAAATCTAAGTAAACACATTTCTCTCCATATAAGTTTCACTACCTTTTCATTTTCAGTCATTTTATTTTATTTGCAATTGTAGTTATTTGGGTTAGTTGATTAGCAACTAATTCCGCCCACTCCTTCAAACCCGAGATTTTACTTGCTTTCCATAAAATATAAAAAATACAAAAAGAATCTTCCCTCACCCTTAGACCTATTAGAGTAGTTTTTTCAATCCTAACGACACTATTCCCCTAGAGAACGATCAATCCCCCGGTACTTGCCACTTCACTATACTACATCGGTCAGGTACACTGCCTGGTGGGGATTGCAAGCCTCTTGAGATCCCTCGAGAGGTAAAACCTGTTGTAAGGTCGCAAAACCACGCATCAAGTTTTTGGCGCCGTTGCCGGGGAATAGTTATTGTTTAGGTTGAATTTTTATTTCTATTAGGTCTACTCACTAGATTCCTTTCTAGTGAGATTTTTATTTTTATTTTTCTAGGTTTTCTTTAGTCTATCTTTTTTTCTTCGTTTCTTTGTTCGTAACCATTACCATCCGACATCATGGAAGGTGGTAATATCCTCGATCCCAACAACCCACCACCACAACAACACCCACCTCCTAGAGCCCGTACCTTAGGAGACTACTCCCGTCCTAGCCACCATGGCTATCGAAACACCATTGAGCTCACTCAAGGAGCCAATGTCACTCCCTTGCGATCCGACACCATCCGGTTGGTGCAAAGCGGATGCGCATTCCATGGACTTCGTTCCGCAGATCCTAATCAACATCTCAAGGACTTTCTCAAAATCGTTGATTCCATAGACCTTGATGTTGCCACTCGAGAAATGACCCGACTACGTCTCTTTCAATTCTCTCTGCGGGACCAAGCTAGTCAATGGCTAGAGCGCCAACCCGCAGGATCCATCACCTCTTGGGATGATCTCACCACTCGTTTCCTCGCTCAGTTTTTCCCACCAGGAAGAACTACCAAGCTTAGGAATGATATCTTGATGTTCCAACAACGTCAAGGCGAAACCCTCTACGAGGCATGGACTCGATTCAAGGACTTACTCCAAAAAGTCCCTCACCATGGCATAGAACTTTGGCTCCAAGTCCAAATCTTCTATGACCATATCAATCTCTCCACGAGGCAAACCATTGACCAAGCGGCTGGTGGTAAGCTACGTGATCTAAGTGCGGAACAATCATGGGCTCTCCTGGAAGATCTTGCTCTTTATGACAACGAAAGTTGGAGTGATCCCCGTGATTTGAATAAAACGGTCAAGGCAATATCTTTGCCTTCGAACAATTCAAGCACTTCCGACCGTAGGATCATAGGACTTGAAGACCAAGTCAAGTTTCTTATGAAATCCTACGAGGCTCCTAAACCTTCAAGCCAAGTGAACAAAATCACTTCTTCATGTGAATTATGTAGTGGTCCCCACGACACTCGTGATTGCATGGAACTCCCCGAACAAGCTTTTGCGGACTACGCATCCTCGCGTACCGACGGAGCGGGAGACAAGTGGTACACTTTCAAACCCGAGCCAAACCCCTACGGTGATTCATACAACCCCTCATGGAAAAATCACCTAAACCTTAGGTGGAAACAAAACCAAAACGCACAACAAACCAATTCTTCCAACCCACCTAATCGTTTCCAATCAAGCGGTTCACCCTCGAACCGTACTTTCAATAACAATCCTTCCAAAAATTATGGTAGTACCAATAACTTTGAAGGATTGATGTCCCAATTTATGGCATCTCAAGAAGCTAGTTTGGCCAAGTTTGAAGCCGATTTCAAACAAAAACAAAGCGAGATGACCAATAAGATTGACACTTTGTTGAAAGCCCTCAATGACCGAGAAATGGGAGCACTCCCTAGCAACACAATCAAGAACCCGAAACTAAACGTCAACGCCATTTCATCGGTTTCGTCTCCTAGTTCTTGTCCACAATATTATTCGGTCAATTCCATGAGCTCGTGTTTCAAACAAACCCAAGTCGTTCAAAATGACCAAGAAGTTTTGATATCCAACACTAAATTGGTCAACAACATAGTTGAAACACCTCCCACTCAAAACCTTGACGAAGAATTCAAGGAGCTCCACCTTGAAAGTCCGGTTATTGATGTGTTGGATGAGAAGAAGCTCAAGTTAGGCGAAAAAGGGACCGCCTTTGTTCAAAACAAGCAACCTAAGAAGTTAGATGATCCGGGCTTATTTGTTCTACCTTGCAAGATCGGTAATTCGGAGGCTTATGACACATTAGCCGATCTTGGATCAAGCCTTAACCTACTTCCGTTACCTCTCTACACCTCTCTAAAACTAGGAAAACTTGAAGAAACCGAGGTGATAATAGGCTCAGCGGATGGGAGTGTTGCTTACCCGGTTGGAGTAGTCAAGGACGTGTTAGTACACATAGGAAAACTAACCATTTTAGCCGATTTTCACGTCCTTGATATGGTTAGCGACCCTACATGCCCCTTGTTGATAGGTAGAGGATTTTTGGCGACCGCTAGTGCTATGATTGATTGTAAGGAATCTAAGATAGCGGTAGGAGAAGGTGATACTTGGTCAGTCTATGATGTGAAGAAACATGCTTATGATACTAGTGATGAACCAACACCCCATTGGTTAGAATTAAATAGGAGACCATCTAGATATGGACCTTGGATCGATAGAGACTTCATAGGACCCCAACGCCCATTTTACCTAGAAGAGGACTTTGTGAACCGAACACATACGGTAGAGCAACTCTTGGCTAGGGACACTGAATTGGATCCATTTGAAGACCCTCTAGTTTTTAGGAAGATGATTGATTTCCTAGGAGTTTTGCCAATTAACCTAGGGATGAATAAGTGGACTTGTGAGGACGATGATCATAAGTGGGATTGGGACAAACCACCCAAAGATGGAGATGGGTCATGGCATATTAAGATGACATTGTATGACCCGGATGGAGAGAAGTTTGAAAAGATATATTGTACTAAGCGGACCAATAGGAAACTCCAATCCAAGCTTAACCCTAAAGACGTCCTCGATGACGAACTCACTTACATAGGGTAGTAGGACTTTGAGTCTAGCTACAAGACTCATTAATAAGGAAAAGCGCTTCTTGGGAGGCAACCCAAGCTTTATTTGCTTTTTGTGTGTTTATTTACTTGTTTGTTTGATTTTATTTGCTTCCGTATGTATGTTTAATTTTTATTATTATTGATTCATGTTCGAAACTAAATTGTGAAAATGCTTTATCTTGTTTTTAACTTCGTCTTAACTACATATAAAGGTATTTTGCAAAAGTTAAGTGTAAGGGAAATCCAAATCGGTTTATTAGAACAAATGAACATGAATCATAACAATATTAAATTAACATACATATTAGTATTTGTTTGAGTCAAATGCTTGTATCGAGTCATAATGATGTTTTGCAGGAATTCCAGGAAGTAAGGTATAGGTTTTTCCAGAAATTTTCCGGAAACTTAACATGAGAATTCTGTCAGATCATTTCTGACGGCGTCAGGCCTTACAACCTGACGGCGTCAGGTTTTAATTTTCTGAAATTTTTGAAAGTTTTGTTTTCATGAAAAGTTTTTATTAAATCTATAACTTATAAACTCCAGGAATCTGCAAAATAATCATTCCACAAGCATTATATCCTTATATAGATTTATCCCGCCGTTGTTATGCAGGTCTTCGTGTTTGTTTTCTCAGGTTTAACAGGTTATTTTGGACAAGGAAATGTATGTGGAATCAAGCTTTTGGCGATGCTTTAGTTTTGGAGCTTCTACATTCCCTTGGAAGAAGATCTAACCATGTTACCTCTTTATCCACCGAGCGAATCAGGGGAGTATTTGATTTCATTCTTTTACCTTATTTACTTTTACATCTTGTTATTTGAACATTGGGGACAATGTTCATCTTAAGTGTAAGGGGGGGTAAAGTACGATACTTTAGAGAATACAATTGCACTTGATTTTTGTTTGTTTAATGGTAGATGTGTAATAAAACTGAGAGAAATACTTGTTAGGGCAATTTTAGTGCCAAATTTAAATTTTTTTACAACATATAGGAGTGAAAATTTTATCTTAATGAGCGTCTCACGGATAAGAGTTATATGACTAGCACAAAACCGTACCACTAAAAAAATTTTCCACCCCAAATATTTGAGGTTCGCCCCTAGAATTGGTAGGAAAAACATTTATGCTATGATGTGTGTACCGGTAGCACTTAGATTCTAGAACTTGCGTTAGGACCATTCCGAGGCCACAAGTGAGACTACATTCGTGTAGTTAGATTTACTATATGATAAGAGGCATTAGGATTAACCCATTGTTTTACACCTGTGTTTTTGTTATAATTACGTTGGCTACATTGGTCAAGTAATTCTCCTACACCCTTTGCGTTGTACTCATTTTTAGTACACGATACCCCTAGTACACCCCTCAGAGCTTATCTTTTCGTTTCTAACTTTAAGCATTTTACTTAAAGGAAGAATTTGTTTACACCCCACTTAAATGTACACCCAAATCGCCTTAGCCCACCTTGTATGCACTCATTTTTAGTGCATTATTGTGACAACATTTGTTTAAACCCCAAGTTAATTATCTAATTGATTACATGGTTGCTAAGTCGAGTCATATCCTTGTACATATTGTTTTGGGACGATTGAGACTCATGGGTAAAGTACTAGTGTAATGGAGTAATGGGGAAGAACAACATTATTACCCCCATATGTGCTAAATATTTTAAAAAGTACTCCAAGTGTTTCGATTATCTTAATTCGAGTCATTAGAATAAGTATTTGTAAAGTTATGTAAAAGTTCAAGTGTAAGGGGGATGCAACGCCCCTGCGATGTATTATTTTGGATGGCAGGGCAAGAGTGTATGAAAAAAAAAAAAAAAAAAAAAAAAAAAAAAAAAAAAAATCAAGAAAAATACAAAAAAAATGAGAAAAAAAGAAAAGTAGAAAAAACATACGGACTACCATCCCGTTTTATTTTATGTTTATTTTATGTTTTTGTTATTTTGTTTTTAGCTTAAGTCGAGTCTAGTCTTGGCTTAGCAACGCCATATTGTACATGTAATTAATCAAGATCTTTAACTCGCCACCACTAAAATATCCCTTATCCAACAAATTCGTGTTTATCATATCCCTACACCTAACGTTATAACCCGTTTAAAAGCCCTCTTTGATAGTTTATCTTAGGTGCTTATGCCTAGTGGAGGAGGTTTTTGATCCTTTCCCAAGCCTATGGTAATCTATTTGCTATGACAGGTAGTGAGAGATATTATCCGTTTTCATTTATGAGATATATTTTTATGACACCTGAGAGGTGTGAGTATCTAAACACTACTTGTGAGGTGCTAGTGTGTAATCTCCGTGCTTATTATGATTAAAGTGGAATGACTATTTGTTGTAATTACTTTTATATTAGCGTTAAATGACCCCTAACTTGTATTTTGATTAGAATAAAAGCGCATTTGCTTGAGGACAAGCAAATCTCAAGTGTAAGGGTATTTGATGAAGCGAAAAGTGTACCGCTTTTAGGGGGTCATTTAAGCCCTAAATCGTATTTATTTGATCAAATATTGCCCTAAATCATTCCTTTTGTCATTTTAGGTACTTTGGAGAAGAAATCTGGAAAAGGAAGCATTTTGGACGTTTTTGGAGCATAAAAGTGAAGAAAACGACAAAGTCTCCAAAGCTGCTGGAAAAGTACACGTGACGGCGTCAAGGATTGCTCCTGACGGCGTCACGGCTTGGCAAAAGAGGTGGATATGAAAAAATACACGTGCCGCTCCAGAGAGTTTTGCAATGGAAAGTCTGACGGCGTCACCCTTTAAGGTGATCAAGGTCGTCACGGTTTAAGTTAAAGAGAGACGACGTCAAGCACAATTCTGACGGCGTCAACCCTTGACGCGCCAGAGTGGATTTTGGAGGATTAAAGAGGGACGGCGTCAGGAAGGACATCCGGGAACCCTAGCCGCGGCAAGGTGACGGCGTCACCTCCTACAACGTGACGCCGTCAGCCCCTAAACTCTATATATAGTTTTGCAATTTTTAGTCATTAGTGTGCAACTTTGTGAGGAGAAACCCTAAGACGAATTTTCTGCCATTTTTAAGGGTTTTATACCCTTGGATCTTTCATGTTTAATTGAAGATAAGTAATCAATTAATCATTCAATATGTCTATGTGTTGTTTGATTATATCTTGTTCTTGTCTTTTAATTAACATGCTAGGCTAGATTTATCTTGTGTTTGCTTAGATCTAATGAAACCTAACTATTGATTATTGGTTGTTGGTGTGTTATTAATTGTATTGGATGATTGTTTATCGATGTTAGGCTTAAGAAAACTGGCTAACCTCCTATACGGTAACTTGCTTGAACGTCTTAAGAAACATGAACCAATGCGTACTAAGGTTTTTATGGTTGTATTTAATGCATGAGCGAATTCTAGTGATCCCATGTTAGGAGCTTCTTAGCCGGCTCGACATAGGAGTGAAGTAGGAGCTTGTAGAGTTGGGGAAGTACGTACGCCACCCCACGATTGGATTAAGGAATACACCCGTCATCCATGCAATTAATACACACTAATCAACCGGTAAAAGATAGTTAGGGAGTAAGGAAATCTAAGTAAACACATTTCTCTCCATATAAGTTTCACCACCTTTTCATTTTCAGTCATTTTATTTTATTTGCAATTGTAGTTATTTGGGTTAGTTGATTAGCAACTAATTCCGCCCACTCCTTCAAACCCGAGATTTTACTTGCTTTCCATAAAATATAAAAAATACAAAAAGAATCTTCCCTCACCCTTAGACCTATTAGAGTAGTTTTTTCAATCCTAACGACACTATTCCCCTAGAGAACGATCAATCCTCCGGTACTTGCCACTTCACTATACTACATCGGTCAGGTACACTGCCTGGTGGGGATTGCAAGCCTCTTGAGATCCCTCGAGAGGTAAAACCTGTTGTAAGGTCGCAAAACCACGCATCAATTGCTGTATATGACAATCTTCTTGCCAGTCTTCTTCAAGAATATCCTAGCTCTCAAGCTGAGAAGAGAGAGCTGCCACTTGATATCCATCTCTTCAATATCATCTTCATCAATCTCTTGAAGATCTGAATGAATCAACATACTTCCATTGTGCTGAGTAGTCAAGAAAGCACAATAAGTATCTTCATTCAAAAGTCCACTAGTACTGCTTGAGGTGCTAGCAGTACCAAGGTTTGTACTAGCAGTACCAACTGCTCCAGCAACTTGCACTTCTTCATCTGGACTTGAGGTACTGGGAGTTGATACAAAGGCCAAATTCCCTGAACTTGAGCTTGATCCAGCAGACTTCTTAACATCATTTTCAACTATCTTGAAGTTGCTATAGAGATCCAATAAGCTCATGGAATCTATATCAGGCTTGTTTTTCCATACAACCACATGCATGGCCCATTCAGCTGGTAGACTCCTCAGAAATTTGGAGTTGAGATCTTCCTGAGGCATCTCAATTCCTAGAACAGCCAATTGACTCACTAGTTTTTGAAGTCTATTAAACATATGATCCAGTGACTCGTTGCTTGTTGCTGAAAAATTCTCAAACTTTTGCTTGAGAAGAGTCTTCTGAGATTTCTTGGTGGCTTCATTCCCACCATATCTTGCAACAATAGCTTCAAAAAGGGTTTTAGCACACTTAAACTTGCTAAAATTCAACAACTGGTCATTGGGAATAGTCATCAGAAGCAAACTTCTAGCCTTAACATCATTCTTGTGCCTTGCCTTCTCTTCATTAGTGGTTGGCTTTGTCTGCACTGTAGTCTTAGATTTACCTTCAACAACAGTTGTTGTTGTTACGGGTGTAAAGGAGTTTCCTTCTTTAATGATCTCCCAAAGAGTATAATCTTGAACCTGGAAGAACTGCTCAATTCTTAATCGCCACATATCGAACTCATTGGGTTTAAGCATTGGAAGCTTAGCAGCAATATTAGTCTGACTTGTTGTTGTCTCCATGTCCATCTTTTCTTGAACAAATTCGTCTGGGGATCTTTTAAACCAAAGTATCAGTAAACCTGTCTCTGATACCACTTGACCGGATCTACACACACTCCTTATGTTAGATAAATACTTTGAATGATGTCTAGTCTAGCACGCGGAATTTACTAGCTAACACTTAGAAGATTTATATGTTTGTGTTTTGTTTTAACGAATCAACAAAGAATGAACAATGAACAATGAACACAACTTTAACTTCAACGATTCAATATTATTAATCAATAATATGAGTGATCTCCTGTCACTAGGGTTTACAACCTTGAATCTTAATAAAACGATACGTATACATTCATTAAGCTAGGCAATCCTTTTATAGACTAAGGATTCCTTCACAAAATAACTATCAACTAAACCGTATAAGATATTCACAATATCTTTTCTATAATTATCTATTACATAAACAATACAAACTTCTTCACTCAACAGTACTAACTGCTTATGTCGTCAAAACTCTTCAGCAGTACTAACTTCCATCTTCAACAGTACTAACTGCTATAGCTTAATTTCCTAACAGTAGCGGAATGCGATTATGAGAAATTTAAAGCTCCCCCTTGATTTATACTCCCCCTAATTGGAGTAACAAGGATATGATGTATGAACCTACAAAATTAATTGTTAGAATATGATATGCTCCCCCTTGATGTATACTCCTCATTGCTAGAGTACCAACGTATACGGTTCAAGGATGAGAAATGCCAAAAATTATGAGTTAGTATATGATATACTCCCCTTCGATCTATACTCCCCGTTGCTAGGGTACCGACGTATATGATCCAAGGATGAAGAATCCTACAAAATAAAGGTTAGTATAAAACAATATTTGTCCAAGGACAAGTATGTGATATACACCAATGCGTATATATGATGCATCCTAAAAAATGCTTGACGAAAACTCCCCCTTGCTCTAGGGCGTCAAGATGAACCTATAAAAGAAGAAAAATAATTGATGCAAACTTCATCCTATGATGAGTAAGCTATATACGATCGAGCGTATATGATGATGAACCTACAATGAAATGGTTAGTGCAATATATTTTATCTTAAGGAAAAATATTATGCAACATATTAATAATCTAATCACAACCAATTGTGATTGTCTAATCAAAGAAAAATATGATGCAGCATACCAATTGTGATATCAATCGTGATTATCTAGTAAACTGTTATAAAGAATGTAATCTTCTAATAAGAATTACATTTACAAAACAATGCCTATGATGAGGAAATGAAGTGGAGTTAAAGTTAGTGATGCTAGTGTTGGTGTTAGTTTACTAGTGATAACTCAATTGATAACTAAAGGATGATGCAAGTGGGTTTTTCGCTAATCCATGGGGATGATGATTAGTGAAAGAGGTGACGGAAGGTGGTGGTTATAATGAATTCAGAAATTGTATAGCAAGTGCTATAAGAGTATTGAAGACGGTTAAGGTTATGATATTATCATCTACCAAAGATGATAAATGCTCAAATGAAGGAAGTAAATACAATGATCACTTAGGAATAAAGATTCCATATACCTATATAGAAATGACATCAAATGATGAGAGTGTTGGTTGGACCAACGTGTTGAGAGTGATGGTTCTGTTTGCACTGACAATGACGTGCTTGATATGGAAAAAAAAATGAAAAGGATGAGATCCTATGGTGGTGTTCCTAGACAATGAAGGAGTTCTAGATAATGAAGTTATTCTAGATAATGAAGATGTGAAAATAAATCCTAGACTTGGTTGTGAGAGGGTTGTCTTTAAAAGGTTGAAAACTGAGCCTAGTACCCACGGATTGGGCGAAACCAAACTTTTGGTTCCGTCCGTCTTATCCAAGGGTTCTGATGTGTCGTTGCGGTTTAGCAGTATTAATGCCTACTCAAGTTTTAAATTTATATTTAGCCGACTTATCAATAACACACACACTTAACGAGCAGTGTACCCGGTCAGTATGAATATAATGGTAAGCATAGTGTCGATCACTAAGAGTGGAACGTATTATCAAGTTATTCTAATCAGTATTTTAATATCCTAAGTTAGTTATACAACCTAATCTAACTCAAGGGGGGTTCAGCCTGAGAGACTGGCACAGTTTAGTTATAATTAAATAGAAAACTAAACTAATGAGCACGAATCAGCGATTAGCACACACGTACATAGATAGATACTCGAGACAATAAGAAGACCTGTCCTGATAATTAAATAGCTTGTCACTTGTTTTATTGCTAGTTTTATATGAAGTGTATATAATTAAACCTTTCTCGTTGGCTCTAATCTTATCGGCGAGTAAACCCTTAATGATTACTTATGTCTATCCTACTTTTCTAGAGACGCTCGAATAAATAGGCGAGGAAGGGGCATGGCGACCCAAGCAAGACTCAGCTAGACACAGAGGTTATCAATGCACTAATAAAAGTCACCAAAGACATCAACATATAAACTTTAATTAATGGGAAAGCAATATTAAGGGGAGTGCATGATCTTCCGTAGTCACATGACACAAGCCCATCAATCCTGATGAATTAAAGCGTACTAAAACAATAAAAAAAACTACTTAATGAATTGAATACATGCAGGACCTTCTTACAGCTCTTGTATCTTTGTTTGATGTGTGTCTTGTGCTGCTTGGTCGTCTGAATTCGGCTCTAGGGTTATATCCAAGGTCTCTTAAATTCGTCTGACCTTGGGGTATTTATAGTTTCTGTCTGAGGGATCGATGCGGGGCATTGAGTTGATAGATGCGGCGCATTGACTTAACTTCGCGTGGGGTCCAAGATTAATATATTCTGGAATATTCGTACACCGTCTTCAGATGCGGCGTAACTTGATCTTTGTATGCGGCGCATGTACTTTAGCTGTCTTGGATCGTAACTGGTGAAATCTTGATAGTGATACGCCGTATGTTAGAAGTATATTGCGGCGTATCTGGAGTAGAACGAGCTTGATCTTCTTCTTTGACCAAAGTTTCATATGCGGCGCATGACAGAATTGCATGCGGCGCATTCTTCAAAGTCAGGCAATGGTCTTCGAATTCATCTAAGTATGATATTGCGTCGTATTTGTTGAGTGAGATACGGCACATCTTCTGGATTTCAGTAGACTTTTGACATCTTGCTTGTTTTGCTCCATAATTAGTCCAAAATCGCCAAGTTTCACATAATGCTTATTTTTACCTGAGAATTACTAAAGTAAACATTAATGTATCGATTCTCATATATAATATAATAAAAAAAGTCAAATAAATAGGATAAATGATGATAATAAAATGTACTTATTTGAGTTCATCAAATATCCCCCCACTTGAACTTTACTTGTCCCCAAGTAAACCTTAGAATTAATCATATGAAAATGTATCCTAAAAGATATTAGGATTTATTTTTATATTTAAGCACGTATTCGTTTTGTCATAATCACACAACCAAACACTTAACGAAGTAGAAACCAAAATAATTTTTAATGTAAAACAATTCTAAATCGTTTAGTTGCTTAGTCGTGACGAATATTCTATCATAGGCTTGGCAAGTATACGCATCTCCCCCACTAAAGCCAAGGAGTAACAAGTCTAAAGCGGTAAAAAAGGTTTGTTGGTTAAGGGTTGATCATCCTTTTTAATCTCTATCGATCTCATATTCCAGAAAAGGCAACAAAATTACAAATACATGATCGAATCCACGACCACAATACTTGCAATTGCTCAATTCCTTAACTCGAATGGGCTAAAGATAGGACCAAGTAATCTTCACCAATAATATTATATCAAAAAGGGCGACAAAATCATAAATACATAGCCGAATCCACGACTACGATACTTAAGATTGCTCAAATCCCTAATCTCAATAAATCAAAGGTTTGGATGAAGAATGATATAGGGTATGGATAATATTGGGGATACAAATTGGTGTAAAATGAAAAATAAACAAAACAGATAAATTAAAATCCTTAGTGTGGTTAATCACTTTCCCAACCATCCCATGAATAAGACTCATATCATTGAATAACTCACGCTTTAACACTTGAAACACACGCTTTAGGTAGACACGAATTATACTCAACAAAATCTCAATCAAAGAATAACCTTAGTTGGCGTTCCCATAACGGCCAACTCCCATTCAATCCATAAATATAATATACAACAACAAATAGTGGTGATATCTCCCACTTAATACAAAACTTTACATAAGTTGGTTAAAACAAACTTCCAACTTTTCCTTTTTCTTTTTCTTTTCTATTTTTTTTAATCAACATATATGTGTAAAATTTTGCAACTTTTCTATCACTATTTTTCCGGATAATTTTTCCATACTCTTCATACTTTCAGAAATAACTGTAATAGTGAAAGTAGCAAACACACGAAAAATAAACTAAAAGTTATACAATATTTCTTTCATACCAATTGCATTGTGCAATTTCCCGATCTAACCAAAGATAATGAATTACGCACGCGAACACAAGTAATGTAAGGAAACACACTTTGCCTAAAGCAATCAACCACGGATTTTAATCTACAGGGTAGGCTAAGGTGTAAGGGTGTATCGAAACATTATAACAAAGGTGTAAGAAACGAAAGGAATGGCTCTGAGGGTTTTTCTAGGGGTATCTTACTCTAAAAGTGAGAGTAAACAAAGGGTTTATACGGGGGTTAACTAACCAGTGTAGTTAGTTAATATCACATAACATATAAAGGCTATTTGGGTGTAATCCTAGAAATTTACCAATTTAGACAAGTCACTCCAATTATATAGATAATACTCATTATGGTGGTCTCGAATAGTATACAAGCCAAGTTCTAAAGTTTACAAGTCACCGGCACACTAAAGTTTTAATATTTTTGAAAGAATAGAGTTATGTGTGCGGTTATGTAATTTAGACTTTAAACAAAAACATGCTAAAAAAAATTTTAAATTTTGATATATTAAGCGCATTTTAAGCATATTTTGAAAAAGTTTAGGACAAGTAAGTGTTCTAATTCTCCATCCCCCACATTAAGTTAAACAACGTCCTCGTTGTTTGTGTCAAAGGTTAAAAACTGGAAAATAAAAGAATTAGAACAGAAAAACTCCCTTGAGATTTGCTCGGTATGATCCTCCATTATTCGTATAAGAGCAAAAATCAACTTTCTTGTGGATGAGAACGTTTAAGCTTCATAAATGATGTATCCACAAAAATGCAGGAATCTATAATACCATTTAGACTTTAACAAACCTGAGTTAAGAAGGTTCAAACTTGCATAATACATTAGTAGTTAGTAAAAATAAAACCTAAAAAAAAATTAAACTGTAAATCATCAGGTTAGTCGATACGCCGTATCTTATGGAAGAAGATACGCCGTATCGAGCCTGGAATAAATACGAATCAGAATAAAAGATGCGTCGCATCCTTAACCAGGGATGCGCCGCATTAAATAAACTGACAGAAAGTTTTAAAGTCAAAAATAAAAATGAAGAAAATGAAATAAGATATGACCAGTGCAGGTGATGTGTCGCGTCTTATGATGGAGATGCGCCGCATCTTCTGCAGGTCTGACAGACTCGACACAAAACAAAAAAGTAAAATTTTTTCCTTTGGGTTGTCTCCCGGTCAGCACTTGTCTTTATTCCAGAGTCTTCAAGTTAGACTCACGTTCAGCTCCTTATTTCGTTCTATTGATCCCCACATGTCCGTGCACGATGTAGTTGCGAATTACTTCGTCACAAACATATTCCGGCCCCAATTCAAGTACACCTTTGTAGAATCCTTTCATCTTTTGGTACGGATACTCGATCCCTTCCTCAGCGTCATTTTCATCTACAAAAAGAAATGGTGTAAATTTGTAACAAAATTTGTTAGGGGCATGTTTAAACCTTGGGTGAGCACGAGACATCATGTAAGTGATAACGTTGCTTCCACTTTGAAAGGTGATCTTTCCTTCAAATCTTTTAGCGTTAATTTCGACCTCCTTACAAAATGGTTTCCCAACGATCACGTCACCCATCTCAACATCACGATAAGTATCCATGTTTTCCACCACGGTGAAATCTGTAACAATAGTTAAATTCCTGACAAAAATAGGTACATTCATGAATATTCCAACTACGTTTTTCCCTCTATACTCAATTTTGTTTTTCATTATAGAATTATAGAAATCTTTTGACATTACATTAATTGGTAAAATAGGGAAAAAGTTGGCACTAACCTGTTTAAATCCTATCATGCAAAGAAATTGTAAATTATAAGCACAATCTACATGGATCTTTCTACCATAATCACAGAAACTAGGATATCCTTCAAATTCATCATAATTCTTAGTGTTGATCATATTGATTCTAGGTACATCCATAATTTCTCCTTCTTCAATTTCGGGTTCAAAATCCTCCATAAATTGATCATTGATTCCTATTGGTAAATTAAGATCATTTAATTCAATGTAGTCTCCACTATAGGTCTCAAGTGATTCATTATTTACCAAGGTTTCTCCCATAAGCCTAGCTTCTAGATCGAGGTCCATACGTTCTCTTAATCCTAGCACATAGACGCCTCTAATTATGCTCTTAGCAGGATTTTGGCACTTATAGACTAGTTTATTGTTCCCTACCTTTAATGAGATTTTTCTTTTAAACACATTAATCTTAGCATGGGCGGTAGACAAGAAAGGTCTTCCAAGGATTAAAGGAATCTTAACATCCTCGGGCATATCTAATATAACAAAGTCTACGGGGAAAACAAACTTCTTAATCTTAACTAGCACATTTTCAGCAACCCCTTCAGGTCGTTTTACCGTTTTATCAGCCAATTCAATAAGCAGCTTAGTTGGTGCTAATTTTCCTAGTCCTAGGGTAGTGAATGTCTTAAGGAGCATAACACTAACGCTAGCTCCTAAGTCAGCTAATGCATTATTGAAAGATATGTCATTAATTGAACAAGGTAAAGTAAAACTTCCTGGGTCCTTTTCTTTATGAGGCAAGGCACGTAAGTCGGTTGCAGAGCTCTCTTCTTTCATTGTAGCCTTGATCTCCTCTTCAATCTTTGCCTTCTCTTTGAGTAACCTCCTTAAACTGATTGAAGAATTAAAGAAAAATTCGGGCTTTGCAGCATCATTACCATTCATCAATCTTCTAGGAAAAGGTATGTTAGGCGTGACTTCTTCAGTAGTGCATATGGCCTTGACATGATCTCTTGGGTTAGTTTCAGTTGAGCTAGGTAAACTTCCGTAGTGATGCTTAAGCCATCATTTATTCTGAAAGTAAACTAACTTGTGCACGAGAGTAGTGAAACGATCAAAGTGAATATCAAAAATCAATTATATTTATTAAATTAAATGCGTCGTATTAACAAAAGCTAATGCGCCGTATTTTCGTTACGTTTCAAAATACAAGATTTTTGATTTAGTAGATGCGCCGTATCGATAAAGATTGATGCGTCGCTTCTGTTTAATAATTCGAAAAACTGTTTTTAATTTAAATAGAAAATACGCCGTATCTGATAAAACAGATGCGTCGTATGGCGTTAGCGTTTAGAAAAATTTCTTATTAAAAACAGAATACGCTGTATCTTGGGGAAAGATGCGTCGTACTCGAATTTATTAAACACGTTGTATTTTATAAAAATTAAACGCAATACGCCGTATCTGTGAAAACAGATCCGCCGTATCGTTTGTATCAGCACAATACAACGACAGCAGAATGCAGAAAAATACAGAAAAAAGAAAAACAAAATAAAAACAAACAAAAAGAAACAAAAATTACAGAAAACAAAAACACACAAAAACAGTAAATATGCAAATTATACAATGAATGCAATCTATCTAATATACAACAGGGTTAGTGGTTAGAATCTACAAAAAACTAAAAAGAAAAACCTAATTAAAATACTTAATCAAATTAACAGATAATAACAATTCACTCCCCGGCAGCGGCGCCAAAAACTTGATGCGCGTGATGTGTCGTTGCGGTTTAGCAGTATTAATGCCTACTCAAGTTTTAAATTTATATTTAGCCAACTTATCAATAACACACACACTTAACGAGCAGTGTACCCGGTCAGTATGAATATAATGGTAAGCAGAGTGTCGATCACTTAGAGTGAAACGTAGTATCAAGTTATTCTAATCAGTATTTTAATATCCTAAGTTAGTTATACAACCTAATCAAACGCAAGGGGGGTTCAGCCTGAGAGACTGACACAGTTTGGTTATAATTAAATAGAAAACTAAACTAATGAGCACGAATCAGCGATTAGCACACACGTACACAGATAGATACTCGAGACAATAAGAAGACCTGTCCTGATAATTAAATAGCTTGTCACTTATTTTATTGCTAGTTTTATATGAAGTGTATATAATTAAACCTTTCTCGTTGGCTCTAATCTTATAGGTGAGTAAACCCTTAATGATTACTTATGTCTATCCTACTTTTCAAGAGACGCTAGAATAAATAGGCGAGGAAGGGGCATGGCGACCCAAGCAAGACTCAGCTAGACACAGAGGTTATCAATGCACTAATAAAAGTCACCAAAGACATTAACATATAAACTTTAATTAATGGGAAAGCAATATTAAGGGGAGTGCATGATCTTCCGTAGTCACATGACACAAGCCCATCAATCCTGATGAATTAAAGCGTACTAAAACAATAAAACAAAACTACTTAATGAATTGAATACATGCAGGACCTTCTTACAGCTCTTGTATCTTTGTTTGATGTGTGTCTTGTGCTGCTTGGTCGTCTGAATTCGGCTCTAGGGTTATATCCAAGGTCTCTTAAATTCGTTTGACCTTGGGGTATTTATAGTTTCTGTCTGAGGGATCGATGCGGCGCATTGAGTTGATAGATGCGGCGCATTGACTTAACTTCGCGTGGGGTCCAAGATTAATATATTCTGGAATATTCGTACACCGTCTTCAGATGCGGCGTAACTTGATCTTTGTATGCGGCGCATGTACTTTAGCTGTCTTGGATCGTAACTGGTGAAATCTTGATAGTGATACGCCGTATGTTAGAAGTATATTGCGGCGTATCTGGAGTAGAACGAGCTTGATCTTCTTCTTTGACCAAAGTTTCATATGCGGCGCATGACAGAATTGCATGCGGCGCATTCTTCAAAGTCAGGCAATGGTCTTCGAATTCATATAAGTATGATATCACGTCGTATTTGTTGAGTGAGATACGGCGCATCTTCTGGATTTTAGTAGACTTTTGACATCTCGCTTGTTTTGCTCCATAATTAGTCCAAAATCGCCAAGTTTCACATAATGCTTATTTTTACCTGAGAATTACTAAAGTAAACATTAATGTATCGATTCTCATATATAATATAATAAAACAAGTCAAATAAATAGGATAAATGCTTATAATAAATGTACTTATTTGAGTTCATCAGTTTCCGTGAGACCAGAATAGTTTTGGTCATGTTTTGTCGTTTTTGATCAAACGAAGGTTCATGCTAAGGTCTATTTATTTATAACTACTGATTTGGTTTCACTAAACCTAGTCAAAGTCTAAAGAGACTTAATGGTTCACGTTTAAGAGGTTTGTCAAACACATGATGTGTTTTTCACATGACGAGGTATTGGTACAAGACTGTGATGTTGGGTTAAGAGGGTTTGACACACTTGTGATTGTGTGAACTGATTTCAAATGAATGGTGTGAACCTACATGTCGGTATTTGAGGATCTAAGAGATATGTGTACTGTATTGACTTACGAATGACAATGTAAGCGATGAGCTTAGCAATGTTTTTGCGGATGTTGTTTAGCATACTAAGAACTTCATCCTCGAAGTTATGTAGCTCTTCTCTATCAATGCAAGATGATCGCACGACGAGGCATGTGGTTTTCTCATGGAAGGTGTATTGTTATAACTAAAGGATGATGGAGATGTTGTTAGGAAAGCGGAAGCAACAATATGATTTGGAGAGAGGTATGTTGAAAGATATCCAAACACAAATTTCAAACCTCTAAAACTTAATCCTATTAGCTTTAAACACTATATGCAAGTGAAAGGATCCCATAAACATACTACTAATCTAAGTAGCAATAAAGAGATAACAATTATGCAAAATAAGCATAACAAATTAAGATAACAAATAATTTGTTATCAACCTATAAGACAAAGATGTTAAACAAAACATCATATTTGACTACTAGACTAAAAGTTACCACATAGCATCAAGACAAATAATCATAGCATGACATTGTTTAAGATACTACATTGTGAAATTGTTTTGAAGTTAGGCTTAGTCACTTAAGCATACTTACCCATTAATTAACACAATGATCTATGTGTAAAATAAAATGACTTCTAAATGTTCATCATACCAAAACCACTTTGATAAAGTGCACACATGGCAAACACATTGTGTGACAAAGAAGTGAGACTACAGATTCATGCAAACCATTATAACATTTAGGAAGCATACATCATTTAGACTATCCTACGAAAAAGCTCAATGAATGTCAACTAAAGACAAGAGCTATCTTGTATTAAAAATGACATATCGTGAGTTAACAAGAACCATGTTAATCTTGTGAAATATCATATAACAAGTATCATGCAAATCATTTTATCATGAAGCATATAGGCATGCAGACAAAACCTTTCCAAGGTTTACACATTTGACTATCAATCAAATAACGTCAAGACATTTAAACATATCAAACACATAACATGTAATCAACACATATATGTGTAATGCAAGAAATTCTAAAGAAAAAACATATTTACTCTTTGTTTGATTAATATTCCTAAGACAAGATAAAATATCATCTTAATACTTATTTTAGGCAAGTATAGGAATAAAGATTTTTCAAGTTGGAGAATGAATATGAGACTATTACTAGTGGTGCTCAATTCAGGCTGAACACAACCATTTTTACGGGTGATTCCACATACCCAACTTCTCTGCTGGAAGCAATTTAACCGTTAGGTTAAATTGAGTTTCTAGTGCAATAAATTCTCCAGTAGTCATTCTCATGTCTGAAAGATAGGAATTCCTATTTTTGCCTAACAAAGTATATAAAATATGATAGCTTACTAATTACTTGGCTTAATGTGACTCAATTATTTCTATTAGAACTAATGTGATGAAGATGTCATGTTATACGTAAATTTGACAAATATGTGTCAACAGATTTTAATCTTTGTGTTTGGGATCTAAGGTTGAATGATCTAAAGGTTGACATCTTTTATGTTGAGTGTTGTACAAGTGATTTGATCATCTAAGACCAAGAGATGTGTTTGAGAAGATGGACTATGTTAAGAACGTTCTCAAGAAAGTTCTTTGGAACAAGTATCTAAATAAAGTTACCAACTTTAATAGATCTTGTGTGTTCGCAAGATCTGAGCAAGGCTTGGTTATGACATACACTTGAAAGGAGATAGATACATAAAGTATCTTTCAACAAGTAAGATTATCATACTTATGAAAACAAGTATGACACGGTGAGGGGGAAGCTCTAGTTCATAGAACTTACAGATGTTTGTTTAAGATCATTTACCCAATGAGGTGTAATAAAATCTCTTGTAACACAACCGTTCATGTTGCAAGGAGAGAATGATAGGATATATATTATCCTTTTAACAAGATGAAAACTAAACGCATGATTTCTTAAGCATAATGTTTTCCTAAACATCATCTTTTCCTAAAAGAAGATATTAAGCCTAAGTGTTTGGATAGATCTATCCTAAATAAACTTGTTTTTCAATATTATGATAACTAGATGATGATAAGATAAACTCACTTGAGTTTCTTATGTATACATCTCACAATTCATTGTTACTTGGGGTGCATGAGGTTGTATTTGAGATTTTGTATTTTAACATATGTTGTTAAAATGTTGATTTAAGGTTTAATGAAACTTATGCAGAGGTTTGATTACAAAGTATTACCAATACTTTGATGACTTGTGAAAGTTGTACTACTTAAACCTAGTGGACAATGATAAACATTGAATGTGAACATCATACTCATTTGAAGGTTCTAATCCTATAGGTGGTAAACTATGGTTGAATATGTTTAACGCATACTTGATTTGATATGAGTGTTTGGACTAAGGGCTTTTTAAGAAATGCACTCAATGATGTTAAATATCGTGGTGTTGTAGGGGTTTGTTCAATTATGGATGTTGAAGACAACAAGGATAAAGACTAACTCTTATGATCCATTGGTTGGTATAACTAGTGGTTGATTGTTTCGGATATGACTTTTAATAACTACAATCGTAAGTCAAATTTACTTGAATATTTTGGATGAAATACTTAAGTTGTCACTCCTACTTTGTTGAGATAAGACTTGATAATATACCTATAACCTAAGTGTGAGTTATGACTCAATGTAAATCTTAATCGTCTTGAAGAATGACATGTTAACCAAGTAAGGCAATATATGTGGAGACTGGACAATATCCACAGTCATGAGTTGGGTTTGTAATCTATGATATATTTGCAAACAGTGAGTCTGGATTAGTTTGGAAGTTGTCAATTTACAAATCAAGCTAGTGAATGAGTAAAGGACGGGAGGATGCAGTGAATGTATGTAATGATCACAAATACTCAGTGGTTTACCGAAAAGGTACCTTGGAGCATTTTCATGAAATTTGAAACTGTGATTAGATATGATTATCCTATTTTGTGTATGGTGAGATGTCCTAATCCTAATTCGAGTGAACATCAGTGATAAGAATCCTAAGAACTAGAATCAATAATCTAAGGATTGGGATTAGTCGGGAATTTTAAAAAAGTTACTATTGAGACTGACGGATCCAATCGACAACAAGTGCGGATCCCATATTTGGGTTTCGCAGAATCCGCAGGGTGAGGAATGGCGGAGCCAAAGTGTACAACAGGCGGAACCAAAATTTGGGATCCGTCATATCCGCCATGTGGAAGTCCTAATTCTTAACAGAGAAATATGCATATTTTTCGTTACCCGCTCAAATCCCGGAAATTCTCCTAAAGCATATGTAACTACTAACATGTGATAGAGTAAAACTAAAAACACATATTCTAACACACGTTTGCACATAGATCAATTTGATGATAGTAACTTACCATAAATGGATGTTAAGCCAAACAATGGCTTAAAAATGAAAACTTGATAACATCAAAGTGTTATCGTTCAGCATGACATGGTTAGTTCATATGATCATTCAAAGATAAGTTTCTATCCTATGACAAGATAAATACATCCAACATCATTGTTGAAAGCAATTATACCAAACACCTTTTTCAAAGATACAGTTAGATAAACTCTTAAGGTAGTGACATATTTCAATGTTTGAACCATTAGGTGAGATCATTTGCTAATTAACAATTTTCAAGATACTTAACTAGTTTTACTTAGATCATATTCCTAAGTAAGTTATGCAAAGATTTCACATAACATATGCAAACAAAAATATCCAAGTCTATAAGTGAAACAAACACAGTTTATCAATTTATTGCACAATATCTAGCAAATGTTTTTTTATGCATAAAACAAGCAATTGATAAACAATAAAATAATTGTCATGGCAAAACACTTATATATTTTGTAACACCCCAAAAATCGTAATGAAGCAGCGGAAGTCTAATTTGGGGTATTACATCTTAGATCGTAGTCATAATTATAGAAAACGACTCGAAAGAGACGTTTTGTGAAAATTTGTTATCATTCATCAAATTAAAATCAGAGTTGTCAACAACAGAATCATAATATTTAAAAGTACAAAATGAAAATGTTTAAGATGAATGAAAACATTTGTTTTTGGACATCGTCCAAAGGGGCCCCAGTTCCACTCCGTGCCATTAGCTTCTTTAAATACCTGAGATAAAACATGCTTAAAACGTCAACACAAAGGTTGAGTGAATCCATAGTGTTTAATTTGTACTAGTTTGAACACAAGTCAGATAGTAGTAAAAACAATGATATTGAAGTGTGATATAAATATTGCCCTAAGCCTCATGACACGCAAACCTTAACATCGGGTGTAATAATAAATGATATAAATAGCCCACATCATAGCAATGATGTAGGTGATAATGCCCTCGTCGTAGGAGTTTGCCAAACTCTTGATAATTCGAATAAAGTGCACTTGGTTACCATTCCAGGCTAACTTCAAGTGGGTCGTCAACTTCCAATAGATCTATTCACTGAATTCGCGTTCACTCGCAAGTGATTAATGGTTCATGATATAAGGGACTTTTTGGCAGGGTGGTAACTTAGGCAATATTAACTTAGCAATATCAATCAGGATAGCATACAAAAATATTTGTGTTCAGATTTATAGCATGTATCTCCCCACGGGATTTGAAAACATAGTAAAAGTGGGACTATGAACTCACCTTGATAGTAGTAGAAATCTGTGATGCAATGAAATCAAATGGTGTGCAGTAACTTCAACGCGTGACCTAGATTAGTATGGCATGATTTAGTTTGCATTTTTGATTTAAGATTCGATGAACGTAAAATAGTATATATATTTTCAAAACGATCATGACATTGTTGCACGTGTTAATTATTTATGTTATGGCGTAATTATTATTGTCGTATAACAATTTTTAGTATTTCGGTTAGTCGTTTTTGTCAAAATTTGTAATAGTTAATACCCGACATATTGCTAGGTCGGGTTTTATTAAGTGACATCAATAAACAAAAATAATACATTCACTTATTTATTTATAATTCAAACGCACCCTTTAGTTTTTATAATGAAATTCGTACGGGCTGTGGCCCAACTCAAGCAACCCCAATCCCTTGTGGGCTTTGGCTCGGTTCTAAGCTCAAACAATTTCCCCCTTTTATTTATTTGCTGGGCTTCGGCCCAGCGTTCAATCTAAACCCAATTTACTTTCGATTATGCAGATTTGATTTTAAGATTGGTGAAGTTGTGGTTTGCCTGGTATTTTAGTTGGAACCCAAAAGCTTATATAGCCAAGTGCTAAATAACTTAGGCTGTCTCGAATGAGATTTTTGGCGAGGGATCGTATGCTACTAAGGTCGAAGCTAAGGTCTCGCTAGTTGTGATTCTAACCTCATGATGCCATTCGACGCCCGTATAATCTGACAACTCTAAGTCTTTTAAATCCTCAATGGTTAAACTAATCCGAAACCAAAACTAACTAACCCGTGACTTTAAAAGTCAAGGCTCCCTATTCGACCCATTTTAGTTCAAAACTACGTTTGACCATTAATCTTTCACAGCCTCCTAATCAATCGATTTTTATATCAAGAACCAATATAATCCTACTCTTAAATTTCAAAACTGGATACGATTAGTGCAACATAAATCATGACCACATTCGACTACCCCACATCAAATCATACGCAACTTAATCAACACACTTATGTTTATCAATTACCACAAATGTTCTAATTTACTTATATATAATATCCTAATCCTCCAACTTATGTAACCCGAATGAAAGTAGAAAAATATATATATAATAAATTTCAAGAACAAAAATAAACCTGAAGTTGTAGAGTTCTAATCAGACCCAAAACCAAAGCTCCAAACCCGAAATCCTAGCTTCCGAAATCGACCCACCACGGCTTCCTTATCCGAATCACAGCTTGACCCAAACCTTTGAGAACTTCTCAATTTCTTTGGTGTGTTGTTTGTTTGTGTGATTCGAATAACCCATGGAGGTACAAATTTATAGAAGATCATGGAGTTAAGCTCCATAACTCTTTCGGATTGTTGGAGAACTCAACTACCCTAATTGGTGTGATATCACTATACTTATGCCCCTATTTCTTAGGTAATCCCGTGAACAAGAATGGGACAAAGGATTTTTGGTCAACCCTAATTAAATTGTGATGGGAATGGTTCGGTTTTGGGTTTTCGAGGGAAGTAGCAAGCGACAAGATAAAAGGGAATGGTGTTTTTGAAGACAGTGGGTTTGCCAAAATTATGTTAAGGGTAGAAGATGGAGGTGAAAAGGGGATGGTATCTATGGTTGGAATTAGGTCTTCGACAAAAGGAGGAAAGAAGGGGGTAGCAGCATTTTGTGTATCGACAAATAGAAGAAAAGGATTATATATATATATATGGTAGTAGTATATAAAGTTCTTTAAAGAAAATGTAGTTAGTGTAGTTAGTGGGTTTTAATATTTTGGTAGAGTATACTTTGCATTTTAAATATTCGAGTCCCGTTAGTCGGTGTCGGATCAGGCTCTGTTTAAATATCTCCAGCTCGAGAGTTCATATCTTTAGAGTCGTCAATTATTATTTGAGTTTACTTCCGAGTTCGTAATTATTTTTATGGTTCGTTCTGCACGTTCTTCGTTTGATTTATTTACTCATGCCATACTATCACGGTGTCGGTACATGTGCAGTTCCAGTGAAAATGGAACGTGAGTTTGTCACAGGGTTCGTTTTGTAATCTCACTAGTTATTTCTCAGAAAAGAATACATATATAGCAATATTTCGAATGCAAATGTGAATAAAATAACTTGATCAAAATTCATAATCAATTGCTTTGGGTTTACAGAAAATTAATAATTTGAAATTTTCGGGTTATTACAGTACCTACTCCTAATTCTAAATTCCGTCCTGGAATTCTTAGTCCGTGGTAGTGGTTGGTGTTGACTCGGGAAAGAGGTGTGGATATTTAGCACGAATTCGATCTTCACGTTCCCACGTGAACTCTGGTCCTCTATTTGAGTTCCATCAAACCTTGACGATGGGAATGCGGCTTTGTTTTAGTTGTTTCACATCTCGGTCCATAATTTCTACTGGTTCTTCTATAAAGTTAAGCTTCTCGTCAAGCCGAAGTTCTTTGAATGGAATGATAAGGGTTTCATCTGATAAACACTTCTTCAGGTTTGATACGTGAAAGGTATTGTGTACTCTACTGAGTTCCACCGGGAGTTCGAGTTTATATGCCACTGGACCAACCCTTTCTAGGATCTTGAATGGTCCGACATATCTGGGGTTCAACTTACCACGCTTCCCAAACCTAATCATTCCTTTCCAAGGAGATACCTTCAACATGACTCTGTCTCCCACTTGAAACTCCATAGGTTTTCTTCTCACATCGGCATAACTTTTCTGTCTGTCCCGGGCGGCTTGTAAGCGTTGTTTGATTTGGACAATCTTTTCGGTGGTTTCGTGAATGAGTTCGGGCCCGGTGATTTGTGCATCTCCAACTTCGGTCCAACAGATGGGTGAACGACATTTCCTACCATAAAGTGCTTCGAATAGAGCAGCTTTAATGCTAGCGTGATAACTATTGTTGTATGAAAACTCTACTAACGGTAAGTGTTTATCCCATCCTTTTCCAAAGTCGATCACACATGCTCGCAGCATGTCTTCCAAGGTTTGGATAGTTCTCTCACTCTGACCATCAGTCTGCGGGTGGTAGGCGGTACTCATATCTAACTGTGTATTCAAAGCCTTCTGCAACGACCGCCAAAAGTTTGACGTAAAACGACTATCTCGGTCGGAGATGATGGAAACCGGTACTCCATGTCGGGAGACTATTTCCTTCAAATATAATCGCGCAAGGGTATCCATACTGTCGGTTTCTTTGATTGCGAGGAAGTGTGCAGATTTAGTGAGACAATCAACAATGACCCAAATGGTGTCAAGTCCACCCGAGGTTTTAGGTAGCTTCGTGATGAAGTCCATTGTAATCCTTTCCCATTTCCATGTTGGGATCTCTGGTTGTGTTAACATTCCGGACGGTCATTGGTGTTCTGCTTTTACTCTAGCACATGTCAAACATTTTCCGACATACATAGCGATGTCGGCCTTCATGTTTGGCCACCAATACAACTTCTTGAGATCCTGATACATCTTATTAGCCCCCGGGTGAATGGAATATTTCGACTTATGGGATTCGTGCATGATAAGATCACGCAGTCCTCCGTAAAGTGGGATCCATGCTCTGTCGCCGAAACACAACGTCCCATCTTGTTTTCTCACAAAACCGTTCTCAATTTCCGGCATTCTATGAATCTTCTCATTCGGTCGGTTCTCTTCCTCCAGGGCTCCGGCCTGAGCTTCTAAAATTTTGGCTGGGAGTGGTGACCTAACTGTAATTCCCAAAGATCGAACTCTAAGGGGTTTGATTCGTTTCTTTCGACTTAAGGCATCACCCACTACGTTTGCCTTTCCGGGATGATAACGAATCTCACAATCATAATCACTGAGTAACTCCAACCATCGGCGTTGTCGCATGTTCAGCTCTTTCTGATCTAGTATGTGTTGAAGGCTCTTGTGATCTGTAAACACCTTGCACTTGGTGCCATATAAATAGTGTCTCCACATTTTAAGAGCGAACACTACTGCCCCTAACTCAAGATCGTGGGTCGTGTAGTTCTTTTCGTGGGTTTTGAGCTGTCGGGAAGCATATGCGATAACCTTACTCCTTTGCATCAATACGGCTCCCAAGCCTTGGCACGATGCATCGCAATACACCTCGAAGTCTTCACTTTCTTCGGGTAGTGCTAAGATCGGAGCTTCGCAAAGCTTTTGTTTCAACAGTTGGAATGACGTCTCTTGCTCCTCTCCCCAGTCAAACTTCTTCTTCTTTTGTGTCAATTCCGTCAAAGGTTTGGCGATCTTAGAGAAACCCTCGATGAATCTCCGGTAGTACCCAGCAAGACCTAAAAATTGACGTATCTCTGTGGGGTTTGTTGGAGATGCCCAATTTTTAACAGCTTCGATTTTTGCGGGGTCCACGTGAATACCTTTGCTGTCGATGACATGCCCCAGAAATTGCACTTTCTCAATCCAAAAATCACACTTGGAAAATTTGGCATACAGTTTCTCTCCTTTGAGCAGTCCTAGGATAGTTCTCAAATGCTCCGCATGTTCTTCCTTGCTACGGGAGTAGATGAGGATGTCATCTATGAACACAATTACGAACTTGTCCAAATATGGCTTGCACACTCGGTTCATTAGGTCCATGAACACAGCTGGTGCGTTCGTCAGTCCAAATGGCATTACTTGGAACTCGTAGTGCCCGTATCGTGTACGAAACGCGGTCTTCGGTATATCTTTTTCCTTAACTCTCAGCTGATGGTACCCTGACCTTAAATCAATCTTCGAGTATACACTCGATCCTTGCAGTTGGTCGTACAGGTCGTCGATTCTAGGCAGTGGATATCGGTTCTTTACAGTAAGCTTGTTCAATTCGCGGTAATCGATGCACATCCGGAAGGATCCATCCTTCTTCTTGACAAACAGCACCGGGGCTCCCCATGGCGAAGAACTCGGGCGTATGAATCCTTTATCTGACAATTCCTGCAATTGCTCAGACAACTCTTTCATTTCGGATGGTGCCAACCTATATGGTGCTCGTGCCACTGGTGCTGCTCTTGGCACTAGCTCGATCTGAAATTCTACTTGTCGAGTTGGCGGGAGGCCAGGCAAGTCTTCGGGGAATACTTCGGGAAATTCTCTAACTATTGGCACATCTTCTAGTCGCTTCTCCTTCGACTTCGTCTCGGTTACTTGTGCCAGAAATGCAAGACATCCTCGTTCGATATACTTCATCATTTTGCAGCATGATATGATACTTAGTCGAGTCTTACTCCGTCTGCCGCGGACAACTAAAGTTTCTCCTTCACATGGGATGTGAACAACTTTCTCGTCGCATATAATTCTAGCGTGGTTCTTGGATAACCAATCCATGCCGATAACTACGTCGAAACTACCAAGCTGGATGGGCATGAGGTCTATGTCAAATGGTTGGTTTAGTAGAAGTAGGGTGCAGTTTCGGATTACGGTGTTAGTTTTTACTAGTTTGCCGTCAGCTAGTTCTATTTCGTAGGTGGTGCTCAATTTAGTCGGTGTAATGTCCAGTAGAGATGCAAATGAAGAAGATACAAAACTTTTGTCGGCTCCAGAATCAAATAAAACTTTAGCAGGGTGGTTATTAAGGGAAAACGTACCCGTCACGACATCGGGATCTTGTTCGACATTTCCATCACCTAACACATATGCTCTCCCGCGAGCATTGTTGACGGGGTTGGCAACCTGATTCGGACACTGGTTCTTGTAGTGTCCCTTCTTATCACATCCATGGCACACTATGGCCACTGGTTGTAGGTTGGCTCCTGTGGCCTTGCAGTCTTTGGTCTTGTGGCCGGTTCTCTGACACTTTCCACATTTAGCGAAACAGGGTCCTTGATGGTGCATCTTACATCGGTTGCACATGGGAGCGGGTCCAGCATAGCCCCCAGTTCCAGTAGGTGTGGCCACGTAAGCCCTGGCAGCTTCCTGCCGGCGATTCTGTTGGTTGTGGTGGTGGTTCCGATTTTGCTGGTAGCTTTGTGTGTTGTTGCGGTTGTGGTTTTGATTATGATGAGAGTTGTTGTTGCTGTGATTGTTTCTACGATCATCAAATTTCCTTTTGTGATCGTTGCTTCCCTGAGCTTGATTACGCCTGATTTCCCTTTCTAGTAACTTCTGAGCAGTCTCCATGGCTTCCTCCAGTGTTTGTGGTTTGGACACTGTGACGTCTCCTTCTATGCTTCTGGGTAATCCTTCAACATACCTTTCCAGTGTCTTTTCAAAATCCGGTACCTTGGTTGGGCATAGTATAGAGAGCTCTTGGAATCTCCTATCATAAGCCCTAAGATCATATCCTTTTACTACCAAGCGGTCGAACTCCTCTTCCATCTTTCGAATTTCAGTGCGAGGACAATACTTTTTCAACATCTTCTATTTAAACTCAGCCCAAGGAAGTTGGTAAGCTCTATCATTACCTATTTTATGAGCAGTGGCGTTCCACCACGACAGTGCATCATCTGTTAGTGTGCCAGTAGCAAAGGCGACTTTGTCGCTTTCGGCACAACCACTTCTTGTAAAGACAGTTTCTGAACGCTCAAACCATCGAGCTAACTCTGTCACTCCTTCAGTACCCTTAAAGGTTGGCGGTTTGCAACTCATAAACTCCTTGTACGTGCACTTGCGGGTTGCAACTGGCTCGTTCTTGGCAGTGGGCCTTGTTGCACTGCCGGTAGGAGTCGTGGCTGCAGCTTGAGCTATCAATGCAGCGGTCACGCTTTCCGTGATCAATTGGCGGATCTCTTCCGGAGTCATGATCGATCCGGCGACTGCTTCCGTAGTTCTGTTGCGGGTAGCCATGTTCTAACAATGACACAAGAACATATATTTAGGTCTTACGGTTAATATAATCAAGTAAGGTGTCATAATTGTCCTCATAATAGTAGCATACAACATCCTTACAAACAAAGTTATCATAATTAATCATCACGACATGTCTGAATACAATCACAACACACATGGAATAATATGGTAACGTACAAGAGAAAATTACAACACATGAATGAAGAAAGCAACCATAACATAGATCAATATTGATACATAGTAATCATAACTAACCATGAGTTTTAATAATTTGATACATTGTTTCCAAAAGAACAATACAATACAGATTATTAATGCCACGCAGGGCAAGTTACGGTGTCACTACTACAACAATACGTGGCTAATCTACGAAGTGCCGATGCATCTCCAGGTCCATGCTGCAATCCTCTAACAGTCTCAGTCAACTCCTCCATCTTCTGGTCTCTGACTCTCTCTCTAGCCTGTAACTCTCCAACCGCTCCTCCGAGAGCATGGATAGTACTGTCAGCTACTGCCAATCTCTTCGTCTGATGCTCGATCATCTGCTGCTGTATCGCTACAATCTCTCTCAGCTGCTGTGCCTCATGACTCTGTGCATCTAGTCTCTGACCAAACTCAGTAACAATCTCTCTAATCTCCTCTAGCTCGGTACCAAATAGATCGAACACCTCCTCCATAGCAATCCTCCCGACCACGAGGTTCTCGACCTCCTCCTGTATGTTCTCGACTCGCTCGAGAGATATATCATCGATCAAACTCTGCAACTCATCAAGACGATCCTCATGTCGGGCCAGTCTGGCGGCCAGCAGTGGGATGGTGTGGTGGATAGGCTTTCCTGTGACTGGGAGGACAGCTGATGAACACTCCCCCAGCTCCGAAGCTCTAGGGGCTCCCTCCTGAAGTCTCCAATGACGAATGCACTCCAACAGAAATGACCATCTACGGGCATCGACTCTCCTGTGTGGTCTAGGGTAAGCTGCTGCCTCAGTAGCAATCTGAACGTAGGGGTCTGATGGTGATGGACTCATGGGATGTGCTCTCTCAGAAGAGGGTAGAGGAACACTCTGAGCCCGAATAGGTGAGGCAGTAGGAGATGACAGGGGAACAGTGGTGGTCTGGGTATAAAACACGGTAGGGGGTGGCATAGGTGATGGTGCATCCTCTGGCGAGGGTGGTGGAGTCGGGAGCATATAAGAGTGGGGCTGTGGCACTGATGGAGATGGCTCAGGAGAACTGGGTAGTGGTGTAGCTACGAGAGCTGGTGGTGGTGGTACTAGGGCTGGTGGGGTACGTACTCGTTTCCGAGCAGTGTGAATATAGGTGAAACTATTAGGGCCGTACTTGTATCTCTTCCCAAAAGGAGCTGGCTCATAAGGCTGGAGGACTCTAACTCGCTTGCGCCGGCGAACCGGTGCAGGCGGGGGTGGTGGTGGAACAGATGCAGTCGAATCAGATGAATCTGAGTCAGAGGACTCATCATCAGCCTCTAATCCTGAGGAGTAGTGATCATGGGTAAGAACTCGGCGTAGTGATGGCTCAGGGTGATCATCAGCAGCTAAGAACTGCTGGGACTCATAGTACTGGTCAAGGGTTAAAGGACCATAAGCAAGTGAAGATGAAAGTGGGATAGTAGGTGTGATGACCGGTGTGGAAGCGACTTCACCCTCCTCAAAGGGCTCCGTCTCTCCAGACACATCTCCAGATGGGACAACAGATGGAATAGTGGGTACAACAGGTAAAGTGCTATCAGTGTCATAGTCGGATAAAATGATAGTGGGGACAGAGGGTGATGCCGGTAGTGCGTCATCACTGTCAGAAAGTATGATGATGGGAGGTGACATGGTACTGTAATATCCCAATAATAATAAGTGTAAGTCATTAATAATATAAACACGAATTAGTCATAATAACATATAAAACTAATTCGTTAGGTATGCATAATCTGCCAAGCAAATCTCAATGCAAATATAATAACATATGTAGATGATAAATTTTTATTCGTTATGCATAATCTGCCAAGCAAATCTCAATGCAAAAGTGTAGCAAAATGTTGGCACGGAGGGCATAGGGTGGTAAGGTTTAAAATGGTCCTTTTAGAAATCGCGGTTATAGTCCAATGTTTTTGAAAAGCATTTGGTTCTCTATAACCTTGGCTCTGATACCAATCTGTAACACCCCAAAAATCGTAATGAAGCAGCGGAAGTCTAATTTGGGGTATTACATCTTAGATCGTAGTCATAATTATAGAAAACGACTCGAAAGAGACGTTTTGTGAAAATTTGTTATCATTCATCAAATTAAAATCAGAGTTGTCAACAACAGAATCATAATATTTAAAAGTACAAAATGAAAATGTTTAAGATGAATGAAAACATTTGTTTTTGGACATCGTCCAAAGGGGGCCCAGTTCCACTCCGTGCCATTAGCTTCTTTAAATACCTGAGATAAAACATGCTTAAAACGTCAACACAAAGGTTGAGTGAATCCATAGTGTTTAATTTGTACTAGTTTGAACACAAGTCAGATAGTAGTAAAAACAATGATATTGAAGTGTGATATAAATATTGCCCTAAGCCTCATGACACACAAACCTTAACATCGGGTGTAATAATAAATGATATAAATAGCCCACATCATAGCAACGATGTAGGTGATAATGCCCTCGTCGTAGGAGTTTGCCAAACTCTTGATAATTCGAATAAAGTACACTTGGTTACCATTCCAGGCTAACTTCAAGTGGGTCGTCAACTTCCAATAGATCTATTCACTGAATTCGCGTTCACTCGCAAGTGATTAATGGTTCATGATATAAGGGACTTTTTGGCAGGGTGGTAACTTAGGCATTATTAACTTAGCAATATCAATCAGGATAGCATACAAAAATATTTGTGTTCAGATTTATAGCATGTATCTCCCCACGGGATTTGAAAACATAGTAAAAGTGGGACTATGAACTCACCTTGATAGTAGTAGAAATATGTGATGCAATGAAATCAAATGGTGTGCAGTAACTTCAACGCGTGACCTAGATTAGTATGGCATGATTTAGTTTGCATTTTTGATTTAAGATTCGATGAACGTAAAATAGTATATATATTTTCAAAACGATCATGACATTGTTGCACGTGTTAATTATTTATGTTATGGCGTAATTATTATTGTCGTATAACAATTTTTAGTATTTCGGTTAGTCGTTTTTGTCAAAATTTGTAATAGTTAATACCCGACATATTGCTAGTTCGGGTTTTATTAAGTGACATCAATAAACAAAAATAATACATTCACTTATTTATTTATAATTCAAACGCACCCTTTAGTTTTTATAATGAAATTCGTACGGGCTGTGGCCCAACACAAGCAACCCCAATCCCTTGTGGGCTTTGGCTCGGTTCTAAGCTCAAACAATTTCCCCCTTTTATTTATTTGCTGGGCTTCGGCCCAGCGTTCAATCTAAACCCAATTTACTTTCGATTATGCAGATTTGCTTTTAAGATTGGTGAAGTTGTGGTTTGCCTGGTATTTTAGTTGGAACCCAAAAGCTTATATAGCCAAGTGCTAAATAACTTAGGCTGTCTCGAATGAGATTTTTGGCGAGGGATCGTATGCTACTAAGGTCGAAGCTAAGGTCTCGCTAGTTGTGATTCTAACCTCATGATGCCATTCGACGCCCGTATAATCCGACTACTCTAAGTCTTTTAAATCCTCAATGGTTAAACTAATCCGAAACCAAAACAAACTAACCCGTGACTTTAAAATTCAAGGCTCCCTATTCGACCCATTTTAGTTCAAAACTACGTTTGACCATTAATCTTTCACAGCCTCCTAATCAATCGATTTTTATATCAAGAACCAATATAATCCTACTATTAAATTTCAAAACTGGAGACGATTAGTGCAACTTAAATCATGACCACATTCGACTAACCCACATCAAATCATACGCAACTTAATCAACACACTTATGTTTATCAATTACCATAAATGTTCTAATTTACTTATATATAATATCCTAATCCTTTAACTTATGTAACCCGAATGAAAGTAGAAAAATATATATATAATAAATTTCAAGAACAAAAATAAACCTGAAGTTGTAGAGTTCTAATCAGACCCGAAACCAAAGCTCCAAACCCGAAATCCTAGCTTCCGAAATCGACCCACCACGGCTTCCTTATCCGAATCACAGCTTGACCCAAACCTTTGAGAACTTCTCAATTTCTTTGGTGTGTTGTTTGTTTGTGTGATTCGAATAACCAATGGAGGTACGAATTTATAGAAGATCATGGAGTTAAGCTCCATAACTCTTTCGGATTGTTGGAGAACTCAACTACCCTAATTGGTGTGATATCACTATACTTATGCCCCTATTTCTTAGGTAATCCCGTGAACAAGAATGGGACAAAGGATTTTTGGTCAACCCTAATTAAATTGTGATGGGGATGGTTCGGTTTTGGGTTTTCGAGGGAAGTAGCAAGCGACAAGATAAAAGGGAATGGTGTTTTTGAAGACAGTGGGTTTGCCGAAATTATGTTAAGGGTAGAAGATGGAGGTGAAAAGGGGATGGTATCTATGGTTGGAATTAGGTCTTCGACAAAAGGAGGAAAGAAGGGGGTAGCAGCATTTTGTGTATCGACAAATAGAAGAAAAGGATTATATATATATATATATATATATATATATATATATATATATATATATATATATATATATATATATATATATATATATATATATATATATCTACATATTATATATAACAGGATGCGTACGACGTCATCAAATGCATGATTGATGAATAAGCGCTTGATTGATGAGTAATCATGCTCTTATTCCACCTAAGCAGTCCACCTAAGCAAGATTTGACCGAATAAAATTCGTGTGTTGACTTTTAATTCGGAAATTTTAAAAAAGTCTCTAAAGATTCGAACTTGGGTTGTTTACATGTCTTAAGTATATATCAATGTTACCATTAGACCAAATTATTTTTTGTGTTATAGCTACCAAAAAAAATAACTATAATCTTCCTTTTTGATGACCATGCGGAATATTTGGAAAGATATATGTATTTTCTAAACATGTATCCCGTTATATTTTTCAAAATATGTTTAATTTGTAGAAGATATGATTTTAAAGATAAGTTTACAATGTATTTTGTATAAATATTTTATTCCTATATTTAAGATCATATAGCTACTTTTACACCATATGTGGATGAAAATATAACGTTTCTTCTCAAGCCAAAAGCATTTGCACAACGATTTCAGAAGGTGTGTTTTTTATATATACTTTAATCAATGTGTTGATGTAATTTAATGGTTGCATGTACAGTCGTAATTTTTATGTAGTTTTTGTATAATTAATCTAATGTTTACATAGACCATCATTTATTAACAAATAATCTATTCGTATGGTTGTTGCATTGTTAATGATATTGTTGTTGAAGCCATGTAATGTTTTGTTGCATAAACATGCATAAACAGTATCAAGTATATCGAGCAGTACTAATAGATTGTGGCAGTGCCAACACGTGTAAAATAAATACACATAAGCGGTATCAAGTATGTTACAGTCGTAAATATAACAAACATCTATTTGTAAGTTGTTATATTCTTATTGATGTTGTTGTTGAAGCAATCTAATGCACAGAAACATTGCTATTCAGACGAAACACTTGCTTTCAGAATGTATGTTTTGTTACATATAATTTAACCATTGGGTTGTTTTAATTTTTATGTAGTTGTTGTATAACTAATGTAATGTTTACATAGACCATCATTTATTAACAAATAATCTATTCGTATTGTTGTTGTATTGTTAATGATATTGTTGTTGAAGCCATGTAATGTTTTGTTGCAGAAACACGCATAAACAGTATCAAGTATATCGAGCAGTACTAATAGATTGTGGCAGTGCCAACATGTGTAAAATAAATACACATAAGCGGTATCAAGTATGTCTAGCAGTACCAATATAGTATAGCAGTACTAACCATATAGTATAGTATAGCAGTAATATTTTTAATGTCTATGTTTATGTTTGTATAATATGTAAACGTCCACATACCGTGAATGTGTTTTCATGCGTTGTGCATTAATCTTAGTATTTTTACTATCCATGTTTATGTTTCTATGATAGGTAAACCTCCACAGACGGTAAACGTGGTTGAAAGTACATGAGGTATTTAGTTGAAAGTTCATGAGGTATTTTGTTGTTATATAGTTTTTAATACATCATGTATTAATTTGGTTTATTTTACCATGTATCATTATGGTTTCCATGTGTCTCTTTAATAAATATATGAAAAACCCTGGCCCAACAAAACGAGCCCAGTAATGACTATTCCGAATTAATGATGAGCTATATAATTGAAATTATACAATGATGATCTATATGTAAAATAACTCTTCCGATGGATTCATCAAACCCTAAAATATCTCAAGATAAAAAATCACATGCGCCTCGCACTGATTCAAAGTGCGAAGAGCAAACGGTTCGTGGAAAAAAACATGTGACAGAACCAAGCATTGACGATGGGGTACATGATCGGCGCAGTAAAGGTCCAAATACCAAGGTGGACGATGCATTGAGGTTTCTTACGTCGGTTTTTGAAGAAGGTGGATCTTCTCAAAGTAATAAAGGTATTGTATATAATGCTTATAATATATTCTAAATAGATTTATGTTTTCATGTTAAGCTTATTAGCCCATTTTTTGTTTTTTTGTTTTTTTTTTATTAGATGAGCTACCTGAGTCTATTTTCCTTGATTGGCTTAAATTGAACGTTGGAGATCCTCAAGAGTCTTTACAAGTTCTCAATGCGGTTCAATCAAAGGTCCTAAAGGCGGAAACTATGATCAACGAATTACGTGGGATGGGCCATGAACTAACTGATGACTATTTTGTGGATTTAAACTTCTTTAGTGATGAAGATTGAAATTTTATCATCTTATTAGTAATCGTTGTTCACAGCCAAATTCAATTGTAGTTCAAATAACGCATTACTTTCATTGATGTTTAACGATTTGAATGTTTTTTAGTTAATCGAATTTCTTCAGCAGTTTCATACATCGTTTTTAATTTTTATTAGATGCAAATAATTTTTTACTCTAAATACATAATATGCGTAAATCATGACGGGATATAATCTTATATTTAAATAGGATAATATGCATGGTAATATACGGTAATTGATAAACATGGTATATAGGATATTGGTCAAATTTAAAATATACTTCTCATAGCTTATACAACCTTTACGCCTTTTAAATATACAATCTTATATTTAAATAGGATAATATGCATGCTAAATATATGGTAATTGATAAACATGGTATACAGGATATTGGTTAAATTTAAAATATACTCATCATAGCTTATACACCCTTTCCGCACCTATAAATGCTGGATCGAATTCGAAAGCAATCAAACAATTACAATTCTTTTTTACTTTAGGTTAACAATAATAGTTTCCAATGGGTCGTTTGTTTTTTTCTTCATCAAATCCGCCAAACAAACGTCCGAGAAGCGTTTCCCCAACAAAGGAGATTTCATCAGATCCAAAAACAGACGCAGCGGTTGTGAATATTTCCTACCAATACGATATATTTCCCAACTTAGACGACATATAGCAGAGATGGAGGCAGGAATCGCACGTGATGAACAAACAGTGTTGGAGTGTAAAGAGGCTATTGAGCAACAAAAGAAGAAGATATTGGAGTATCAAGAGACGATAAAGAATGTTAAAAAACAGATGGACAACTATAACTGTTTGTAGTTTTTTTTTCGTGTTCGATCGTATTTGTCAGCCTTTATTGTTTTAAAAATACATCTTTTATGTTTAATGTTGGTATATTGTTGTTTGATTCTTTTAAAAATACATTTTTTGGTTCTTATGAGTTAAAACGTATTAACTTTTTTGAGCCAGCAGTATTAATGAAACAAATAAATAATCCAAATAATAAGAGTACCCAATAACATGTACACAATCAACATAAGTCCTCAACGGATATATCACTAATTCGGCCCAGTACCAGCGTCTATCTAACAGTACAAATATATTGATAGCAGTACTAAACTTTATTATTATGAGCTGCGGAAACTTTAAAGGGACGTCTATCCAACAGTACTAACTGTTTGTGCAGATGTGCGAGCATAATTATTAAATAGGAAAATTATGATTTAGTTTTTTAATCTATAATACATAAACAGGTTTATAGGAAGCACCAATTTAACACTATATTATCTCAAATACAACAGTACTAACGTAACCAGCAGTATTAACATTGGTGATGTTTAAAAATAATATTAACCGGTATGGAAGATGTTGTTGAAATGATAGACGATGATATTCCGGCAGTGTGCGTTGGTGCCACGAACGCCACTTTAATTCAAATTGATGATGTATGCAAGCGTACGACAAAATAATTGTATGTCCATTGAAAATCAACAGATATTATTTGGAAGTTTTGTAACAAATCGACAAAATAAATAGATCAAGCCAATTGACTGACTTAATACATAAAGCAGATATCGAAATCAAACATTGTATAGGGAAAAAACTACTAAAATAACTTAGTTAAAATCGTTCATCTTCATGGCATTACCCTCTTCCTCGCGGACACCGGCTTTGGCTTGAGCACACAAATCAACTAGCAGTTCAAGCAATGCCCGATGCCTCTCTTGAGTTTTTTTCAAAGCATCGAGTGAGTCTAATGCGACTCCACGGTGCCCTAATGCTTCCATGTCAGCTATCATCACGCGGTTCTTCGCCATAACTCTCCTGAGATGCTCACAACAAGCGTGTATCAATTTTGCACAGAACGAGTCTTCATGTGACTGCTGCACAAACCACACGCGCATACAATCATGCAGTTTGGACGAGCCAGAAATTTTCATCAGATCATCTAAAATTTGGAATTGTGCCATTGGAAACATTATGCCAGTTGATCGGCATCTTTCATTATATATTATTGTATTTAAATAGTAGAAGTATCTAAATATATTTAAACTTTGTCAATTATCTTATACCCTACATATATGATATGCTTAAATAATTTCCAAAGATAAGTTTATACTGAAAACACATTGATAAAATTGCTACTTTATAGTAATAGATATATATGGCATATCAAACTTTGTTTAAATTTAAAAGATATTGATTATAGATTATATATTTTTTTTCAAGTTAAATATTTTAAATATCTTTCCACAACCATTTGATACTGTGAACAGTTCAAACGAGTTTACATTATAATTGATTTATTGGCATCATGGCAACTATATCAAATGATTTAGCAATTCGACCAACAGGAAAACCAAAACGAAAGGCGCAACAAACAAATGTAAGCAGAGGACGACCACCAATATATCCAATGGCAATGGGTAATTCAGTTAGTTACAACTACACATCATTATATTTATATACTCTGTATATGTTCGATGACAAATATTTTATTGTGTTAACTCAACTTCAATTTACGACAGGTACCAATAGTTTCAGCACACGGTCAACATGCGCGCCTTTTTCAAACAATGTCAACAACATCTTAACGCATATGCCAGTAACATGCGTACCAGATGTGAAAAATAAAAAGACAACGATACAAAATATTTGTTAATTATTTGTTGATGGAATAATAACTATGTTATATGTTTTGGTTCAGTTTGTGGTTTATGTGCCTGATGTTGTTTTGGGCTGTGAAAGCGTGTGAGTTGGCCGTATGTTGATATCATGAGGATCTGCTGTAAATTGAATTTGCATTAACGTTATCAAATAATTATCATTGTACTATAATTCAGCATCTAAATATCATGTTTTGTAGTTTCAACTAACATTCATGATGCAATTTGACACAGATACTAATGATCTCAGTCTACGGCCAACTCGCATGCCTTCTCAAATAAAAAAAAAACATCTGAATGCATAGGCCGACCACCGATATACCCAAACGAAGCAGGTCATTTAATTAACTGAAACTATCCAACATGATATTTACACACTATATTTGCTTGCAATGAAAACTATTTGATCATGTTAATACAACTTCATTTTACAACAGCTCCTACCGATATAAGCATACGGCCAACTCGCACGATTTCACAACCCAAAACAACAACAGCCACAGAAACCACAAAAAGACCGAGGGGACGTCCATTCAAAGATCTAACCAAAACACGTAATAATGTTACAATTCCTCCAGCAAATAATTAACAGTTATTTCCGCTTCGTATTTTTGTTTATTCGTTTTTTTTACAGCCATGCCTAAAGAGCCTACCTATCTTGGAACTATTCAACCTGGTGTACACATTGCAAAACGCAAATCACAGAGACTACATGATAAAATGAAAGCACCCGTGCAAAAAATACCAAGACGGGAGGGTTTAAATACCACATCTTCTGCAAACAATCAAGAAGCACATAAAAACCAATTTAAAGGCATATCTAATGGTAAAGACATTAGACAAATCCGTATAAAAAAACACCATTCAGTACCAAAAAAATATATAAGTTTTATTTTATTTATTTTTTCATTTTTTTTAAAATAATAATTAATTTAATTCATTATACTTTTACAGATTATTTTGACCATGGAGATCCTATTTACACATGTCAATCGTGCGATACATTACTGTGGCATGCTGAGGCTATGGTAGGATCAACGTCTTCAAACGAAGATACTTACTCTATATGTTGTGCAAAAGGAAAAGTGAAATTAGGAAATGAAGTTAAGAATCCACCTGAATTGTTGAGACAGCTTATGGATGGTGAACATCCAAAAAGCAAGGATTTTGTTGATAATATCAGACGATATAATTCGATGTTTTCATTCACATCCATGGGTGCAAGACAGGACACATCTGTTAATCAAGGATATGGAGCATATTGTTACAGGATACAAGGTGAAAATTATCATAGAATGGGGAGTCTGTTACCAGAGGGCAACAAACCTCCTGTTTTTGCACAATTATATATTTACGATTCAAAAAATGAAATACAGAATAGAATTAATTGTGTCAGGTATGATAACGTTGATTATTTTTTCATTTTGTACATGTCGTTTATATATTACTTGCATAAACAACAACATACTAATATAACTATATTCATTTCATACAGTACCATCGACAGCACATCGAAATCAACCAACTATAACATAGACCACCAGCTGACTGTAGATTTACGGGACATGCTGGATACAATCAATCCATTAGTTGGTCAGTTCAGAATGGCTGGGGAACGATTAGTCAGGAAAAGTGACGAAAACAAATTCAAATTACGCCTTATCGGTACACGAGAACGAGATGGTAGAAATTATAACCTACCCACAGCTGATGAAATTGGAGGACTCATAGTTGGGGACTTTGACGCTACAACACACAAAAGAGACATTATTTTGCACTTACAAGAAGGAGGGCTTAGAAGAATTAGTGAGTTGCACCCGTCATACCTGGCATTACAGTACCCATTGTTGTTCCCATATGCAGAAGATGGTTACTGGACAGACATATATCATGTAGGCATTACTGATTACACACCAACAAACAAAAAAACTCGCGTAACAATGAGGGAGTATTTTGCATATCGGCTACAAGAAAGGGCAGGAGTTTTCTCGATGATACTCAATGCAAGGAGGTTATGCCAACAATTTATTGTTGACGCTTACACTATGATAGAATCTGAAAGGATGTCGTTTGTTAAAAATCAACAGAAGGATCTGAGGAGTGAAACATATTCTAAACTTGCAAAATTGGCAGAGCAAGAAGATTCTGGGGTGACATTACGTGGGAAAAAGGTTATATTACCATCGTCATTTACTGGGAGCCCAAGATATATGATGCAAAACTATTTAGATGCAATGACAATATGCAAGGTTTACGGATATCCTGACCTGTTTATCACATTCACATGCAATCCAAATTGGCCAGAAATTGCACGGTTTGTCGCAGATAAGGGGTTGAAGTCTGAGGATAGGCCTGATGCAATAGTCAGGGTATTTAAACAAAAGTTGGACAGGCTAATGAGAGATTTTAAAGACTGCCATTTTTTTGGACATTTAAAAGCAGGTACTATCATATTTCTATTATAAAAATGTAGAGTAACTGCGTCAATTATCATTGATTATATACATTACTTAACATTATCATCTTGATGCAGCTGTTTATACCGTTGAATTCCAGAAAAGAGGTCTACCACATGCTCATATATTGCTTTTCTTGGAAGAAAAAGATAAAATCAAGACAACAAGCCAAATTGATCAATTTATTTCAGCGGAGATACCGGATAAAAATGAAGACCCGGAACTGTATGAAATTGTTACTGATCATATGATGCATGGACCATGTGGCCCCCAACGGCCAACTTGCCCCTGTACCGTAAAAAATAAGTGCACAAAGAGATTCCCTAAGGAATTTAACGATTCGACAGTCATAGATGACAATGGATACGCACTTTATAAAAGGAGGAACGATGGATGTACAGTAACAAAGAGCGGGTCAGAATTACACAACGGATACGTGGTACCTTACAATCCAGCGTTGTTGAGACGCTACCAATCACATATTAATGTGGAGTGGTGCAATCAGGCGACGTCCATAAAATATCTTTTCAAGTATATAAACAAGGGTCCAGATAGGGCCACGGCGGCCGTAGAAGACCAAGATGTAGATGAAGTCAAGGACTATTACGATTGTCGCTATCTTTCAGCGTGCGAGGCGGCATGGAGGATTTACAAATTTGACATCCACTACAGATTTCCTCCCGTTGAACGCTTGCCGTTTCATTTGGAAGGCGAACAGTCGGTTATATTTGATGCTTCAGAAAGCATTGACTGTACTTTGGATAAAGCATCCGTAAATGATACGAAATTTGTCCAATGGATGAAAACAAATAGGACGGATCAAGAAGCGAGAAGCCTACTTTACCACGAGTTTCCACAACACTATGTATGGAAACAAGAAGAGAAAATTTGGGTAAAAAGACAGAAAGGCACATGCATTGGACGCGTACATCACGTGTTGCCGTCAACCGGGGAGCTGTTTTATTTACGAGTCTTGATTAACAAAGTCCCAGGCGCACAAGATTGGGTTGACTTTAGAAAATTCGAAAATGTTACGTACAATACCTACAAGGAGGCTTGCCAAGCGCGGGGTCTATTGGAAGATGACAAAGAATATATTGATGGGTTGTTAGAAGCCAGTCTATGGGGGTCCGGAAACTACCTGCGTAAGTTTTATGTCATACTAATCCTGACAGATTGCATGTCTCGACCAGAGTTGTTTATGAAAAAACATGGGAAGTAATGGCTACTGACGTGTTACATGCAGAACGAATAAAAAGGAATGATCCAGGTATGATACTTTTAATGTAAAATATTAAATTGAAAACAACATATCTCCATGATTTATAAAAAATACGCTCACTATTTGTTATCTAAAAACAATGTAATTCAACATAACTACTAATAAGCAGGACATTATATTAGACCACAAACTCTGTCTATAAGTCTACAGATTATATCCATAATCAAAGGAAACTACCACTACCGTGTCCACATTACGCAACAAATACTTATCATAACATATGGTCGCCATAACCAAATTAAAAGTTTATGTACCCAGAAAAAACATACCAAAAGCAGCATCAGCAAACATGAAACACTGGAATCTTTGTTTCATTTTCCCCATATAGAACATAGCTTTGTCGTCCATAACATTTTTGACATTCATGAAACCATTCAGGGAGTGTCTACAACATAACCATAATACAATTAGACTTATGTATTAACAAATATTGGAGAAACAAAGCACAAAATTAAATTAAGCATTCTACTATGTACACAATAACCACAAATTATTACACACCTGATTTTTCCGATAACAGTAATCAACCTTCATCAAAAACTGATAAGCCATGTCTCAGAAAATGAAAAAATCGTTAAAGATGATAGTCAAAACAGTAAACTAAATAGCCACAATGATAACCTATAAAATACGTCTAAGATATTAAACATGCATTTGATATATATATGTTTCATAAAATGAAACTAAAAAAAATAAAATTTATTTTTGCAGATTTGGAACTTTCGGACGAACAAAGAAAGAATATATGCCTTACATATATTGAGCACATGCTTCTTTGTAACAATAAAAGTTTAAGGAGTATCCCAAACATGCCTTTGCCAAACGAAATGTTTTCTATGGCGAATTACAACAGACTGATAGCAGAAGAGTTAAGATACAACCCAGAAGAATTACAAGAACAACACGATAAACTCTTTGGTACGTTGACCGTCGAGCAAAAAAATATATATAATACTTTAATGGATGCTGTTAATGGCCAAACGGGGGGTATGTTCTTTGTATATGGATATGGAGGCACGGGTAAAACTTATCTTTACAAAACATTATCCGCTGCAATCAGATCACAAGGCTATATAGTATTAAATGTCGCGTCAAGTGGTATAGCCGCACTTTTATTAGAAGGAGGGAGAACTGCACATTCTCGATTTGCAATTCCCATCAATGTGGTCGATGATTCTATGTGCCATATCCCAGCAGATAGTGAACTGGCCGAATTGATAAGGGAGTGCAAACTAATCATATGGGATGAAGCTCCAATGACACATAGACATTGCTACGAAGCGTTCGATAGGACACTGAGAGACATATGTAGGACACATCATTCAACCCCAATGGATCAAATATTCGGAGGAAAAGTAGTTTTGTTTGGGGGTGACTTTCGACAAATTCTTCCGGTCATCACAGGTGGTTCACGACACAATGTTGTACACTCGGCAATAAATTCTTCATATCTATGGGACCATTGTACAGTGTTACGCTTGACTATCAACATGAGACTTGGAGCAGGTACAAATCAATCCGAACGTAAAGAAATACAAGACTTTGCGGACTGGATATTATCAATTGGCAATGGAACGATCGGAGGTAAAAACGATGGAGAGGCAAATGTTGAATTCACGAACGATATGTTGATTCCTGACTCTGAAGATCATGTTGGTGCAATAATAGAAGAGACTTACCCGCATGTGGTCAAAAACCTCTATAACCCGACCTTTTTCCAGGAAAGGGCCATACTGGCGCCTACACATAAACTTGTGGATATGATCAATGACAGGATGCTTACGCTACTTGAAGGAGATCAAAAAACATATCTAAGTTCTGATTCAATTGGTATTGTTGATGAAGACTCCACTTTCAATCAGGACTTATACACATGTGACTTTCTCAACAGCATTAAAATATCTGGACTTCCACGTCATTCATTGACACTGAAAATAGGTACACCTGTTATGTGCATGCGAAACATTGATCAAATAGCTGGATTGTGCAATGGAACCAGGCTCCAAGTTCGAAGGCTTGGTACTAATATAATTGAGGCTAAAATAATATCGGGCGGAAGTGTTGGTACTGTTTGCGCTATACCACGTATGGTTTTAAGTCCTTCGGATACCAAAATGCCTTTTAAATTTAATCGAAGACAATTCCCGGTATCACCGTGCTTCGCAATGACAATTAATAAAAGCCAAGGCCAAACGTTGACACATGTAGGACTATTTCTCCAGCGTCCTGTTTTCTCGCACGGCCAGCTTTATGTAGCAGTGTCTCGAGTGAAGAACAAGAAAGGTTTGAAAGTCCTTTGTTGTGACGAGGATGGGAAATACACAAAATCAACGACAAATGTTGTGTATAAAGAAGCATTGTTTCGAATTTAAAAGGTATTTCAACCTTTGAATCACATTAAATTTGTGTTTTTACTTACAGCTTATGAGTTAGACATGTATAGTTCCACTCAAGTATCATAATAATATCAACACAAAATATAACAGTACATAACCTGCTTCAAAAAATGACGCATTCATTTTCCAGAACAAAATTTTCCATAATAAGCATGAGGAATGGTTGTTAAACCTACTACTACATTTAAGAAACATTAAACAACACAGTGGCATTTTTAATCCATGATCTAACTAAAACCCCCCAATTACCAACAATTAAGATGTTTCAAAACAAATAAAATTTACCTTCGTCCACAGTAACTCAAGACATAATTCAGTTGCCTTCGTACTTTGTCTCGATTCCTTTACATTTCCTTGCTTCTGATCCACTCGGTTCTTCTTCACATGAACATGAAGCATTTTGTAAAATATCTCTTTCCTCAAGCATATTTGCTCGCATGAAATAAGAAAGGAGCAAATGTTGCCGACATATGTGAGTTTTGGTGTGTATACGTTGAATTTGGTGGTTGGTGTAAGTAAGTAGAAAGATACCTGATGCAAATGGTACTGTCAGTGTCAATGATGTAATAGGACATGATACTGCCAGTGTTGAAGGTTAAAAATCAGATTCATTTAAACTCTGATGGGACAGAACATTGTACTGCCATTCTTACTGATGTAACGGAACATCGTACTGCCAGTGTTCAAGGTGCTCTAATAAACGAGATTTCATCCCTAAAATTACACATAAAATAATTACTTAAGTTAATTATAACATACAATTAAACACAAAAAACAAAACATGCGATTGCAAAATATTAGCTTAAATATACAGATAAATATAATACAATTAGTCAATCAAAATATTCAAGATTTCATTCTTTCAATACGAAAATCAGGTAACAAAGGTTAGCAAAACACGAACAAAACTATTAGATCAAGAATATGTAATTCACCTTTTGTTGATCTGGGCAAAAATAATTTGAGCAGTGAGATGTTGGTGTTTTCGATAATGTGATGATACTTTGTGTGAATAGCAGTTATGAGTAATTATAACTGATAAGATAGCGAGCCTATATGAATAGCCTATTAATGAGTATCCTACACAACTTGCATGTTCTACAAAGATTTTTCTTTTAATAATTTACAATCAGAATTTCATGTCATAAAATAATACTAATAAAAATAAAAATAAAAATCCATCATATTATTTACATCAAAATATACTTGCATAATACAATACATGAATGCAATTGGTAACTCACAATATAAGATCAATAATGTAGACTCACGTTTTCTTTATCCAGACACACATTTTTTTTTAAAATATTTTTGTCTATTAAATTTAATAATAATAATTATTCTCTTGAAAATGATGAAATAAAATAACTTTATCACATCAAAATGTATAAGCAATGTTATTTAATGTGTTAACATGTAAATGAATATTGTGTGCGAATATGAAAGAGGAAAATATTGACAATAAAAAACAATCTAACGCGCGTTCTATTGCTTTTGTATAAAAGTAGTCATATTTTATTATGTTGAATGTAACGAAATTAAGGCATGATTTAAAATTCATTACAACCATCCAGTCTAAAATTACAAGTCATGCCCGCCCATTGGGCGGGCTTTGAAGTCTAGTGTATATATATATATATATATATATATATATATATATATATATATATATATATATATATATATATATATATATATATATATATATGGTAGTAGTATATAAAGTTCTTTAAAGAAAATGTAGTTAGTGTAGTTAGTGGGTTTTAATATTTTGGTAGAGTATACTTTGCGTTATAAATATTCGAGTCCCGTTAGACGGTGTCGGATCAGGCTCTGTTTAAATATCTCCAGCTCGAGAGTTCATATCTTTAGAGTCGTCAATTATTATTTGAGTTTACTTCCGAGTTCGTAATTATTTTTATGGTTCGTTCTGCACGTTCTTCGTTTGATTTATTTACTCATGCCATACTATCACGGTGTCGGCACATGTGCAGTTCCAGTGAAAATGGAGCGTGAGTTTGTCACAGGGTTCATTTTGTAATCTCACTAGTTATTTCTCAGAAAAGAATACATATATAGCAATATTTCGAATGCAAATGTGAATAAAATAACTTGATAAAAATTCATAATCAATTGCTTTGGGTTTACAGAAAATTAATAATTCGAAATTTTCGGGTTATTACATATTTCCTATCAACAAATCCAATCACAATTACCAACAGGCAAATCACATGTATGCAAATAACTTAGAACAAATAGTCACATAGCATAGTATAAATGAAAAGATATTTTTCGTCACTTTGCGTTTAAATATGACGATGTATACCAAGCTTGATTTATTTTCTTTATATTACCAAATTCTTTAGTTTCAAAAGAAATCATATCAATGTTCAAAGAATACTAACTTACATTGCCTGACGTAAAAGTTTAAGTTACTGTGTCAAAATGAAACTTAATATATTGAACAGGTTGTAGTATTTGATTTGTTTTACCTACTTTAATTTAGATTTAGGACTTGAGATTATTTTTAAATGAAATTAGACTTAATTTCCTTCAAAATGATAGGTGGCACGACTTCTACGGACATACGGTTAATTAGTTATGATTTTTTGAAGTTTGACAAAAACTGTACACTGAACAGACGGATCTGGCGGATCCTTTTTGAGGGATCCGCCCTTTGTGTGATTTGGATCCGCCGGGACCTGTACCAGATTCACCTAAACTCGTATTTTGACATAAGGAAAACATGTAGGACTTGCTAGACTTAATATTAAAATATATTACACATATTTAACAACATTTCTAATTATGTGACTTATCTAAACATTTACGAAGAGATTTTTCAACTACATTAATAGCTATTCCAAACGCTCCTTTAAAACCCGTGTTTTTCGTAAATTAGCTTTACGCACACAATTTGACACTTAATCTTTTTAAGAAATCTTTTCTCTTGATTTTTCAAAGACATCTTTAAGCTTGTATACAAAGTAATATTTAACAACAAAATTTCTAAGTATACTTTGCGAAACATTTTTCATATTACATTCTGCTTCAATGGTAATTTGATACATGGATCGTACTTCATTTTAAAAACCATTTGTTTTGAAAATGAGAGCCACGTGGCTCTGATACCAATTGTGAAAAACGTAGAGGGGGGGGGGGTGAATACGTTTCCGTTTTAAAAACTTAAAACTCGTTGTATCAAATTTCCAATTTGGCTTGTTCTAATATGAAAACTGTCTGTTGTAGTTTATGTTTAGCATAAACTAAAGTATGTTGTCACACAAGTATTATCAACTAATCACAACACAAGCAATCACATAATGCAAACATAAAAGTAAAGAGATAAGTAAAAGAAAGCGCAAACCGAACACGATGATTTATAGTGGTTCGGTCACGGAGCTCCTCTCCGCCCTACTCCACTCCCCGAGTACCCAACTCGAGAGTTACTTCACTAGATCAACAAGCTCCCTTTCTTAGGTGGAGAAAACCTTTACACGTTGCTTACTTCCTTTTCCGGTACTAAGCTAAACACCGGGTTCTTTACAAGGGTACAACCACTCCCGACACTCTTTGTATTTTAAGGACTAAAATACTAACCTCACTCTACTGATCTAAATGATACAATGATGGTTACAACAATGATCCATGACATAAGTGTATCATGGATATGAATGCCTACTCTATATGAACTTCCATTGATCGGAAGCCTTCAATGTATGAAGATCACAAGCTCCCCAAACTTGTTGTGATGGATCTTCATGTATGCAAGTAAGATCTTCTTGGTGGATCATGAAGTATGCTATGGATGATGTCTCATGATCTTGAGCTTGCTTCACAGGATCATTAACAATGTATGCTTACAACATAATGAAAGTTAGTAACATTATGATCATTATGTAAAGGATGATTAATGTATGAATCTATATGGTTTGCTACTGATCTAAGTGTGTGAAATAATAAAGGGAATGTGTGTTCTAGTTGGATGAAACTATGGGTAAATAATGGGCTGCTATTTATAGCTAACAAGAATTATGCCCGGCGGATCTGGCGGATCCCATAAATTGGATCCGTCCTTTATATCATTTGGATCCGTGGGTGTCAGACAGAAAAGCTTTTCACAAATCTTTCCATATCTTGCCATATCTTTCTATATCTACCATATCTTTCCATATCTATCAATTCTTTCCATATCTACCAAATCTTTCCATATCTACCAAAGTCAACTTTGTTACTTAAAAATCTTTCCAAAATATATTTGAAATCTTCCTAAGATTTTCTAATGAGGTATGCCATGATGTCATGTATATATTTCCATTTTAAGATTTAAAATGTAAATAATGTAAATGTATATATGTATGTATCCTAGTGATCATGTAACATGTATATGCTAGCTTAACTAATATATGTTCAATATGTATCATGTTAGTTTGACACCTAAAGTGTACTTATCCTATTAAACTTAGGAAACATGATAATGAGGTTTTAAGTAGAATGATTAACCTTTTAATATACTTAATGACCTAGCCGTAATTTAAACATTCTAAAAGGTTTGATCATAATGCCACATAACAAACATGTACGAACCTGTGTTGTATCATACGAAGACTTGAGAAGTCGAGAGGTGTTGAATGTATGTTGAGACAATATAAGATTACAAGTAACTTGTACACTTTACGCTATGTATCAAGTTACATGTTTGTCATCAATCAAAACAAACGAGACTGCTTACACTAACAATCTCCCCAACGAGACTGTTTGCACTAACAGCATTCATATCAGCCAATGAAACAACGGTTTACGAGTTCTTTGTTCAGATTGAAAAATGTGAACTCTTGTCTCAAATGATACAAGCCTTATCAAAATTCAGTCAAAAGGTAGGAACATATTAGTGATTTTCTGAATATCACTTGTGATATTCTGAATATCTCTGAATATCACTTTTGATATTCTGAATATCACTTGTGATATTCTGAGCTTCACTTGTTATTTTCTTATGCTTTCGTCCGTTTTCATACGTATTCGTCCTTTTTCTTACGTTTTCGTCCGTTTTCTTATGTTTTCGTCCATTTTTATACGTTTTTGAATATCACAACTAATATTCTGAATATCACTTGTTATTTTCTGAATATCTATCACTTGTGATTTTCTGAATATCACTTGTGATATTCTGAATATCACTTGTGATTTTCATGTTACAAAATATTAGTTGAAAATCACTTATGATATTCAGAAAATCACTTGTGATATTCTTAATATCACAGAAAATCACTTATGATATTCAGAATATCATTTGTGGTACTCAGAATATCACTTGTGATATTCGAAAAATCACAGAATATCACTTGTGATATTCAGAAAATCACTTGTGATATTCAGAAAATCACTTGTGATATTCAGAAAATCACTTGTGATATTCTGAATATCACAGAATATCGCTTGTGATATTTTTCTGAAAATCACAGGTGATGCCTGAATTTATCACATGTGATACCTCAAGTGTTCGTTTCCTTGTGATGAGTGCCTATTTACTCATCATTTTATACCCATATATGACACAAAAATGACCAAAAACACCCAAATAGATCAAATATTATTACAAATATTCTTGGTTTGTGTTATTATGTGTTTCAGGTACAAAAGGATTGAAAACAGGGCAAAAACGGACAAAACCGAGCACAAGATTGGAAAAAGTTCAAAAGCCGAAGCCGGGAAATGAATTTACGAGTTTGGACCGGGATATTGCTCAAGTTATCAAAAGTCAACCTCCAAGAATATCAAAGTGTCACAAATAGTCCTTGGAGATAATTTTCAGATTTGGCAAGAATGGTCCCTGAATTTTCAGAATTTGCAAAATTGGTCCCTTAACTTAAAACCATTTCATGTTAAATCCTATAACTAACCAACCCTTTTTATCCTAAATTAAAAGCCCAATCCATCACAAACCCAACCCAACCCCGTTTTATTTTTTTTATAGCTAAAACCCAGTCAAAGCCTTCAGTCAACCCTCATCCCCAACCTTTTTCCCGCTTTCTCCATTCCCCAAAACCAGAGACAATCATGTCTCCCCATGCCCCCCATGCTTTCTCCCCTGCTACACGCCTCCCTCCCCCTAGATAGCCAAGTACCATCTTCACGTGTCTTCCATGCCAGCTGGAAACCCACTAACTCTTTTTCCCGCCAAAAACCAAATAAACGATTGAGATGGAATGAGGCTAAACCAACGGCTGGGATTTGCTGAAAAGACTCAGAGAAGCTTTGGGATGATATAAAATCTCCTCTCACACACAGAAGAAGTAGTTAGATTTTAGTAATTAGGAGTAGTGTAATTTAGATAGTCGTTTTAATAATTATAGTAATTTTCAGTTTCAATTTCAGTTCCAAATTGTAATTCAAGTTCTTTTAAGCTCATTTGTACTTAACTTAATCAGCTTTGTTCCTATTTCAAAGTTTAATGCAATTTCAAGTTTACTGATTAATTCGAATTTAATTCCAAAGCCATTAAAAATAGATAATAAGCTCCTTTTACTATTTGTATAAGCTTATATAAGCTCTTAATGCTTATTGTGAGCTTATCATGGTTTAATTCAGTTTCAATTTCAAGAAGTCAAACTAGGTCAACAATAATCAACGTAGGTCAACAATTGCTTATTGCTTATTCTGAGTACTTATTTGGGTTTTCTTATTGCTTTTCAAGTTTCAAGATAGTTGAATGTTCATTTGTTTCAGAAAATCCATGCTTTTTGGTCTGCTTTAGTGTAAAATCATTTACCAGTCAAAGTTAAGTAGTGTTTGGCATATGGGTCCAAACGGGTAAAAATTGACTCCACTGTTCATGTGCTTGTTGGCATCTTTTAATCTTCATTAATTTAATATGTTTAAGTTGTTTTCAAGAAGTTTTAAGCTAGTTTGAAGGTTTAATAGAATTTAAGTTGGTTAGTAGTAGCTTAGGTAAGCTACTGATCTAGATAAGCTCTTAAAGCCATAAGCTCATTCAGCACTTGTTATTGTGTTCTTTGTGTTCATTTTAATCTATTTAGTTGAGTTTTGAAGGACTGGCATCAGTGATTCAAGATTTGAGGCAACTTAGTCAGATCAGATATGCATAAGTCTATTTTTGGTAATTGCAGCCTTTTCTTTGATTTTTAATTTCTTAGATATAAGTTGTTATAAGCTATAAATTGGCACTGTTATAATTGGCTTGCTATTCTAGTTGCTAGTATTTTTTATATATTTTTAGAATTAGCTTATCATGTACTTTTTTCAGCTTGAAAAGCCTCAAAACTGCCCTGCACCATAGCATAATCAGCAGACCTGAGAAGGTCTTTTGGCTTATTTTGTGATTTTAGAGCTTATTATGTAGCTTATTTATTGTCTCTATTTCATTTTGAACTTATTTTAGTCCCTTAGCTTAATTTCAGTTTCACTCTAGCTTATTAGTAGCTTATCAGTCCATTGCTTCTTTCCTTGTGCTTATTTCCCTTTTTAGCCTAATGCCCTGATTTCCATAGCTTAATTTTGTGCTTATTGTAGCTTTTCAGTAATAGTGGTAGTTATAATTATTGCTTATCATCTAGCTCTTAATTAGTTTCCAAAAAGAAAAAAAAAATTGTTTTCAAAAAAATGTCAGGCCTGGGATTCGAACCCTGGTCTCCTGACTCACAAAGTAACACGCAAACCATCTGCCCTTGGGACTTTTTCAATAAACCTTTGCAACATTTTTTATTTAACTTAGTTTGTCCCCTTTTAACTTATAAGCTCTTTTCAGCTTATTCCAGCTTATCTGGATAAGCTGACGCCTCAATTTTATTTTTCCTAGGATTGTCTTTACTTAAAGTAATTTCATAAAAAGTTTCAGAATTTTTAGAATAGTTTTAGTATTTTTAATCTATTTATCTTTTTAATTTAGTTTTTAATTCGTATTAAATTAAACAAAAATCAGAAAAATATAATTCTTTTTTATAAAATTTTATTTTATCATTTAGGACTTAGGAAAAATAGATTTGTACCCGTAGAGTTAGTATTTCTCCATTTTGACGTTTAGGCTCGGGTTTTCCCGGTTTAAACGCGTGTTTTATTTTTCTTTACGTTTCTTTGCTACGTGAGCTTTCGATTATCGTTTCCCTTGTTTTATAAGTCATTTTTGGCTTATGTTCACATATTTTAGCGTAAAAACCCAAATATCCCTTTTCCCTATTCACGACACGTTTCACGATTTGAAATCACAAATTTCATTCAAACCTTCGTTGGGGATAACGACTCGGGTTTACATATTTTCTTTGTAAATCCTTTGAGAAAATTTATGCATTGATTTTAACGAATCACCTTGCATACAGAAAAACTAGTAATAAATCACATGTGATTTTTCTGAAAATCACATGTGTTTTTCTGGAAATCACATGTGATATAACATGCGGATGGTAAGGGTGTTGGCAATGGAGGATTGGGAATCATGGGAGGATTCTCACCGATCAATCACAGACTGCCATGTGGCAGGCAAAAAAAGGAGGATTCGAAATCCTAAAGTGTTGGCAGTGGAGGATTATTTATATTCGGAACCCTAACTTATTAGGTATCAATGATACAAAAAAAGAAGAAGTTGTATCAAACTAAATATTTTGTGTTCATATTTTAAACTCAAAATTTTGTATGTATCACAGGTGATAATTAATATGTTATTTTGTATCACAGGTGATACCTAATATGTTATTTTGTATCACAGATGATACCTAATAACTTGGCCAAAACAGTTTAATGCTTTATCACAAGTGATAAATGTCAAATTATTCTATAAAATTACAAAAATAAAAAATAACAAAATACACCAATCAGTAAACTCATAATTTCAATCAGTAAAAAATAGAAGCCTTTAACCTTTAAAAAAAATAATAAATAAATAAATAAATAAATAAATAAAATCTTCTTGTATGTGTCGTCCGATATCACAAACTGATCAATAGCAGTACAAACTCTATTCAAGAAGCACTAACATTGAACAGCATTAAAACCAACTAGCAGTACTAACCAATGTGTGATTTTGTATGTATCACAGGTGATACCTAATAAGTTATTTTGTATCACAGGTGATACCTAATAAATTATTTTTTTATCACAGGTGATACCTCATAATGTAAGTAGGTAACTACAGTCTACGCAAACTCAATAATAAAAACTCAGTAATATTCAAACAATTATGTATAAGTCTGTTATTCAAATTTCATCAACACAATCTGGGAAATTTAAAATTAACAAAGATACTAAAAAATTTCATACAGGTGATAACAAATTTCATCAACACAAATGGATTTTAACTTTTGTATCGCCAGGAGGATAGAGTGGCTGCTTAGGTGGCACATCAAAGTCATGAACAGATAGTAATAGTAGATGCAACCACCTCTCCACAGTGGTCATAGTCCCTTCACTACCACCAATACCAATAAGACATCTAGACTTAACATCATGACTAGTATTTTCCGATGCATTAGAGGCGTGTAAGATGGAATTAAGGTGGTGCTCAATGGTGGCAAGTCGATGGTCATCAATACGTGAATCAGATAATTGATCAGAGATATAGGCTACATAAGCCAAACGGGCATTATGGCTCCATGCATGGGCTTCGACAATGTTGCAATGGAGATCAGCTAAGGCTGCTGATATCTAGGAAAAAAGGCCCGGTCGGTCTGTGGCAGTCATTTCAATAGCTGTTTGCTCTCCGTGGAAAGTAGTGTCATATACTTTACTTGTTTGAGTTGTGATCTTTGATTTAGCCACACTATTCGAACCGATAGCCTGTGAATAACCGAAATACATGTTATGAATTAATTAAAGTTATCTCAACTGAACTGTCGTGACTGATCATAGAAATTAGGAATATCATACCAAGATCAAACGGTTGACATACACATAAAGCATTGAAAGAGAAACCTCATACCAGGCATCAAACTGTTCAAATACACAAAAATAAAGAACGTGTATCAGAATCAAACTATTCAAACACACATAAACCACAGAGCAAGTAATCAGTGAAAAGACTAGGGACCTCGTACCAGCAGCATCAAACAGTTCAAAATAAAACGAGTTCTTCTTTTAAGTCATACCAGCATCAAACAGTTCAAATATACATAAGGTAAGAGGCTTATATCAGCATTATATTAATGATTCAAATGCACAATAAATCCAAAAACTAGGGATCTAAAGATGAAGCCAATCATCATTCATAGAGACTGATCACAAACTACAAAAAGCATCAAATCCTCATCATCATCAACCAAACTAAACACACGATATAGTCTTATCATCGGAAACAATTATAGAGTATGTTAATGCCAGTCCAACTATTGAAGGGCCTGGAGAAGGAAAAAAAGATCAGGTGGGGCATCAATTTGATACACAAATAGGAATTTAGACAAAAGGGCATGCATGTGATACTTTGATAGAATAACAAACACTCTTGATCAAAAAAAAAAAAAGAAAAAAAAAAAAAAAAAAAACAAGTAGGGTAGGTTAGAATAGATACACCTGCTTCTACGACTCTCAATCTGTCCTTGAAAACGTGTGTACGTGAATCCTCAACCTCCATACAGATGGTGGTAATGACAGGAATGTTAACAAAAAACCTCCATCAGGAAAAACTGAAATCCTACTACCAGAAAACAAAGAAAAATCACATGTGTACGTATGGAAGTCTATCATAAGTAAAGAGAAGAATGAAGATCCAGGTTGGTTGGAGTATCTTGTGGGCTAATTTGGTGATTTAATGTCCGCGTGACCAATTTAGCTGGTCAAATTGCAGGCATGATTTCATTTAATAAAATATGGTGCAGTATCATTTTTTTTTTGCTGACATGGCCGCAGAGATGTTAACAAATTAGTACACCAAATGCAAGTATAGATAAGATAAGTATGTTACTATATAAAGAAAGTAATTTTTGCTGACTTGCCATTTTTTGCAATGTCATTTTTATCGGTTCTCTAGGTAGTGTCTACCCTAAGTAACTTTTTTATCAATTCTGATCAATATGATTACGCTATATTACAAATAGAGTATTCATTTTTTTGCTTGGATATAAATATTTAACCATGCCTCAGACTACTTAAAATTCAAGGTAGATGCATGCCTAGACACTCATAATCTGAAACCTATGTAAAAACATGGAAGAACAAACGTTTCTATCTCGTATGTTTCTTCCAGCTTCTCATAATTCATTTGATAGTAAAATTAAATATTGATAAATATCATTAATAATGATAATAAACCATCAAACTGAAACTATAATAACATTCACTCTTGAATAAAGTAGACTTGCTAATATGTCCTTTTAACAGAAAATACGATAGAATAGAGCTAGTGAATGTAAGGGCTCCACATAAAACAAGATAAATGGCATGTCAAAAGAGAAAGGAAACAACGATTGAGTTTATTTGCAATGAATAAAACATAAAGTATATTTTCCTGTCTAGACTTCCATTGGTAAAATGTCATAAAAGCTTTATGTAAATAGACCCTTCATGATATGTTTGGCCTTGGAGTGCAGCACAAAAGATATAGCTTAAACTATATAACAGAATTAATTTTGACATGCGTACACAACAATTTGGTTTGTTTATGATTTCTCATTATGAGGTACTATTCGTATAGGAAACCTACCTGTATCGAATTATCAAAGGCGGTCTAGGCGCTAGGCGGTGGTCGACCGCCCGACTAGCGCCTAGCGTTTTTTGCAACCTTGAGTACATGTTAGTTGTTAATAGACTTGATGCTTACAATTCGTTGTTTAAGTTTGTTCTATTTTGTTTGTATTACGCAACCGTTTGTTCTGAGTTAGCAACCGGTTGGTCCGTCTCTACTCATACCATATTTTGTTGATTTATACTAGTAAAATATTCTTTTATTTTTGTAAATTAATATCCTTACAAATGTAAAAATCACAGTTTGAATATACATCAAGATACAATGATATGTCTAACCACATTTAAAATTCAATTGTGCATTTCATCAAACACATGGTGTGCGTTTAACTAATATTTTGCCTAAAGTATATTCTACATGGACAAACCAATATGGTGTTCAAAGAAACTAGCATCGATTGAACAAATTAATAACAAAAATAGTAAAAAATCATCAAATTATACAAAAATAGATGTAAAGCACCATACACTTACTTGTAATTAACTTCAATTTAGGATTATCATGTGTTTTTTTTATGATTCAATCAAGAAACTGAATCTAATGGAATCGAAGATGTTTAACGAGAATGAAAAATGATGATGATGATGATGAAGAACAACGACGAATATGATGATTAATTTGGTGAACTGAATTTCAAAGTTAGGGTTTGATAACATGATTAGAAGTTGAAGTTGAATTAGGGATGAAATGGGTGATTGAGAAACACAGTAAGTGTGTGTGTTTTATGAGACTTGAAAATGGTTTTTTTTTTTTTTTTTTATTTTATTTTATTTTTTTTTATTTTGGGTTTATATGATTTGTGGGAAACTAGAAGGGGGGTTGAATAGTTTACCGGTTTAAAATTCTTTTTAAAAATCTTGTTTTAAAAGTTGGTTATTGGAAACTTTGATTCGAACTCTATATGTAATCAATCAACACCAATATGAACTACACACTAAACTAACAAATATAAAATAATGAAAGTAAAGAGTAGAGTTGGAAAGATCAAACCGAGACAAAGGATTTATAGTGGTTCGGCTACGAAGCTCTTCTTCGCCCTACTCCACTCCCCGAGTACCACACTCGAGAGTTTCAAGCACTATGTCAACAACCTCCCTTCAGGCGGAGAAAATCGTACACGTCGCTTATCCTATTACCGACACTAAGCTAAATGTCGAGTGCTAATCTTAGCTAGCACCAATCTACCAAGGTCCACGTGACCAATCACACAAGCCCTAATGGCTACAAGAGATCACCACGATCTCAACACGATCACTAAGATCAACTCTCACTTCACTCTACTCAATCTAACTACTCTAGATCCTTTGACTACTCACACACAAGCCCAATGGCTTCAAGAGATCTTCACTATCTCTTAAGATCACAATGATCTTCACTCACACTCTCACAAAAGAAAGATAATCTTGATGTATGCTAAGATACAACAAGGATGTAACAAGTGTTACAAAACCTACCCACTACAACTCTTGTCTTCTTGAAGATCTTAAGTTCTTCTCTTGCTAATGAAGAGGGATGACAACACCTTGTATCTACTTGGATACTTATGTTCTTCTCTTGCTAATGAAGAGGAATGACAACACCTTGTATCAACTTGGATACTTGTGTTCTTCCCTTGCAAGTGAAGAGGAATGAAGAGGATCACTTGAAGGATGATTGGATCACTCTTGAACAAAAGAAAAACTAACCTAAATGATCTAAGAAAGAAAGTGTGAAGAGAGTATTCAACTCAGAAAGTTTTGTGTGTGAAAGGATGCCTAAAAACTGTGAAAGGGGTGGGTATTTATAGGCAAAGAAAATCTGAACGTTACAGAAAAAATGGTACGGACGGCTCCTTTAAATACACCACGGCTCTGTTAATTTTAACGGTACCGTGGAGCCGTGGTAGACTAGGACGCTCCAAATTTTGTCTTTTCTAGTGAAAACTTATTTGGGGAAGGTTGGAGCTGATTTTGGGGGTAAAAATAGCTGTTGTGATTTTCAAACTTATTTTTCCATTAAAACATTTCTTAATATTTCAAAAATAATTTGTCATGTGTATTTTTGAAAAAATGTTTTGTCCCATTTAAAATGTGAATTTTCAAAACATAAATTCACTTCTTTGATCACTAGTTCAAGTTGTAACTGTAAAACCCTAAATTCTAACTACCAAATTTTACGTCTAATTTGAAATTTTCCTAAGTTGTGGATACAATTTGTTATAAAACCAAAAGCAACTAAACGAATAAACAGTAAATGCAAATAAATAAAAAAAAAAAAAAAAAAAAAAAAAAAAAAATTCACAAATGAGATTTTAAACATAAATGGAATTCTAAAATACCTATTTAACATAAAATAAAATTCGAAGGATCATGTTACGCGACACGAACTTTAATTGGGCCGTTTCCTTTTACTACGCGTTCCATAAACAACAAGTGACCCAACTAGATGGAACCCATGATCTCCCTTGGCCCTCTTTAAGCCCATTCGAACCCACAACAAAAACAAAAAAAGGGGGCCGGTTCTCATTTTCCTAACACACACACATTTTTGAAAACCCTAGCCCAAATATTCCTCCCTCAAACTTACGGCATCCACTTTGCCTCTCTTCTTCCATTTTCTGTCGATCACCAAGGGTCCAAGAACAAGAGTTGAGTGCATCAAGGCTGTCAGGAAATGGTTCTACACGCGTTCAAGCTCTAGGAGTTGTGAAAAGTCCGGTTTTGGTTCTCTTTTGCTCGACTCTTATTCCATTCGATCCATAGGTATCCTTTTTGATCTTTCCTTTGATTCCTATTGTTCAAATCACGTTTAATATTGTTATGTAATCACAATACATGGACCGAATTATGTTTATACATATATATGCACGCATATAAAAGATTGGAACCACATAAAATCATAGAATTAAGAAAACCTAAAATTCATAAGATATGAATCGGCCTGGAGATTTTGTGATGGAATAATTCGATTTGAATGTGTTAAGACCTGTTTTAATTGACCCTAATATGTTGTGGACTCACCTAAAATCGTTTGGTGTCTAGAATTAATGAACGGGATGAAGAAACCCTAATATAAACATGTTTCTGTGACAACTGCTGCTGATCTGGAACTTTGCTCGACTTTAACCGGCTGTAAATTTATGATGTGAACGGGTATTGGGATGGTTTTTGAGTCTAAAACTAAGTTCAATGAAGTGGCTATTTGGAGAAATTTATTTTGTAATTTTTAGAGGCCTGTAAGGCTACTTTTTGATTTTTAGAAAATCATGTGTCTGGTCGTATTTGTAAAGTCTGGAAAATCCGTCCGGGTTTTTCATTTATCATTTTCAAACCATAACGAATTAGGATGTGTCCTTTTAGCTGAGTAATATATCACATGTTAGATAATTACTAGAATTTTTGTAGAATTTTATAAATTTTCTAGACTGGGAAAGAAGATGGAAAATGGTCGGGTGTTTTTAATTAATCCGGTTCTGGAACAGGTTGGGAAAAAGGATTTTTAGTTCGTATCTAGACAACTTAATAAAATCTGGAAAAATTACATAAAATACTCAAGACCCTGGGGAACGTCTTTGAATTTTTATAGATTTTATTTCGAAGGTTTAATATGGTTTGAAAATTATTTAAAACGAGTCCAGTTAATACCTGAAAACTGTCAAGACATGTAAAAAGGATGTAAATTGTTATTTTCCTAAGCTAAGGGTTATAAATTATGAATCGTGAAACTTGAGGGTATAATTCGTATAATAAGTTAATTTGAAGGTACACTCTGTAATCTTGGAAAATAAAATGCGTGATGTGTTAATAAATTAATGAGAGGGGTTAAAATGTAAACTAAGTAAATCTAGGGCTTCATTTTGTAACTTTGATAAGTAAAGGGGTATAAAGTGTAAATTATGAAACTTAAAGGACTAAAAGAGTAACTTGATGAACCTAAAAGCTAAAATGAAAGTTACTTAAAAAGGAAGGGTTTGTAATTCTTGTCTACCCCTCTAGGTGTGAAGAAAGAGAGGTCCTGATCCACTTTGTGTCATCCCTTTTCTGATTTGTGTTTGCTTCTGGAATAAGGTACGGATATTCTGACCTTCTCTGTAAGGTTTCCTGTGATCTCATTCATGTTCTGATTTGTATAGCCTCTGATTGATACCTGAGACTTGACCTTCTGATAATGAACTTCTGCATTGATCTCTTGTCTTGAATTCTGATATGAACCCTGATGTGAACCCTAATATGATACTTGACATTTGATACCTTGCTATGAATCCTTTGCCTCGAACCTTTGACCTAGTATATGAACCTAGACTGTGAAGCCTTTAATTTCTGACCTGGAAAATGATTTGAGAAAAGCTATTTAAAAATGAAGTTTACAAATGTGATACAATACTCCTTTGATTTGGGAATTTACTAACTTGTATGAAAACTATTCTAAAAGACTATCTGCATGAGAAACCATTTTAAAATATCATTTTATGAACTCTACTTTGAAGGATTATTTTTATGAAGACCGTTAATAAAGATTATTTTAAATGGACTCTTAATTAGAAACCCTTTTTAAATGAACTGTTACTGACCTGCTGATTATTGACCACCTGATATTGACCTGCTGATATTGACCTGCGGATGTTTGAACCTTCTGATATGACAACTTGATTGTGAGGTGAACCTTTGACATGTGACCCTTGATCCCAGTTTGATACCCGAGCCAAATTTGTGACCCTAGCCATGAAGGTAACATGGCCGTGTCTGTGATGCACCACTGGCATGACTAGTGTGTAGCCCTAGTGATTTGGTTACACCGTCCCCATCTTGATTCTGATATGTGCACACTCCTGTTATTATGGCCAATATGATTTGTTCTTGGGGGGCGAATGGATGCATCCTAGTCTTGTTCTGGTTCTGATATATCTGGTATGTCTGGTGACTGGTACTGTGTGCAATACATGCCTTTCACAACCCTGGGAGCTTGCAACTCCAACCCTGGAGGTATCCCCTCAACCTTGTCTTGGTATGCTGAGGTCACCCCTCCATACACCCTGGTATGTGATTTGATATGATATGTTTCTGGGCTCGTGGTGGATTACTGTCCTAAACCTTTACTCTCTCTCTGTACCTTGACTTATTTATTTCATTATGCCATATCTGTTCTTGTCCTTTTACTTTCATTTCTTTTGCTTTCGTTTCCGTTTACTATATATCTGTTCACTGGGCTTTGTAAGCTCAGCCGCACGTTTTCTTTTCGTGTGCGGCAGGTTTTAGTTGGAAGCTGGGTTATTAATAGAGAGGACTTTGGACTTAGAAGACCTTGCTAGTTAATTTGGATTGGAGATGATTAGAAGAGTTATATTCAGACTTAGTGATTTTTGTATATCTCATTTGTAACCTTGTAATATCAGATTTTCAGTTGTAACCCTTGGAATCCTTTTGTATTATGTATGTCATATGCTTGTGTTTGTTCTGATAAGAATCCGTTTCTGTGACACCTTTGCCCTTGTCGGGTTGGGGTGTTACAATTATGGTATCAGAGCTACAGGCTGCGACTCGTAATACATTTACCCTTGACCTGTGTAAGTTAGGACCACTAAGCTTTCCCTGTAGGCGCTCGTAAGACAACCTTTGAAAATTTGCTTTAGGATTTCCCTATAGGAACTTAAGTTCTGACCAGTGAGGAATGGGTAGATTATAAGCCTTTTGTTTAAGTATCATTGCTTCCGCATCACTCTGATTCGTGCCTTGCTTTTGGTTAAAGCCTCTTGAGATCCCTCGTGGAAAGTGAAAGTTTATGCCTTGCACCACCTAAGTTTTGAAACCTAAATAAATCTTGAAGCCATTGAAAATTTCATAGTAATTGCCTGACACTATTTGATCCTTACCTTCAGATTCCGACTCTGACCTCTGATCTTTTGTTAATCATTTCAATGCCTCTTGGGCATTTTGAGAATCTCCATGGCGAGTAGTTTGGTTTTCCCTCTTGATTATGACATTTGATTTTGTTGACCTCCGAGACTATAGGAGTACTAGGTGGATTAAGATAGGTTGTTTTGCTTACGACTCGAGATAAAGTATGATCATCATGAAGGCATATTTATGTGGTGCTAGTATTATGACGCCTGATCAACGTGATAATACTTATACCATATAACGTGCCCTCATTGTGGCCATAGGATATCTTGGGAAGTACCTAAGAAGTTTAGAATTTGATATCCGTTGGATTATCCGTGACTAGTGAGATTTTAGGTTCATCCTACCTGTGCGTATGCTCTGCCTTCGTTCATTAAATACCCGGATGAGTTGTAGTCTCGTTTTGCGTTCTGTTGATTTCAGTTATAAACCTTGAACTCTTGTAGAGCCCTCTACTGTTGGTACAATTCATTTGATCTGAAATCTTGTCCGTATTTCCATATGAACTTTTCTTTTTGGAAAAACCTCTTCGAGCGTAAGAATGTTAGTGACGACCTTTTGTGACTCGCTGCGACTTCGTCTAACTTTGTGGCTTCAATTTTCGAGGACGGAAATTTTCTTTTAGAGGGGAAGAGTTGTAAAACCCTAAATTTTAACTACCAAATTTTACGTCTAATTTGAAATTTTCCTAAGTTGTGGATACAATTTGTTATAAAACCAAAAGCAACTAAACGAATAAACAGTAAATGCAAATAAAAAAATAAAAAAATAAAAAAAAAAAAAAAAAAAAAAAAAAAAAACTTCACAAATGAGATTTTGAACATAAATGGAATTCCAAAATACCTATTTAACATAAAATAAAATTCGAAGGATCATGTTACGCGACACGAACTTTAATTGGGCCGTTTCCTTTTACTACGCGTTCCATAAACAACAAGTGACCCAACTAGATGGAACCCATGATCTCCCTTGGCCCTCTTTAAGCCCATTCGAACCCACAACAAAAACAAAAAAAGGGGGCCGGTTCTCATTTTCCTAACACACACACATTTTTGAAAACCCTAGCCCAAATATTCCTCCCTCAAACTTACGGCATCCACTTTGCCTCTCTTCTTCCATTTTCTGTCGATCACCAAGGGTCCAAGAACAAGAGTTGAGTGCATCAAGGCTGTCAGGAAATGGTTCTACACGTGTTCAAGCTCTAGGAGTTGTGAAAAGTCCGGTTTTGGTTCTCTTTTGCTCGACTCTTATTCCATTCGATCCATAGGTATCCTTTTTGATCTTTCCTTTGATTCCTATTGTTCAAATCACGTTTAATATTGTTATGTAATCACAATACATGGACCGAATTATGTTTATACATATATATGCACGCATATAAAAGATTGGAACCACATAAAATCATAGAATTAAGAAAACCTAAAATTCATAAGATATGAATCGGCCTGGAGATTTTGTGATGGAATAATTCGATTTGAATGTGTTAAGACCTGTTTTAATTGACCCTAATATGTTGTGGACTCACCTAAAATCGTTTGGTGTCTAGAATTAATGAACGGGATGAAGAAACCCTAATATAAACATGTTTCTGTGACAACTGCTGCTGATCTGGAACTTTGCTCGACTTTAACCGGCTGTAAATTTATGATGTGAACGGGTATTGGGATGGTTTTTGAGTCTAAAACTAATTTCAATGAAGTGGCTATCTGGAGAAATTTATTTTGTAATTTTTAGAGGCCTGTAAGGCTACTTTTTGATTTTTAGAAAATCATGTGTCTGGTCGTATTTGTAAAATCTGGAAAATCCGTCCGGGTTTTTCATTTATCATTTTCAAACCATAACGAATTAGGATGTGTCCTTTTAGCTGAGTAATATATCACATGTTAGATAATTACTGGAATTTTTGTAGAATTTTATAAATTTTCTAGACTGGGAAAGAAGATGGAAAATGGTCGGGTGTTTTTAATTAATCCGGTTCTGGAACAGGTTGGAAAAAAGGATTTTTAGTTCGTACCTAGACAACTTAATAAAATCTGGAAAAATTACATAAAATACTCAAGACCCTGGGGAACGTCTGTGAATTTTTATAGATTTTATTTCGAAGGTTTAATATGGTTTGAAAATTATTTAAAACGAGTCCAGTTAATACCTGAAAACTGTCAAGACATGTAAAAAGGATGTAAATTGTTATTTTCCTAAGCTAAGGGTTATAAATTATGAATCGTGAAACTTGAGGGTATAATTCGTATAATAAGTTAATTTGAAGGTACACTCTGTAATCTTGGAAAATAAAATGCGTGATGTGTTAATAAATTAATGAGAGGGGTTAAAATGTAAACTAAGTAAATCTAGGGCTTCATTTTGTAACTTTGATAAGTAAAGGGGTATAAAGTGTAAATTATGAAACTTAAAGGACTAAAAGAGTAACTTGATGAACCTAAAAGCTAAAATGAAAGTTACTTAAAAAGGAAGGGTTTGTAATTCTTGTCTACCCCTCTAGGTGTGAAGAAAGAGAGGTCCTGATCCACTTTGTGTCATCCCTTTTCTGATTTGTGTTTGCTTCTGGAATAAGGTACGGATATTCTGACCTTCTCTGTAAGGTTTCCTGTGATCTCATTCATGTTCTGATTTGTATAGCCTCTGATTGATACCTGAGACTTGACCTTCTGATAATGAACTTCTGCATTGATCTCTTGTCTTGAATTCTGATATGAACCCTGATGTGAACCCTAATATGATACTTGACATTTGATACCTTGCTATGAATCCTTTGCCTCGAACCTTTGACCTAGTATATGAACCTAGACTGTGAAGCCTTTAATTTCTGACCTGGAAAATGATTTGAGAAAAGCTATTTAAAAATGAAGTTTACAAATGTGATACAATACTCCTTTGATTTGGGATTTTACTAACTTGTATGAAAACTATTCTAAAAGACTATCTGCATGAGAAACCATTTTAAAATATCATTTTATGAACTCTACTTTGAAGGATTATTTTTATGAAGACCGTTAATAAAGATTATTTTAAATGGACTCTTAATTAGAAACCCTTTTTAAATGAACTGTTACTGACCTGCTGATTATTGACCACCTGATATTGACCTGCTGATATTGACCTGCGGATGTTTGAACCTTCTGATATGACAACTTGATTGTGAGGTGAACCTTTGACATGTGACCCTTGATCCCAGTTTGATACCCGAGCCAAATTTGTGACCCTAGCCATGAAGGTAACATGGCCGTGTCTGTGATGCACCACTGGCATGACTAGTGTGTAGCCCTAGTGATTTGGTTACACCGTCCCCATCTTGATTCTGATATGTGCACACTCCTGTTATTATGGCCAATATGATTTGTTCTTGGGGGGCGAATGGATGCATCCTAGTCTTGTTCTGGTTCTGATATATCTGGTATGTCTGGTGACTGGTACTGTGTGCAATACATGCCTTTCACAACCCTGGGAGCTTGCAACTCCAACCCTGGAGGTATCCCCTCAACCTTGTCTTGGTATGCTGAGGTCACCCCTCCATACACCCTGGTATGTGATTTGATATGATATGTTTCTGGGCTCGTGGTGGATTACTGTCCTAAACCTTTACTCTCTCTCTGTACCTTGACTTATTTATTTCATTATGCCATATCTGTTCTTGTCCTTTTACTTTCATTTCTTTTGCTTTCGTTTCCGTTTATTATATATCTGTTCACTGGGCTTTGTAAGCTCAGCCGCACGTTTTCTTTTCGTGTGCGGCAGGTTTTAGTTGGAAGCTGGGTATTAATAGAGAGGACTTTGGACTTAGAAGACCTTACTAGTTAATTTGGATTGGAGATGATTAGAAGAGTTATATTCAGACTTAGTGATTTTTGTATATCTCATTTGTAACCTTGTAATATCAGATTTTCAGTTGTAACCCTTGGAATCCTTTTGTATTATGTATGTCATATGCTTGTGTTTGTTCTGATAAGAATCCGTTTCTGTGACACCTTGCCCTTGTCGGGTTGGGGTGTTACACTTCTTTGATCACTAGTTCAAGTTGTAACTTTGTTCAAGAGTGATTTGCGTAGAAACGGGATCTTCCGATTAAAGACTTGTTTACGTTAATTTTAACGTATCGTGATTTCACATTTTGTCATCCTCAAAACGTGAAGTAATCGAAAGATATAAATAACGTTTTTAGAACATTATTTGCATCAACAATCTCCCCCTTTTTGATGATGACAAAATATAAACTCATGTTAGGTTAAAATTAGTTTTAACAAGTTTTTAATGAGTTTACTCCCATTTCTCCCCCTTTTTGTCTAATCAAAAAGGTTACAAAGGCTCCCCCTTGATGTGTACTCTCCCTCATTTGGAGAACACAAAGGAATCGAGCAATGATTCTTGCTACAAAACAAAGTTAGAAGATACATATATAATATGTAACAAGTAGCACATTGTGACAAATATCCAACCACATAAGAAAAAAAATAGCTAGGAGCTAAAAATGATAATGAACAACCCTCATAAAAACCCATTCATTCATTAAAAGAAAATAAATGTCATACATGGATATGACTTCATGGAAACATAAAAGAGACAATGATAAGCATAAATCCCTAATGACTAGAGGCATGTTTCATTTCCAAGAGGGCTCCTAAAGACCTATTGTGGGTTGGGAGGTGGTGGAGATTGGGGCTCCATTTGGGGTGGTGGTGGTGTTAAGAGATGTTCTATAAAGTAGAACATGAAATGAATCTCGTCTCTTAAGAAATAGATGAGGTTACGGTTATGGAGACAACATAGGCAATTAGCACTATGTAAATCAAAGGGATGTGGTTGATTGGGTTGTGCCATGATAGGAGATGGTGATTGTGGTAGGTTTGTTGGAGGTGAAATTGGCATGGCATTGTCCAATGGAGTTAAGGGGGATGGTGTGTACTCCATTGATGATGTAGTGTAGTAGGATGATGAAGATGTTGTGTAGGTAGATGATGTTTTAGATGGTGCATAAGGTGGTGATGGTGAGTATGGAGTGGCTTGGGAAGGTGGTGTCATAGCTTCATCATCTTTTGTGAGATCCACAAAGAGTGGTTATGAGGGTGGTTTTACGGTTATCCTAGGTTTCTTGGAGATTTGAGAGGTTGAACCATGTGTGGAGGACATGGTGTTTGTGTGATGGGAGGTTGAAGGTGAAGTGCAAGATAAGCTTGCAAGGGTGAGGCCTTAAATAGGCAAGTTGGGTGAAATTTGAATTAAAGTTGATCCTATGGTGTAGGAAGGGAATCCTAAGGTGTGTTAGGTTTGCAAAGATTTGCAGGTTTGAGGTTAGGGGTGTAGGGTTTTTGGTAGGAATAGTAAAAATTCATCAAACAGGGATACGGTTCCTTTAAATGACCCACGGTACCGTTAAATTTAACGGTACCGTCCATATTTAATGGTACCGTGCCACTGTTTGCAAGAAGATTTCTATGCAGGTTAGTTCTGGGCAGCTAGGGGGATGTTTTCTAGGGGAACTAATTCCTGGAAATGATAGTGCCTCAACTCACTAGGTACTTTTTTTCCTAAAGTGTCCCATTTGAGCTACAACTAGCACATAAAGGCTATCATGTAGTTTCCTAAGATAATGATAAGCATGCAATAAGAAGGGACAAAATAAGCTATCATCCAAATATCACATAGATTGATTAGGCAAGGAGATAGTTAAGCATGCAATAAATCAATTAGCATTCATTCAAAGATAAATCCTAATAAGAAACATAGATTTCTTCAACACTTATGACTTGAGCATTCCCCCATTCTTGGCATACTCTTGTCTTGAGCATGAGTCTCATTTTCATGATTTGGATCATCAAAGGGTGCATAATGGGTGGAGGATTCGGAAATGAGGATTGATGAAACATGTGACTCGTTTATGGGTTGCACGATGGGTTTGACAAGGGAGTATTGAGGACCGTTGAGGTAAGGGTGTAGGTTCATGAGATGGTGATAGAGACGGGTTAGGAACATCCCATAGGGTATCAATTTATTCTTGTTACCCTTGAGATGGACAATTCGCTTAGCGAAGAAGTAAGCGAGGTTGTATGGTTGTTGGGTTAGGAGACAGTAAATCATATGAGCACAACACGCCGGGAGTTGCTCATGATTTCCTGTGAGACTTAGAACATTTTCTCGCAGGATGACTGCCCAAGAAAGTAGTTCATGACGAACCTCTTCCAAACGAATTTTCGTTGGATTAGGGTAAGAGGGGTACTTATAAGTACGGATGAGTTTGGTTAGTTCGGATGGAGAGGGTATGTACGAACAGTACGGACTATTCTCCTCACGATAGTGAAAGAGAGACTCAAGACACCAATCTTCAGTATAGGCACATTGCCCATGATTGGGTATTCGAAGGATCTGAGCAAATTGCTCAAGAGTTAGGACGAATTTGAAGTTTTGGACCTAAAACCAAAGTGACAAGGATTGATCCTCGTTACGTACGAGTTCAACTTGTTGAAAGAACTCCAACACAAAACGAGGACAAATGTTCTCGTTAATGTGGAGTAGATAATCGAATCCTATAGCTCTAAAGGAAGTGTTGATGTCCCGATGGTAAATTAGGGACGAATCAACGACATGGCCTTCATGAAACCGACGGGTTTCAAGATTGACATAGACACGAATGTGGTTATCGGGAGTTGTGGGTTCTTGTGAAATTTCGGGTGTGTAGGTATCGGTTAGGAGATGATCAAAATCATATTCATGAGACATTTTTGTTTCCTAAAAAAATTTTAAGGAAAAATTAGAGTGAAGAATAGTTGCATTATGCACATGCCTAGTGTGTACCTAAATGCAAACTATGTGGAGGTGCGGTAATCTCGACCAAAAAAAATAATGAGATGACCCTAACACTCCTAATTTTACTTTTGCTCAAACAAATATGTCGAAAAATACATATTGATTATGTAATTCGATCAATATTCGTGAGATCATGTATGCATGAAAAGATGTTTTTAGTTTGCATCAACAATACATGAAAAGAACAATTTCATGGTCCTAGTTTCGTGAGATTTTGAAAATGATGGAATTGGGGTGTTTTGGTAACCTCAATGTTTTTGGTACCAAAGATTTTGAAATGTTTTGGTGTTGATGATTTCGAATTGAAAATTTCCTAGAGAGAATTGAAAATCCCCAATTCAATTTTCATCAATGCATAAACCCTAGACCCAAAAAAAAATTGGAGTAAGGTGACTTACAGTTTTTGATAAAAAAGGGTGAGAATGATTTAGGATCTTGAAACTCAATGTCTTGAATATGATCTTGAAGGGATGTAATTAAGTGTTGGGTGTGAGGTAAAGTTATGACAGCAGTTGCTGAGGTTATGAGGGTGTGGAATGAGTAGTGTGGAAAAAGGGGAACTTAAATACGGAATGTTCCAGATGCACGGTTCTACGGTACCGTTAACTTTAACGGTGCCGTGCCACATTTAGTGGAGCCGTGATCTGCTAGGACTGTTTTCTGTCCCATTTTGATTTTTGACGAACAAGTCTCGCTGTTTTAGTGAGACCTATTGTCACGAGGAAAGAATTTGTACCAAACAAATTCTTTTGACTAGGGAGACCTAAACTAAACTACACGAGACTCACGAGATGACTTCAAGAGTCATGAGACTTATGGAATATGTTCCATCATTCCTAGACCTAGACGGAGATAATTAAAGGATTCTCGTTTGAGAGGTTTGGTTAGGATGTCTGCGATGTTGTCCTGAGAAGGAACTTTCTCAATGGAAATGTTTCCTTTCTAAACATTATCGCGAAGGAAGTGGTGGCGGATTTCGATGTGTTTGGTACGGGAGTGTTGAACGGGGTTTTTGCTCAAGTCAATAGCACCTTTATTATCGCACATAATGGGAACGTCATCTAGATGGATGTCATAGTCTATAAGAGCTTGTTTCATCCATAGTGCTTGTTGACATGCCTTTCCGGCGCTTACGTACTCGGCTTCGGTCGTGGAGATAGCAAGAGCCGTTTGTTTCTTGGAGAACCAAGAAGTTATACAACAACCCATGAAGGTACAAACACCACTCGTACTCTTTCGATCCACATAATCTCCCGCATGATCAGAGTCGGCATAGACAACAGTTTCTACACCGGTCCCCTTGGGATAAAATAATCCCAAGTGTATAGTGCCTTTAATGTATCGGAAGATACGCTTAACCGCTTCAAGGTGAGAGGTTTTGGGATCCTTTTGGAAGCGAGCACAAAGGCAGACACTAAACATGATGTCGGGCCTACTTGCCGTGAGGTATAGTAAACTTCCTATCATACCTCTATACTTAGTGCTATCCACGGACTCACCTTCTTCATCTTTCGTGAGTTTTATTTCCGTGGACATGGGAGTTTTCATGGGCTTAGACTCTTCTAAACTAAACTTCTTAAGCATCTCTTTACTATACTTAGCTTGATTAAAGAAGATGCCATCTTCCATTTGTTTAATTTGTAAACCAAAGAAGAAATTTAATTCACCCATCATGCTCATCTCAAACTCGTCGTGCATGATTTTTGAGAAATCATCGCACATCTCTTGACAAGTTGATCCGAATATAATGTCGTCGACATATATTTGAACAATGATGAGATGTGAATTTCTTTTCTTTGTGAAGAGTGTGTTATCAACCTTTCCCATGGTATATTCATGTTCAATCAAGAAGGCTTTTAGTCTATCATACCAAGCTTTAGGAGCTTGTTTAAGACCATAGAGTGCTTTCTTGAGTTTATAAACATGATTCGGACATTCGAAATCAACGAATCCCGGAGGTTGCGCAACATACACCTCCTCGTTGATATAACCATTAAGGAACGCACTCTTCACGTCCATTTGGTATAGCTTAAAGTCTAAGGCACATGCATAGGCGAGGATTATTCTAATTGATTCTAATCTAGCTACGGGTGCATAGGTTTCATCATAATCTATTCCCTCTTGTTGGTTGTAGCCTTGTGCTACCAACCTTGTCTTATTCCTAACTACGACGCCATTTTCGTCGAGTTTGTTTCTAAACACCCATTTAGTTCCTATGATAGTTTGATTTCTAGGAAGAGGTACTAAATCCCAAACTTGGTTTGCGGTGAATTGATTTAGTTCCTCCTGCATGGCAACTATCCAACTTTCATCCTTAATCGCTTCACCTACATTCTTAGGTTCTACGGTAGATATGAAACAAAAGAAGTTACTTTTGTTTTGTGCTTGTGACCTGAGGGTTCTTTGGTTTAGGTTACCTATGACATTTTCAATAGGATGGTTTTTGTATTCCTTAATGTTGACAATTTCGTCAACTTCAACTATTTCATCCTCAATGTCATCTTCTAGGGTTTTCTTGCCATTAACCTTAATGGCTTCATCCTCATCTAAGTCATCATCAACCAATGGTGATGTCTTAGATTGTGGAGGACTTTCATCGAATGTCACGTTGAGTGATTCTTCGACTTTTGAGGTTTCTCTATTTAGGACAACGTAGGCTTTACTATTTTAGGAGTAACCTAGGAATACACCTTCGTAAGACTTTGGGTCAAACTTGGTGAGGTAATCTTTAGTGTTTAGTATGAAGCATTTGCTTCCAAACACTCTAAAGTAATCAAGAGAAGGTTTTCTTCCTTTCATGATTTCATATGGGGTTTTTCCTAGGATAGGTCTAATTAGAATCCTATTTAGAATGTAAGTTGAGGTGTCCACCGCGTTACACCAAAACTTTTGCGGAATTGATTGTTCATTCAACATCATTCTACTCATTTCTTGTAGAGTACGATTTTTCCGTTCAACTACCCCATTTGATTGAGGAGTGCGTGGAGCCGAGAAATTGTGAGTAATACCATTAGCATCACAATATACTCCAAATTGCACTTCATTATCAAATTCCTGACCATGATCCATCCTAATAGAAACTATTGTACATCCTAGTTGATTTTGGACTTTCTTACTAAAGATTTCATATTCCTCAAAGGCTTGAGTCTTATTCTTAAGAAATGTAGTCCAAGTATACCTAGAGTAGTCATCAACTATTACTAAGGTGTAGAGATTTCCTCCGTAGCTCCATATGGCGGATGGACCGAATAAGTCCATGTGAAGTAGTTCTAGGCATCTAGAGGTCGAGACCATATTTTTAGCTTTGTAACTAGAATGAGCTTGTTTTCCAACTTTACAAGCGTCACAAAAGTGTGAGTCGAACTTAATCTTAGGTAGGTTTCTAACTATTTCCTTAGATGCCAATGATTGTATAAGACGCATATTTGCATGACCTAGTCTTCTATGCCACAGAGTGGTATGATCATCTATAGTTGCTAGACAAATCTTATCTTCAGGCTTATTTCCTATCTTCATGACAAATAAGCCATTTTTCCTAACTCCTTTGCCTATGGTTTTCCCATTCTTGATGATCTCACTACCCTCTTCAGAGAATATGACTCTACACTTATTATCTACCATTTGACTAATGCTAAGTAAGTTAAAACCTAAGTTATCTACGTGCTCAACATTTCTAATAATGAGAGAGTCTTGAGTAATCGTACCTTTGCCTATAATGTTTCCTTTAAGTTTGCTACCGAAAGTGACATTACCTCCGTTGTATTCCTTGTATAATAAGAATAAACTTCGGTTGCCCGTCATGTGGTTAGTGCATCCACTATCCTTGACCCATTCGTCAGGCTCCAAGTCAATTCCCAAGCATATCTCATTAGAAGCATGAGCCATTAGACATGTTTTGTCCTTGGCTTTCTTTTCTTCATCATCACCGCTATCGCTCCAGGAGCCTCCTATGAGAGCTCGTTGGTTGTTGACTTTCGGTGGCTTGGGACACTCTCCTATGAGGTGATTAGGATCTCCGCATCTAAAGCATTTCCTATCACTTGTCCCTTTCTTTTCAGCATGGTTCTTTTGTGATGTCTTCTTCTCATCACGAGGTTGCCTAACGAACCTACCTCTTCTCCTAAAGAACTTTTTAAAGTCCCTAACCGCTAATGCATATTCCTCATCTTCACTGTCGGAACTCGAACATTCCTCATCACTAGACTCCTTCTTGGCTTTCAATGCTAGAGATATAACTCTCTCGCTTTTGCCTTTGACTATATCGGAGTCTTTCTTAATTATCATCTCATGAACTTTCAAGTTTCCTATAAGTTCATTGAGTGACAACATCGCCAAGTCCTTTGACTCTTCAATGGTGGTAACCTTTGCTCTCCATTTAGGATGTAGAGCCCTAAGGAACTTCCTAACATAATTCTTGCTAGAGTAACCTTCATCAAGAGCTTTAAGACTAGTAATAATAGTATTGAATCTAGCAAAAGCATTATCTATAGATTCATCTTCCGTAATGGAAAATTGTTCAAATTGTTGAACAAGAAGATCTACCTTGTTCTCTTTGACTTGGTTATTACCTTGGTGAGTGACTAACAAAGTTTTCCAAATATCTTTTGCCGTATTACACATGAAAATTCTTTCAAATTCCTTTTTAGGCAAAGCATTATAAATCATCATTTTAGCCTCATTATTTTTGGCTAATTTCCTTTTAAGTTCATCACTTTGTTTATCATAAGAAACTATTTCATCCTTTTTAGTTTCCGGATTCATTTGAATAGGTTGAAAGTCACCCTCGGTAATAACATGCCAAAGATCAATGTCTTTTGATTTCACATACGTTTCGAATCTTGTTTTCCAATAAATAAAACAATCGGTTTCGAAAAGTGGTGGTCTTTGCATAGATTGCCCTTCTAGATATTTGTCGGAATCCATTGATCGATTCAAGTTTTAAAATACAATATACTTTAAAATCTTGACTGACGTGGCTTCTGATACCAATTGTGGGAAACTAGAAGGGGGGTTGAATAGTTTACCGGTTTAAAATTCTTTTTAAAAATCTTGTTTTAAAAGTTGGTTATTGGAAACTTTGATTCGAACTCTATATGTAATCAATCAACACCAATATGAACTACACACTAAACTAACAAATATAAAATAATGAAAGTAAAGAGTAGAGTTGGAAAGATCAAACCGAGACAAAGGATTTATAGTGGTTCGGCTACGAAGCTCTTCTTCGCCCTACTCCACTCCCCGAGTACCACACTCGAGAGTTTCAAGCACTATGTCAACAACCTACCTTCAGGCGGAGAAAACCGTACACGTTGCTTATCCTATTACCGACACTAAGCTAAATGTCGAGTGCTAATCTTAGCTAGCACCAATCTACCAAGGTCCACGTGACCAATCACACAAGCCCTAATGGCTACAAGAGATCACCACGATCTCAACACGATCACTAAGATCAACTCTCACTTCACTCTACTCAATCTAACTACTCTAGATCCTTTGACTACTCACACACAAGCCCAATGGCTTCAAGAGATCTTCACTATCTCTTAAGATCACAATGATCTTCACTCACACTCTCACAAAAGAAAGATAATCTTGATGTATGCTAAGATACAACAAGGATGTAACAAGTGTTACAAAACCTACCCACTACAACTCTTGTCTTCTTGAAGATCTTAAGTTCTTCTCTTGCTAATGAAGAGGGATGACAACACCTTGTATCTACTTGGATACTTGTGTTCTTCTCTTGCTAATGAAGAGGAATGACAACACCTTGTATCAACTTGGATACTTGTGTTCTTCTCTTGCAAGTGAAGAGGAATGAAGAGGATCACTTGAAGGATGATTGGATCACTCTTGAACAAAAGAAAAACTAACCTAAATGATCTAAGAAAGAAAGTGTGAAGAGAGTATTCAACTCAGAAAGTTTTGTGTGTGAAAGGATGCCTAAAAACTGTGAAAGGGGTGGGTATTTATAGGCAAAGAAAATCTGAACGTTACAGAAAAAATGGTACGGACGGCTCCTTTAAATACACCACGGCTCCGTTAAATTTAACGGTACCGTGGAGCCGTGGTAGACTAGGACGCTCCAAATTTTGTCTTTTCTGGTGAAAACTTATTTGGGGAAGGTTGGAGCTGATTTTGGGGGGAAAAATAGCTGTTGTGATTTTCAAACTTATTTTTCCATTAAAACATTTCTTAATATTTCAAAAATAATTTGTCATGTGTATTTTTGAAAAAATATTTTGTCCCATTTAAAATGTGAATTTTCAAAACATAAATTCACTTCTTTGATCACTAGTTCAAGTTGTAACTTTGTTCAAGAGTGATTTGCGTAGAAACGGGATCTTCCGATTAAAGACTTGTTTACGTTAATTTTAACATATCGTGATTTCACATTTTGTCATTCTCAAAACGTGAAGTAATCGAAAGATATAAATAACGTTTTTAGAACATTATTTGCATCAACATGATTGACCAAAATGCCCTTGTAGTGTTAATGTTGGGTTTAATCTTAGCCGCTAGATGAAAATGAATAGAGGGTGGGGATTGGTCCCTTCGAATGTATACAAAGTTTTGTCCTCAAATGATCTTTTATCATAGTTTTAAGTTTACTAAATTAATTTTCAGCCTTCCATTTAAGTAAAATACCAAATTAGTTTTCTAAACTAGTTTTAAGTTTTCATTTTTCACTTTTTGGTTTTTACTTTATATTTAGTATAGATTAAGATCTTTGGATGGGGTTTTATTTAGAGGAGATTATCGTCATCATTTTTAAGCCAAACCTGATGCTTTCTAGTCCTTGTTCAATATTTTCTTTTTATTATGTTAAACTAGCCTATAAACCCGTGATAAATCACGGGTAGCTAATAACAAGTTTTAAGTAAACTATATACTTAATCATCTTAGGTAAAATAAGAGTATAGAATATAAGTAATTTTTTCGAGAAGTATTGGTTGTAAACTTCGGGAACGGTTGTGCTTATAGTGTTGATTATAAACACCTTAATCAAGTAAGTGTGATGTATTACCTTCAATAGTGATGTAATATGATTTTGGTTATGGCTATGATCAAGACTTGACACCCACAATAACTGCTTAAAATATATAATTCGTGATAGAAGTAAGTTTTTCAAATTTGAATTAAATATAAGTGATTAAGTCGTAGAATAGCAATGTACTTTTCAAAGTGTCCCATTTTGGTACGTGTACGTTTTTTAAGTTGTAGAATAGCAATGTACTTTCATAAATGTTCCAATTTGGTACTTGTATTTTTTTTAAGTTGTAGAATAGCAATGTACTTTCATAAGTGTTTTAGTTTGGCATGTGGGATGACGTACCAAATTGGAACACTATGGAAAGTACATTGCTATTCTACAACTTAAAAAAAGTACACGTACCAGAATGTGACACTTTGAAAAGTACATTGCTATTCTACAACTTTAAAAAAGTACACGTACCAAAACGGGACACTTTGAAAAGTACATTGTTATTCAACGACTTAATCCCTAAATATAATTACATAATAATCAAACTAATAAGGTCATTGATCACCTCCAATTAGTAAATAGAAGGTAAAACCATACCACCTTGCCAATAAGAATAAAAATCTTGGTACTGATCTACGTTTTAAATTAGCTATCATCTCATACTTTATTTTGAATAGGTGGGTTGCTCATTGCCTCCAGTTGTCGTCTTAGTATATAATAAATATTTAACATTCTTAATGGATCATAGGTTCACTTTGAGATCAAAGAATCATGTTAAAAATCGATTCAGTCAAAATATTGAAAAAGTTTAAATTTTACCTTAACTCAATGTAAACTAATCATTTGAGTAAATAAACTTATGATGTGCATCTGCTTTGGGGTGTTCTACAACCTAAATATGATATCATAAAATTCGCAATCCAATCAAAGCGTCATAGCTAAGCCTTACAAAAATAAAAAACATCACAACTAAACCTGAGTTTTAAAAATAGAATAAAGATTCAATTTGGAATACAGGGACCAAAGGTGAAGTCTTACAAGCAAACACAATGAACCTATTAAGATAGTGAGGATACATTAATCGAACATTGTGGTAAATTATCCTTAATCGATTAAGGTTCTCATTTAAAAACAAAATGAATGAATAATGAGCAGCCGTAGGAGGGGATTTTGCAATGTTTTCTTTTTTCTTTTTTCCTTTTCTTTTTTTCCCCCACTCGTTTAATAAGATCTCCAATACAAAACCAAGAGTATACTTTATAGTGAAGATTACAAATGAAGCATTGACGTTTTCAAAATAGAATAGTAAAAATAGGAAATAATGATTCGTATTCTTTAATTTAAGGATATGACAATAACTGACGTTTAAAACATTCCTTAATAAGAAGATGGAAAACGGAAATTGACATAGCATTGGTCAAACAAAATTCTTAATGAGGGGCTCATTAGTAACATTGCAATGCCACATGGATTTAATGAGATGGCATTAGTGACATGGATTAAGTGCCAACATGGCTTTAATGACATAGCAAAATTCAAATAAACCTTTGTTTATTATATATATAGATGCCATGTTTAGCTTAATTAGTTTTGCTATGTTTGGTTTTATTATTATGTCATTTTGCTTTATTAGGAAGTTTAGTTTTATTAATTGTCATTATCATTTTAGAGTATTCCTTGGTTATTCCCTAGCTCGTTTTAGTTATATTTTTCCTTAGATCCTTTTAGTTTTGCCTTTTAGTCTAAAAATAACAATAAACCAAAAATAGAGACATCGGAGCATCGAACAACAAACAAAAACATTATTTTCAAATTCTTCTTCTCATGAGAACGATTCCGAGGTAGTTGGATACTTGCCAAAATACTTCCTATGTTAGGTGTTTATCCAGTTATTTTGGGTATTATAATTGGTGTTTTACGACACACATCAATTTTTGGCCAATGCACACATTAACAGCCCGTTTGGTTTGTAGATGGAGGTAGGATTTGGATTTGGATTTGGATTAAGATTTGGATTTGATGTAAGAGAAAGAAAATACATTACTAAATAAATATATTATTATTTTATTAAGTTATATAGAAATATAAAAAGAGAATGTGAGAGGCAATATATATATATATATATATATATATATATATATATATATATATATATATATATATATATACACTAATGAGACTCACGTGAAGAAAATGAAATACAACCTCCCCACTTGGGATTTCTCTCTCTTTTATTATTTGGGTTTAATCCCATTTTTAAATTCTATTAATTCGACCAAATGAATTTTAAATGTCACATCACAATTAAACCCAATGTAAAGTAGGGAACCAAATGGCGCCTAAGTATTTGCAAATGTCAAATCAAATCCATTATATATATATATATATATATAGCGACGGTCACGACGTATATATATATATATATATATATATATATATATATATATATATATATATATAATCCATTATATATATATATCTTATAGAGCGACGGTCACGACGTCGTTTTACGTCGCTTTGACTGCGTTTTGACTGCCACAATTTGCCGATTTGGCGCAAAAAATGTGATGGGCCTTCATCAGCCCAAAATCAGCCGGCCTGTTTGGGTAAGTTGGCACGTAGTACCGCTGCTACGTCGTATTGCTTAGATAGTACTTTCCTACCTACCTTCAGCATCGTATGGTGGAGACTACAGCATCGTATGGTGGAGATTGTATTTAAAGTACAAGAAAACATACACGTGCACTTTCCCTGCCATTTTTGGCTATGTCGGCCCGTATTTTTGTCTTTATACAAATCGGTGCTATACAAAGTGGTGTTACGTCGTATTGCTTAGGTAGTACTTTTCCACCTAACTATAGCATCGTATGGTGGAGATTGTATACTCTCTACTCTCTGAGGGTTCTTTTGTGGTTGTTATTAAGCCATTTGTTATTGGTACAGTGCCACTTTAATTACACCCACATCTTTAGATTTGATCTTATCTAGATTTCGCAATTTATGGGCTTATCTTATACAGACGGCAGTTCTATGCTGTAGGTTTCATGTTTTCATTATTTTTTTCTTTTCCGGTTAGGTTTTTCGTTATTGGTGATTCTTTAGTAGTTACTGCTATTGCTTGATTTACGGTAGTATACTTCTCTTAATTGGTAATTTTTTGACTTTAGATTTAGGGTTTTGTTGTTGTTGTTGTTGTATGGACTTTAGATTTAGGGTTTTGTTGTTGTTGTTACTTTGTTCGAGGTTTATTTTGCTGCACATAATTGTCGGGTTTGCTAATTTTATGCTTTGAAGTTTGGGGTTTTGTTGCACTTAATTGTCGGTTTTGTTGATTTTATAATTTGAGATTTTGGATTTTGTTACTTTGTTCGAGGTTTATTTTGCTGCACTTAATTGTCGGGTTTGCTAATTTTATGGTTTGAAGTTTGGGGTTTTGTTGTACTTAATTGTCGGTTTTCTAATTTTATGCTTTGAAGTTTGGGATTTTGTTGATTTTATGTTTTGTTGCACTTATAATTTTTGGACTTCACTTATCATTGCACTAGATCAGTTGGTTGATTATGTTTCATTGCCTTTATTTTTAGCTCTTTATAATTGTTTTTTTTTCCTCCAAACAAATGGAATAGTTTATGTCAAAGGTATTTTCGCTTTTGGTAATCGGATATGATAACTATTGTTTTATGGTCATTTGATGGGGGTACGGTTGGGTTACATTATTTTGTTACCTAATCAGTGAATAGTCATGTGTTTATTCTATGTGGTTTGTGAAAGTTGTTAACTGTTTACCATGTTTCTTTTGTAGGTTTGTCTTATGTTATCGGAACAACAGCTTTTGACAAACCTCCTCATTGCGTTGTCAATCGGTTTGATGGTATAACAACAATGATTGTCTTTAGAAAGGTGTATAGACCTTATTGCACTTTATGAGTCTACAAGATAACAGGATTAAAGTTTAGTTGGTTCATATCTTGGCAGGGCAAGTCACTAGATTTGCAGCCATGGTGGCCATATCCTCTTTTTACTATTCTTAGTAGGCTTATTTGTTGTGGGTACATTCTTTGTTGCTTCACGTATGGTGGGGCTATGATGATTATTACCTATTTTCTCACACAAATGAAGCGGGTTGTCAAATATTGTCTCCATAATTTGGCAGGGCAAGAACCGGATGGCAGTATTATGCAACCGCGTCTCTTTGCAGCCATGGTGGAGTCAAAAATCTTTTGCACCGTATTTGGTTTAGAAATCTGAGCCTAAGAACTACTACATATATAGTTGTTGAATCTGTATGTTTAAAGCTTGATTTATTTATAACTGTTATGTCTGCTGTTGTTGGCAGCGTAACAATTATAAGTATATCTTATAGAGCGACGGTCACGACGTTGTTTTGCATCGCTTTGACTGCGTTTTGGCTGCCACAATTTGGCGACGTCGTTTTGCCACAAACTTATGCGCTGAAAAAAAATGGGCCCACATCATCCCAAATTCAACTGGCCTGTTTGGCTAAGTTGGCCCATATTTCTGACTCTTGGATGCATTTAACCCGTTTGTACATTCTTAAACTGGGTATCTCAAAACACTTTTGTTTGCTTCACATGCAGCAGGGCTATGATGATTACTACCAGATTTCTGACACAAATGAAGTCAGTTGTCAAATATTGTCTCCATAACTTGGCAGGGCAAGAACCGGATTGCAGTATTATGCAACCGTGTTTCTTTGCAGCCATGGTGGAGCCTATAACTGTTTGCGCTACTTTTTATTTTAAAATCTGAGCCTAAAAACTGCTGCACATATACCTGTTGAACCCATACCTTTAAAACTGGATTTACTTATAATTGTTGTGACTGACGGTGTGACAAAACGACGTCGGAGTCGTCGCTCTATAAGATATACTTCTGCTATGCTATGTCACACTGTTATAAGTCATGATGGTTACATTCGTTGGTTACAACGAAAGTTGTGCTTATAACTAATGGAGATATTGCATGTTTAAGATATAGGTTGCTTTAGCTGTTCGTACGCGATGGAAAACACAAATGTAACATCTAACATTATCTGCCAATATTAGTAAATAAAGAACATGGTACACTTTAAAGTGAAAACTTTCTAGCCAACCTGTTTGTCAGCCAGGTTCTTTCTGCTTTAAAGCCCGCCACATTCTTCATTTACGAATATTGACATACGATGTTCATCATAGTTGCCCATGATAATTGCTACCTAGCTTCTGACACAAATGAACTGGGTTGTCAAATATTGTCTCCATAACTTGGTAGGCCAAGGGCCGGACGGCAGTATTATGCAACCGTGTTTCCTTGCAGCCATGGTGCACCCTAAAACTGTTTTCGTTGCTTTTGGCTTAAAAATCTTAGCCTGATTGCAAGTAGTTACGGTAATTTTCTTTCCTTTTTTTTTTTTTTTTTTTTTTTGGTGAGAATGTATCTGAAAGTCTGATATGCAGAAACTTCTAATGGCAGGGAAAGTGCACGTATATGTTTTGTTGTACTTGAAATACAATCTCCACCATGCGATCCTATAGATAGGCGGGAAAGTACTATCTAAGCAATACGACGTAGTACTGCTTTGTATAAAAACAGAAATATGGGCCAACATAGCAAAACAGCCCGGTGGATTTTGGACTGATGCAGGCCCTTTTTTTTCGCGGGAAAAACGCGTTGCAAAAACGACGTCGTGACCGTCGCTCTATAAGATATATATATAATGCGTCCAAAATCCGTCAGCCTGTTTAACCGCACTGCCCCATATTTATGACTCTGGGATGCATTTACCCCGTTTGTACTTTCTTAAACCAGATGTATTAGAACACTTTTGTTTGCTACACATGCAGCAAGGCTATGATGATTACTACCTGATTTCTGACACAAATGAAGGGGGTTGTCAAATATTGTCTCCATAACTTGGCAGGGCAAGGACCGGATGGCAGTATTATGCAACCGTGTTTTTTTGCAGCCATGGTGGACCCTTCAACTATTTGCACTGCTTTTGGTTTAAAAATCTGAGCCTAAAAACTGTTGCGTATATACCTGTTCAGCCCATACCTCTAAAACTCGATTTAATTATAATTGTTGTGCCTGTTGTTTTTGGCAGCATACTAATTGTTTCTGAAATTGAGTGTCTCATGACAAGTTTCCAGTAACATCTAACATCGTCTGCCAATATTAGCAAATAAAGAACGTGGTGCGTTTTAAAGTGCAAAGTTTCCAGCCAACAACTTTTTTTTTCTTTAAATTTAAAATTCCAAAGGAAACAGAACTGTTTGTCAGCCAGATTCTTTCTGCTTTAAAGCCCACTACGTTCTTCATTTGAAAATATTGGCATATGATGTTCATCATGGTTACCCATTCTGAGGCTCCATATAGTTTCTTTTGTTTTTTCAACAATCTAGCAAATTGCTTGATGCAAGCTTTTTCGTAAAGGGAGTTGAAACGACAAAAGGAACTGTAAGGGAGCTCAGAAGGGTCAACTATGCTGCTTTATACCTGTTACGCAAAAGGCAATGATGAACTTTCTGCGTATTAACTTTTAATATGTGTGGCTCACTCATCTACGTATCTTGGTACGGTGACCAGGACTCATATGGTTGCACCTATGGCCCAACTGATAAGTTGGTGTTTCAAGTTGATTATCCACGCTCACCTACTTTTCAGCCTATCCGGTTTTTACTAGATGACCGTCTTTTATGCTTCTTGGCAGGTTTAGTGGTACAAAAGCTTTTGATAGTCGGTCCTGTGCATTTTCTAATAAAAGCAAACACAGATGTTCTACATCGTGTGCCAATATTAGCAAATGAAAACTATTTGGTATTTTTTTATTTGCCGATACTAACAGTTCATGTTATGTGGCTATGACAGTTATTTTTTTCTCGCATATTCATAACTGCAGTTCCACAAAAGCCTCTGATCAATAATAGGGTACAATTCTTAAAGAAATATGCGAAATAGAAGAGGATGCTGTGACAAGTGATTTGGTGCAAATTACTTCTTCGCACCGTCCTCTTCCGTTTCCTATCTTTCTTTCATAATTGTACCATATTGTTGATCAGGACCTTTTGTGGAACTGCAGTTGCGAATGTGCGGGCAAAAGATAACTCTGACAGGCACAAAACATCAGCTTTTAGTATCGTCAAAGAAAGAAAACCAAATGCTCTTCATTTCCTAATATTGACAACCGATGTACATCATCTGTGGTTGTTTTCATGGTTAAATTCATACGACGACTAATCAAAACCTTTTGTACGACTGAACCTGCCAAGGTGCATAAAACACAATTGTTTTTGCCATTGATCATATGCTTAAACTTTATAAGAAGTTACCGATTTTTTTGGCGACTCAAGACACTTTTATAAAATGTTTAATGATAACCTCTTTGGTCAGATTACACTGCTTACTCTATTTGGAACTCAAACCTTTTTATTTTGCAGCGCCTCGGTTCATTTGGGATGCCACTATATAACTAGAATAAACAAAAGATAAGTATTCATAAAATTTACATTCTTAATCCATTATACTATATCAATCTACTTATATATATTTTTATTTTATTTTTTTCCCTCTGCTAACAGGTTTTGTATATTTAACAGGATAATTGCATTCTATGGAAACAAAGTAAATATCAAAAATTGACGGAATATCAACAATGGGTGTAAGGAGACCAAGCCAACCTATTATACTATTGAGGCAAACTAAACATCAAAAATTAACAAAATATCACTGATGGATGTACGCAGACCAAGCTGACCTATTACTGTATTGACATGGTCTGTGCATCCATTGTTGATACTTTGTCAATATTTTTGAATAGCTACATGGATCTCATCAGAAATATTTGATGCTTCTTTGCGCTTCTTTCGCGATTATGAAGTCAACAAACTATGTATATATATTTCGTATGTCTTCTTTTCAAAGGTATAAAATTTAATTTTAATGAATTTAAATTTGAAATTTAGCGATTGTGTAACCATAAACTTAAATATTAATATATGCTTAGCGGATTCAATTTATAGTCTTTCATAATCATTAGTTGTTGGAATTTGATTTTGTAACTTCTATTCCTCACGTTTGTTCATTCAATCTCTCTGCAGGCACTAGAAAAAAAGTAAAAATATAAGCCACATACTCGGGTATGTATTCACATTTATTTCCCTACAAAAATATCTTTCGTCACTTTACTTACGACAAAACTATAATGATTGATACCTATTTTCTAATACTAATTAATTGACTGAACAAAAATTGTAACCAAAACTTATCATGACAAACGTCTATCATATAAATAACTGACTTTGTAAAACTTACTGAAAAATTATAATTGTTGATTCTATAAAAGTGTTTCAAAGAGAAGTTGAGAATAACAAGTTACGTATCAGCTCACCACATTACTTTGTGGATGAATGGTTTAATTTAATAAATGAGTTTGGAACTTCAACATAGTTGCTTATTCTAAGCTCCCATACAGTTCCTTTTGCTATTTTAACAATCTAACAAATCGCCTGGTGCAAGCCTTTGCACAAAGGGAGTTGAAACATCAAAAGGAACTGTAGGGGACCTTAGAAGGGTTAACTATGTTGCTTTTTAAATTCCATTCTTTTTTATGACTTAAAACCATCCATCTACAAAATGATGTGGGCATACACAGCTTGCTACATTGGATTTCACCTTGAAAACTTCAATTATTAGGGCACATCTATCTAACAATGTAGGTGAGTTCCATTGGTTAAATTTCCCGAGTTCCCTAAAACCATTTTTCTATCAAGCACACCAATGCTTTTAGGGAACTCAGTCAAATTAAGCAATAGAACCCATATATATCATTTGATAGATGAGCTCTAATAATTGAGGCGTGTTGATTGTGATAATGATATAGTGTGTATTGTTAATGACAGGCCACATTCTTTCATTATCCCATTCAACACGAGTCCTAATACTCATATGCTTTTCTATAATCGACAACTTCTTCTTCGACACACTTTGGTACTTTAAGCTTCCCCTCGAAAACCCATTCCTATGTCACTGTCATTGCAATGGGTTTGGTGCAAACCTTTGCACATATTTCATCTACATGGCAATGGGATTTCGAGTGGAGGCTGAAAGTACCAGAGTGTGTCGTGGTACACACACCGATCACATGATTGCACCACACCTTTTGTCAAACTGCGCTTTCAAATATGTAACAACAAGTTTGGTATAACAAACACGGAACATCCAACTTAGAAAGTTACTCTTATCTTCCCCTCGAATTCCTTTTGCTATTTGGACGGGCTAACAATAAGTCTGGTGCAGACCATTGTTTAAAGACCGTATAAATAACAAAAGGAATTCCAGAGGGAGATAAGCATTTCCATCTATGATCTTTGGCATTGCTAAATTAATTACTGTACATTTTTTTACAAATTTACCTATGCTTACTTTTCATTATCACATGATTACAGCCAAGATGGTTGGTCTTATCTTCCCCTCGAATTCCTTTTGATATTTAAACGGCCTATCAATACGTCTGGTGCAGACCATTGTTTAAAGACCTTTTTAATAACAAAAGAAATTTGAGAAGGAGGTCAGAGTTTCCACCAAGCATTCAATTATTCCGTTCGATTTCACACCCTGGTAACGACATATGAAAACATCTTATTTTAATCTATTATTACCACTGTAATCAGTAAATGACTATTAAAGAATGAACATTAATTCCGTTACATGCTATATTTTCAGTATTCAAAGATGGCGCAGGAGATGACAAAAATCCTAAGGCGTTCGTTAAAAAAACAATTTTTTACCATAAGAGCAACGAAGACTACCTAGAATTTTTCTATTTGCCGATACTAACAGTTAATGTTCTGCGCCTGTTATAGTTAACTTTTATTTGCATATTCATAACTACACTTCCATAAAAGACACTGATCAGCAATAGGGTACAATTGCTAAAGAAAGCTGAGAAACCGGAGAGAATGCTGTGACAAGTGATTTGAAGCAGATTACTTCTTCGCAGTGTCCTCTTCCGTTTCCCATCTTTCCTTCATAATTGAACCATACTGTTGATCAGTCCCTTTTATGTAACTGCAGTTGCGAATATGCAAAAACAAATAAACTCTCACAATCACAGAACATCATCTTTTAATATTGGCAAATAAAAAAATACCAGATAATCTTCGGTGACTCTTAAGCTCAAATTTTTTTTATCGCATGCCTTAGGATTTAGTACTCCATTGGTCAGCTAAAACGTAGAAATTATGATTTTTTATCGTACGCCAAGAGGCGTTGATTTGTCATGACTCCACTTCCACAAGAGGCCCTCATCAACAACAGGATGCAATTCTTAAAGATTGGTGCGAAATGGAAGAGGATGGTGTCACAAGTGGTTTGGTGCAAATTACTTTTGCGCACCATCCTATTTCGTTTCCCACTGATCTTTTAGAATTCAATCGTATTTTTTACCACCATTTTTTTGTAGATGACATTGATGCTGCCCAATTAAGGTACTGTTAAATGCGCACCGTCCTATTTGGTTTCTGACCGTGTGTTTTTTCCCGTGTATTCGTAACTTCAATTCAACAAGAGCCCTTGATCAACAGTAGGATACTTGATCAACAGTAGGATACAATTCTGAAAGATTGTTGCGAAATGGAAGAGGATCGTGTGACAAGTCATTTGGTGCAGATGACTTCTTCGCACCATCCTATTTCATTTCCCACTGATCTTCCAGAATTCAATCGTATTGTTGGGCACGCCTTTTTGTCAAAGGAGCATATGACGCTCAATTTAACTGCCTGGTCATATTTTTCTTCTCCACTTGCTTTTGTTACTCCTGTGGGCTAGCGATGCATCTGGTGCAGGTCATTGTGTAAAGTCCAACTGAACTAACAAAAGAAACTGGAAAGAGAGATAAGAACTCCCAGCTATGTTGGCATTCAGGCTAACACGGTTTTTTCCGTATATTCATAACTCAAATTCCACAAGAGGCCTTGATCAACAGTGGGGTACAATTCTGGGAGATTGGTGCGAAACGAAATAGGATAGTATGACAAGTGATTTGGTGCAGATTACTTCTCTACACTATCCTATTTCGTTTCCCACCGATCTCCCAGAATTTAATCGTATTGTTGACCACGACTGTTTGTCGAAGGAGCATACGACGTTCAATGTAGCTGCCTGGTCTTACGTTTCTTTTCCAGTTCCTTCTGTTACTCCAGTGGCTTAGCGATGTGTCTGGTGCAGGCCATTGTGTAAAGTCCAACTGAACTAACAAAAGGAACTGGAAAGAGAGGTAAAAACTTCCAACTATGTTGACATTCGGGCTATACGGATTTCAACTTTCTTCATGTAGCCTTAACAATAGATGAGAGCAACTGTTATACATTGTTGAAAACATTATGGGCCATATGCCAATCAAGGTATGTTTCGTTATTCTTCTCCACTTTATGTGAGTTTTTTCGTCCAGTTTTTTAACCCGGTCCAGTGGATATTAGGTTTTAATATGACAGTAATAACTTTCGCTCATCTAACATTTGTAATTTGTCAGTATTTTCATACTTATTGTATTCACAAGCATAGCTTATCTATATTTTCCTATCCTTCAGGTTTGCGCAATCACGTACAGCAATAAACAGAAGTTAAGTATTGTTAGAATTTACAGACTTAAATGATTGTTTTCCATCAATCTACTTACACTCTTCTATTTTTTCGTTCTAACATATTTTCTGTATCCAGCAGCCTATATCAAAAATAGATGAAATATCAGTGATGAAAGAGGCACACTGCACGACAACTCTGTAGGTGGCATCACACAACTAACAAAGGTGTTAAAAATATATTAAATTTTTTTATTCGCTTAAAATTTCATGTCGTTCAGTTACATTTTCCTTGCATGACTTTGTAAAACTTAGTGAAAAATTATAATTATCGATTCTATAAAATTGTTTTAAAGAGAAGTTGACAATAACAACTTACGTATCAGATGACTACATTATTTTGTGGATCAATGGTTTAATTTAATAAATGAGTCTTGAACTTCAACATAGTTACTTATTCTAAATTCCCATACAGTTCCTTTTGCTGCTTTAACAATCTAGCAAATCGCCTGGTGCAGGCCTTTGCACAAAGGGAGTTGAAACATCAAAAGGAACTGTAAGGGAACTTAGAAAGGTTAACTATGTTGCTTTTTAAATTCCATCATTTTTTATGATTTAAAACCATCCATCTACAAAATAATGTGCACATACATAGGTTGCTGCATTCAACTTCACTTTGAAAACTTCGATTATTAGGGCACATCTATCTAACGATATAGGTGAGTTACATTGATTAAATTGGCCAAGTTCCCTAAAACCATTTGTCTATCAAACACACCAATGCTTTTAAAGAACTCGGTCAAATTAACTAATGGAACCCATATACATCGTTTGATAGATGGGCTCTAATAATTGAGGCATGTTGATTGTGATAATGATATAGTGTCTATTGTTCATGACAAGCCACACTCCTTCATTATCCCATTCATGTAGCCTTAACAATAGATGAGAGCAACTGTTATACATTGTTGAAAACATTGTGGGCCATATGCCAATCAAGGTATGTTTCGTTATTCTTATCCACTTTATGTGTGTTTTTTTGTCCAGTTTTTTAACCCAGTCCAGTGGATATTAGGTTTTAATATGACAGTAATAACTTTCGCTCATCTAACATTTGTAATTTGTCAGTATTTTCATACTTATTGTATTCACATGCATAGCTTATCTATATTTTCCTATCCTTCAGGTTTGCCCGGTCACATACGGCAATAAACAGAAGTTAAGTATTGTTAGAATTTACAGACTTAAATGATTGTTTTCCATCAATCTACTTATACTCTTCTGTTTTTTCGTTCTAATATATTTTCTGTATCTTGCAGCCTATATAAAAAATAGATGAAATATCAGTGATGAAAGAGGCACATTGCACGGCAACTCTGGAGGTGGCAACACACAGCTAACAAAGGTGTTAAAAATATATTAAATTTTTTTATTCGCTTAAAATTTCATATCGTTCAGCTACATTTTCCTTTCAAAAAGAATTGACTTTGTAAAACTTAATGAAAAATTATAATTATCGATTCTATAAAATTGTTTTAAAGAGAAGTTGACAATAACAACTTATGTATCAGATGACTACATTATTTTGTGGATCAATGGTTTAATTTAATAAATGAGTCTTGAACTTCAACATAGTTACTTATTCTAAATTCCCATACAGTTCCTTTTGCTGTTTTAACAATCTAGCAAATTGCCTGGTGCAGGCCTTTGCACAAAGGGAGTTGAAACATCAAAAGGAACTATAAGGGAACTTAGAAAGGTTAACTATGTTGCTTTTTAAATTCCATTCTTTTTTATGATTTAAAACCATCCATCTACAAAATAATGTGCACATACATAGCTTGCTACATTGGACTTCACTTTGAAAACTTCAATTATTAGGGCACATCTATCTAACGATATAGGTGAGTTACATTGATTAAATTGGTCAAGTTGCTTTTAAATAACTCGGTCAAATTAACTAATGGAACCCATATACATCGTTTGATAGATGGGCTCTAATAATTGAGCCATGTTGATTGTGATAATGATATAGTGTCTATTGTTCATGACAAGCCACACTCCTTCATTATCCCATTCAACATGGATCCTAATACTCACATACTTTTCTATTTGCACCATTTTCTTTTAACATTAACCCTGCAATTTCCATTTAATCATGTTCTTCGTGTTTTGGCAGGCCTGCAAATACGAATTACCAAACCGATCTACATATGCACCAGTCGGTGTCTTTGGAGTAGAATTCCACAAGTTGCCAAAAGAACATTGCAAAAGAGGTAAGATACATAACTTGAATGCAAGAAGCAAAACGAAATGAGGAATTGCACAGAGATCCACTCATTCACAAACTTGCAGTGCACCTTAATGCAGCGTGTTATACCTGAACCATTCAGTTAATGTTGTTCTTTTGGCGTGACAGCCATCTGTACTTCGTTTTACTTCTCCCGGTCATCAGGCACGACATTAACTGAATGGTTCAGATACAACACGTTGCGTTCATCATCCTGAAGAGGAAACAATATTTTATAGACACTTGCTGATGCAGTAAAAATCATACATGAAAACCTTGAAAATTCTTTGGCAAATCCTCATTTCGTTTTACTTCTCCAAATCATCAGGTGCAACGGCAAGACAAGATCTCATTTGAAGGCAGAACTACTATATAGCAAAGAATAAACCATCACATGCACCCTTGCACTTGACTGTTAATTACATGGACACTCAATCACAAGCTTCTGCTTTTAGTTGTTTCTTCTTTTGAATATGTCATAATTCTCCTGGAACTTGTAATTTGAATATGTCATAATTCTCCTGGAACTTGTAATCTTTACCTTTGTTGTATTTAATACGTTAAAAAAAAAAACACGCATGTAATTTAGATTCTTATGTTACCGAATCGTCGTTTTTATCTACTAGCCTTCTATTTTTATGCTTTACATTTGTTGGTTACATACAATATTGTAGTTACACCTAATAAACATACTATATCTTTAACATATGGATAATACGATTCGACCTGAAACAAATCCGATACCGAACATTCATAAATACAGATTGAAAGAGACGGTCGGCCAAACTTACCCTGTAACACTTCCTCTCGAGTGCACAATTCAGACTTGAAATTCGTTTGCACAGTACAAGAAAGACAGTTATAAAAAATGGAACTTTTAGAATTTAGATTCTATTCTTTAATATAACATCAACCAACCCACTCCGTGCCTGACCATATACATATCTATAAAAGACTATCTACCAAACTTCCAAAATATATAGATCTAACAAAAGAACTTCAATCGGCTGGTGGTTTCTATTATGGTGCTCCGTTTCCTTGAATATCATAATTCTTCCCCATCTTCTTCATCATCTCTAATACGGATGTGTGTGTGTGACTGTGTGTTGATGGTACCTCGGTAAAGTTTCTGGATCTCGGCATCCTTATCTAAGCATATTTTTTTGGACCGGACACTAGGGAATATATATAATCGGAGACGAATTGGGCTAATGCGGCCATTGTTGTTTTTTGCGCCAAAAATGGCCAAATTTGGCAAAGCAACAGTGTAAAACGAATGAAAAACGATGTCGTGAAAACCCAAACACCCCCGTTTTGATACCCCGAATAACCTCGAATTTGATGGCGTTGGTATGTGCCAGAGAAATCTAGAAGCGTCGCCTTTATCCCAAAGAAACCGGACTAGGCCAGGATGAAAGACACAGGCGAAGGAAGTGGGCTTGAGTAGCCTGGTAGTTCTGGCAGGAAAGCCCATATTTTTTTCCGCCAAAATCGTCAGAATGAACAGTGCGCAAATGCAAAACGACGTCGGAACACAAGTTTTTTAAGTCCCAACCCAATAGTTAGACACCCTAACAAACAGTAATACACCTTTAATTCTTCGACCAACAATAGTCGATATTCAAACGGAGAATCCCAGTAAGCATGATTAATTATTTTACACATGTATGCACATATACTGGATTATCTTAATATGTTTGCTGGTAACCATCAATGCAAAAAAAATCCCGCTAGGCCGCAACGCAGCCGGCCGCCGCTTTACTTGTT